>BSBK01003624.1:0-600000 GCA_027943335.1 Chamaecyparis obtusa | reverse complement strand
AGGTTTCCAATGTTTAAGAAAACACATCAAGCACACAAGTGTGGTGAGATCAAGAATATTTTATCCCTAAAGGCAATTGGCATAGTGTGAAAACCCTTTCTCGCAGACTTAGGGCCACTTTAAGAGCTAATCAAAATGTGGTCACCACCAACCATGCAATGGGATAACAATGTCATATTATCTGAATCCAAATTCTCAAGAAGGCCTGATATGGAGAGTGTCTTGGGGAGGTTTGGGCCATTTTTTAGTGATATCTCATGTTAATCATACAAGACAATGTAGTCCTGCAAGAATGATTGAGGCTTATATCCCTACAAGACCAGGCATGAGATACCACTGTCCTCTAAGACTTTAATCTTAAAAAGGTATTTTTTATAGTGGGGTAGAGTAGCTAGCTTTTATTGTTCCCCACTAGGGTCGTTCCTAGGAGTTTTTTACCTCAAATGGAAGGCCCTCTAAAGGTAATGCATAAAATAAAGTGGATAGAAAAGATTGAGGTTAGGTTTCTTATTTTCCCTCAAGGGGAAAAGAGAATAATTTCCTACTCAACCCTTGTTTCTCCCAAACACATAAAAAATAAACACATGCACCTTAAGATGACTTATATATGAAGAGTTAAACACTTCTAGGTTTTTTATTTTCCCAAAAGGGAAAAGATCATACTTCCCTAATGTCCAACTACTCACAAAAAAATAATCTTCTAATTATCTAGGTGACTAAATAATCATTAAAGAAGACATGATATTGAGTTGATGTGATTAGGAAACCTCCAATGAAACCATTAGTAGTCTTGATTTGATGATCTTTGAGAAAGCATCTTGCAACCATAAACAAATTAGTAGTTCCTCAAAATATTTGAATGGTAACCTTTGAAAACAAAACTTCTTTAACAAGTGTCTTGCAAAAACTAGCTATGCTACAAAACCAAGCAACCAAAAAGCCAAAAAAGTAGAGTCAGGGGTTAGAAACTAAAAATCAAGTCTCCAAAACCTTAGAATTTTCTCTCTATGTTTTATACTAAAAAACCCAGAAAATGCTTTTCATCATAAAACTGTATGATAAACTATAATGAAGGACACGATAAAACTATAAAATCTTTCATATCATATGATAAAAATCACTAAAGCACGTGATAAAACCCTAAAAGATTGAATTTCATACAACAAAAGTTACATGTGGTAACGATACATGTTAGCAAAGAATATACTTATACAATAAAGTTCACATGAAGAAATGATAAACAAGGTTACAAAATATTATTGTACATGAATCTATCCTAGATCATATGAAACTCTATAGATTTTCAAAACATGTGAAAAATAAAAGCATAAAACAAGGCCAAAATATAAATTTGATCCCCACAGTGGGCGCCAAAGATGTGTGGGGTAAAAATGGTCTTGAACCTACAACACCAACACTCAATTTAACGTAGGGAAGGTCAGGATCAGGGGCCAAAGGCACACCATAATCCAGATCTACCTTGCATAGATCACACATGGAAGCAACAACAAACAAAGTGAGAGAGAGAATTTAGATCAAATCATCAAATAGATTCATACATGCCAGGCTGTAAGGCCTTCCCCGTTAGGGCTAGCTATTACAATTCAATTACAATAGTCCTCCAAAATGTGAGGATTCAAAAACTATCTTCAACTCTATTGCCCCACCTTTTTTCTTGACCCTTGAAAACAAAGGTAGATACCTTGTGTTAGATTGAGTCATGATTTTTGAGGTTTTTTGATTTGGAGTCTAAGTCTAGAATCCCCCTAAGATAGGTAGTCTTTATTGAATTATCCCTTCATGCCTTCTTCTTGCTTCTAAGCTGGGTTGGTTTTTATTTCCTCCCTAGGAGTGGGTAATTTATAGTCCCCAATTTGATAAAGACTCTTTTCCTTTCATTTATGATCGATGGTATTCATTTGAATGTGAAGCTCTAAAATGACATTTTTCCCCTTCGTCAGAAAATTCAACATAGCCTTCTCCTCAGTGGTTTTCGACCCATGAAGGTAATTTTCCACAAGAAAATATTGGGATCATCAAGTAGATATAAAAGGCTTGGAGATCGAGAATCATAGTTTAAGAATGAATCTGGTCCAGAGAATTAGCTTGGTAGAGAAGCCGTAATGAACTTCCTCGCTTGCAGAGTTTTTCCTAAAGAAGTTGTTTTCTGAAGGATAGTGGAAAGTGTATCAAAAATTCCTAAAATCCAATCATCTACATTGCAGGAAGTAAGTTTGAGCCTCTACAATGGATAAATTGGCCTCAGATGTATGAGAAAGTGAATAAAAGCCCTTTTTTAGAGAACTGGTTTTTAGCTTCCCCCTTATCAGAGAATCACTTGAGAAGGTCAATTTCTGAGAAGCGACAACTTGTGAAGAGATAAGCACAAGAAGTCACAAGAATTTAATGATCTGGTATGATTAAGATAGTCCTCTTTGATATTTGGAAAGAATTGATAAAGGAACAGGTCAATTGCGGAGTTTTAGAAAATCACTTCCCAACTTCTCCACAGTCGGGTTTCTACCCTCAAAGTGAGTTTTTTGACAAAGGTGTTGAAGAGAAGAGGAAAAGTAAAAATCCTCTATGCCAATTAAGTTACCATTACATCTACCCTGAATGGCTAAAAGTGATTTCTTAAGGTTGTTAATAAGGTGCATTTAATTCAAATCTTAACATTAGAACTTTAACGGATATTTTTGAAAATCTATCACTCGTGTGGCACAAGATATGGAAAGTAACAGTCAGGAGGCAATTTGGTTATAAAAGAATCAGACAATCAAGCATAAATTACCATTTGTTCACATCTTTTTCATACGCCCTTGATTTCCCACAATTTTTCAAATCATCTCATAGCATTCTCCAAAGATTTTTTGCAGTAAATCAAAAACATAATCAGAAGCTATAGCCACCAGATTAATGGGTTTCGATGGGTTGAACGGGATTACATCTAAATGGAAAAATTGATAGATACATCCCTCAAATTCTATGATCTAGGCAATCTACACAAAAGGTTGAATGAAGAGAACATCCATCCCATGATGCAAAAGCTCAAAGGTAGTGGCTTTATTGAAGCTACTAGATTTCTTGTTACAGTGCAAGCTCCCGATCTTATCCAAGAATGTATAACTAGATTCAACCCAAATATAAAATAGATTCTTCTACCGAATGACATAGTTCTCATCTCCATTGATAGAGAGTCTATGCAGAATAGTCTTCGTATCCCAGAGTGAGTGGAGTTTTCAAATATAAAATTCTCGATCACAATTTCATAATACAATGAGAAGAAAATGAGATGGAGGAAAGAGATCATGAACTCATGGTTTCAGAAAGCTAGGAGCATAAAGGGAAAAGTGCCAAAGACACTTTTTGGGATAGATCTAAAGGCTGAGATCATCGACATCCTAGTGCATCTTCATAGGATAAAAGGTGAAAGTGATGCATTGAATTTTATAGAGCACTACTTCTTGGTCCAGGTAATTGTTACAAGTAGCGGTTGTTGTTGCACCAAAAGATCAACCTGTTAATGCCTGATACAACCACTAGACTTATAGAAGACAAAGGAGATGGTTAAGCCATGTCATGAATCTTGAGGGGAGCATTGACCATTATGCCAACAATCTCCCTCTCAGCGTTACCTGGGGGGATTCGACCCTGTGACCAAGCTTTGATACCACTTGTTACAAGTAGCAGTTACCATTGCACCAAAAGATCAACCTGTTAATGCCCGATAAAACCACTAGACTTATAGAAGACACAAGAGACAGTTAAGCCATGTCATGAATCCTAAGGGGAGCGTTGACCATTATGCCAGTAGTAATATGTGTTGAGCACCATTATATAGATTGGGCTCAAGTGGTATGTGAAAATCTATCCAATGCCTTGAGTCTTGCCAAGTTCCAGAACAAATTCTATATGTCTTCATGTTTGATATATGTGTTAGCTACATTGCAAGTATGGCTAGGACTCTCTAGGCTAGAAGAATATGAAGATGATGTGAAAATTTATGATTTCTTCCCTCATTTGAAGTTAAAAAATAGCTATGTTGAGTTCATTAGAGTTAATGACTCATTTATGATGAGGTTGTGTAGAGAATTGCAAGGATTCCCAGAGTGGAGCCTCTCGCCAGAGGCCATGGAATTCATCACCCAATTTGGGAGCTTCTTTATTTAATTTTCTAGTTTCTCATACCTTTGTCTTACAGGTTTTGATGATTTCCCCATGAAGCTGCCAAGGTACCCCGATGACATTATCATGCTTGTAGAGGTAATCTGGCAGATGTTGCAAGTGAACCTAATTAGTGTGGGAATCAAGAAGAAATGATATAAATTCCATGTTACCATTGGAGCTTACAACTGCACATTGAGGTCAAATGCTAAGAACGTGATGAAGGTGTTTGAGAGCAGATACAAGCTAGAAGTGTATGAATTTTTTAGGCTTCAATTTGATCCAATAGGCTATGCCAAGAATCATCTCTAGATTGTCACTATGTTCAAGCACATCCCCAAACTCAAAGATTATTGGGCCAACTACAAGGATGAGTTAGAGAGCTGGGAAAGATTCTAATCTAGGTTGACTATTGAAAAAATCAACTTGTTCAATGTCAACATTAATGTTGAAGGCATTGTCGACGATGGAGAAAATATGTATACTAACACATATAGAGATTAGATCAATCCCTATCCTATGAGCTTAGAGCTAGTTCAAGGCCAAGCTATAGAATATTTGGAGACCTTAACGGCTAAAGTCATCAAAAGAACTGATAAGTGGCTTCAGTGGATGATGGGAAGGAGAAAGAGGTCGGGGAAGCCTACTCCTCAACAAGCTCCTGTAGTCAAGTCAGAAAGTGTTGTTACAAGTAGTGGTTTGTATTGCAACAAAAGATCAACCTATTAATGCTCGATACAACCACTAGACTTATAGAAGACACAGGAGGCTATTAAACCATGTCATGAATCTCGAGGGGAGTGCTGAGCATTTTTCAAAAAATCTCCCCCTCAGCGTTACCTGAGGGTATTCGAACCTATGACCAAGCTCTGATACCACTTTTTACAAGTAGTGGTTGTTGTTGCACCAAAAGATCAACTTGTTAATGCCTGATACAACAACTAGACTTATAGATGACACCGCAGGCTATTAAACCATGTCATGAATCTTGAGGGGAGCGCTGACCATTTTGCCAACAAGTGCTCCTAGATCCTCCTCTTTACTAGCATCATTTGTGGCCAAAGGACTAGATCAACCAATAGGTGGAGATGATGAACCACCTGAAAAATAAATCCCTCTTGAAAAGACTTGTGGAGAAGGTTCATCTCCTATCATCCGTTTGAATGAAGAAGCTAAAGTAGAGAAACCCAACAAGCTGACAAAAGAAGCTGTTGGGGCTGCAAAACCAGAGCAACAAGCACAAGGGGGAACCATTGAGACACAAGGTGACACTCCCACTCAAGAGGCTCCTACCAATGTTGAGGTTAGTGATGATAGTAGCAGTTTGGAAAATGATGAGATAGATGACCATTTGGAGTCTCCTCAAAAGGAAAAGAGCATTTCTTCTCTGCAGATTAATCCTTTCACTTCCAAGCCTAAAGCTTCTCCTCCTATCATCAGGGAACTATTCATAGAAGACCTACTTTCTGCGACAAAGGTTACAAGTGTAGAATCATGGATTGATAACACTATAGAGCAAAAGAGAAAGAGAACCGAGCTAGGCACTCCTAGTGGTGAGATGCTTTCACAAGCAATGCAATCAGGCCTAGCCAAAAGCAAGGTTAAGAAGTATAGAACTCTAACCACTCTTGGTCAAGATCCAAACATAGGTCACTTGACTATGGAAATAGCCAAGCCATTAAAAGATGGTAGAATTGAAGATCTTATGGCCTCATATTTTGCACTCTAGTCTTTAGACAAGGGACTCATCCACCATGACACGAAAGTGGACCTATGGAATTCTAGTAATGTCTTGATCAAAGAAGAGCTTGAAGAGCTCAAAATTAGAAAGACTTGACTCAAGGTAAAGATCAAAGAAATGACTAACTTCATCAAGTAGTTGGTCACTCCTATCGCAAGCCTACCTAGTTCTCTGACAATGTTTGATCCTACTGTAGCTGAGAACCAAGCGATACTCACTAAGTTGAAGGAAGATAAACATTTTAGACATATTGGCAGGAGGTGGATTGAATGACTCAAGTCTGAAGGCCTGGTAGCCATTCAACAGCTTGGAAAAGTCTTTTTATAGTTAGAAATAGAAAAAGAATCTCTCAAAGAACATATGCTGACACTCATAGCAGAGAGGTTGAGGTGTGAAGAGTGCATGGTGCTTCTACATTGCCTAGTTGCGATGAAGACTAAAGATGCAATCAAAGCCAAAATATATCCAAAAGGGGATGAACCTCTGATTGAATGGCTCCAAGGAGTTGAATTCAAAATGGAGATGATAATCAAAGCAGAGGTAAGAATGAAGGTGACCGATGAGGAAGTCACTAAAGAACAAAATAAAATCTTTGTATACTTGACAGGTCTTCACTTTGAGTCTCAACCTAGCATAGATGGAAAGAGTCTAATCGGTATAACCAACATGCAAAAGGCATTCTCTAACTAATTGGACCAGCTTGTAGAATCATCTAGATCTCACCTAGATAGAATACCTGATCTTCAACAACTCAGTGGATGTATATAAAAAGCCATGATGAAGACACAACCCCAGAAAGATGCTACAAAAAGGATAGAGAAGGATCATGCTCGCTAGCTCATAAGATTAAAGAATGTGTACATTCTAGATTCTGAAAAGATGATCCCAATTCTGGTGGCTGCTAAAGCTCATAAGGCTAAATTGGAGAAGGTGAAGATGCCAGGGAAGAGTAAATAGTTTTCCCCTCTTTCTTTTTGATACATGTTGTAAAATCTATAAATGGCCACTTGTCATTTACCGACTTTGTAGAATATGAATCAATTCAGTTGATTTTGTAATGGTTTACTTCTTGAAGACTATATGTAATACTCTAAAAATCAATGAAAGGGTCGGCTAAATTTTGGTGTGAAATACATCTTGTTGTGGAGTCAATTTGGAATGTGTTTTGTGCCATTTATTTACTGTTCCATGCATCTATGAGTTGGAATATTTATTTTCCTTAAAGATAGATTGAAATTAGCAAATAGATGGAGTTTTGTTTCTCTTCTTTAGTGCAGAAAATGGACAGTAATCAGAGTATTACTTGGAGGTTGGGGGGAATACATATATGTTCAGTTTTAGACTAGTCTCATCCATATTGCTTTACTGCATTTTATTCATTCAAGTAGAGTTCATTGATACATCACCACTGGTGTGAATTGATAAGCACTATGAAATCACGAAGTTGGTTAGAATTTAGAAATCAAATCCACTGCTTGGATTAGTTTCTCACTGAGGGCTAATTTGGTTACCTTTGTTGTTCTCTGGTTAAGAACATACCCCCATTAGGATATAGAAAAAACAAAATTCATTGCATATCTTACATAAGGGAGCTGTACCTATTAAGATTTAGAGGGAATTTAGTTAAACAGTAAATAACTTTCCAACTGTTCATATTCACATTGTTTCTTAAGCATATTTTGGGCAAATAAAGAGTTAAATCTAAAAAGAACAATATGTTTACCAATAGATTTTTGGTGACTCTGTTGGGGAGAGAAATAGTCGCTAGACTAGAATATTTTCCATGAAGAAAAATGGTGTTACCTCATGAGAATGTGTTCCCTGTGCTTCAACCCAATCTCAACTTTCAAGATAATCAAGAAGACATAGTCTCATCCTTGAATACTTTTGCCTGGAGATACAGAAGAAATGTAGAGCATATAGGAATGTGAGTGAAGTGCTTGAACAAGAAGAAGTGAGAGAAAAAGAACTTCAAAGAGAAATTCAGAGAATAAACCAACGGAGAGTGGAACACAAAGCTAGGCTGCAAAACTAATTCGGAGCTCTGGATCAAAGAAGGTTTCTCAAAAGTACCAAGGGGCAAGGTGGAAAAGACCCTACATTTGAAAGGCTCGCAGAGCTTGGCTTTCCCATAATAGACTTACCTCATCAAAAATGTGACAAAAGAAGCTAGAGTAGACCACCCTCACCCTCGAAGACACAATCTTCATTGCCTATGGCTTGTCAGATATTAACTTTACATAGAGTAGTTGCTCCTCCTATTATTAATTTTCCTCCACATCTTACACCTACAGTTATGGTAGCTCCATGGGCCACTACAACTAGTCCTCTATAGTTTATAGCATATCATCCACTCCCTAGGGGATCCAGAAAGAACTTTCCTAAGTTCTTGGGAGATGGAAAAGTTACTGCAGATGAACACATCAAAGCCTTCTTTGCAGCAACTCAAATCTTCGGAATCAAACATGAAGATGTTGTCATTAGACTATTTGTTGAAACTCTAGTTGAAGTAGTGGTAGAATGGTTTTATCACTTTGGCGACACTTCAATTATGAGTTGGGCTACTATGAGGTCAACTTTTGAAGCTAGGTTTAAAATGGCTGAAGACGAACATGCCCTGTTGGTGCAACTGACCTCCATCAAGAAACAAGCTTCTGTGAGTATGAGAGAATTGCGAAGCTCAATAAAATCACCAACAAAATTCCCACTACTGATAGCCCTACTCCTATGAAGCTGAAGCTATTCTTTATGGGTGCCATGCCACCAAACATTAACTATGATTTAAGAAGAGCATGACCTACAAATTTAGACACTGCTCAAAGAACAACCATTGAGTTGGAAGATGACATGATCTATGCTGGTAGATGGAAAAGAGAAATGTAGATAGGTGCAAGCTCAAGTGGCACCACATCAACCAATGAGATGATGCAGAAGATGTCTAATGAAATCATTTCTTTGAAAAGGCAACTCCCTAAGTTCAAAAATTCATATCAAAAATCATTCCAGGATCAAAATAATAGAAATAATGATGGAAGGATGTTACAATTACATGCTCCACAATAGAGGCTTGGAATTGAGGCTCCCCCTAAGAAAGGAAATATGTGCATATTTCATCTAACGACAGACCACAATGGTGAGAGTTGTCCTAAAATAGCTCGCATGATGCAGTTGTTATCTATCAATGAGTTACACATTATGACACTAGAAAATGAACTGGATTCATGCTCACATGGTGACTCTGTAAATATTTTTTTGAGTATAAATCTGATTTTGAAGAGCAAGGAGAGTGTTATGCTACCATATATGGCACCACCTATACATTCCTAACTCAGAGCCAAAAAGACAAAACTCCCATTGTCATTCCTTCAATAGGAACCAACGATGCATCTACTTCAGGTATGAAAGAAACTAGTCAGGAAATGAAAATCTCACAGCCGGGTAAGGAAAATGACTCATTTGATTTCATTCAAATCTGTAAAAATTCCAAGATCCAAATTTCCCCCTAGACTATTTAAGGTCAAATCCCACTAAATTAAAAAGATTCATGGATTACTTAAAGGGAGATAGTGTTAAATTGATTCATAATGTCACCTCTTCCAATGAAGGTGATTCCTCGCTGGCAAAACTATTTGAAGAAAGGGAAACCACTGTGCTAGCTACCTTCCCAGGCCAAAAACCCAAACCATTTTATGTCTCCTTGTATATTAATGGTTGTAAACTTAGCAATTGTATCATAGATTTAGGTGCCTCTGATAATGTGATGCCTTCCCCTATGGCCAAAGCCTTAGGCCTTACCATGAAAAAAGTATATGGTAGATGTTATTCTATGGATGCTAAAAAAGTCCCATTGCTTGGCTAAATCAAAGATGCCCAAGTAGCTCTAGCGGCCCATCTTGAGAACAAGATGCTCCTAAAAATCCTTGTTGCAGATATACCAGCAAGTTATGGGTTATTGCTTAGCAGGAGTTTTTGTAGAGACATGGATGGGGAAATTAATTTGGATTGGTCCCAAGGGGTAATTCTTGTGGGAAAGAAGAAGGTTAAAATAGAGCTTGAGGAAAAGTCAAAGTTTATAGTGCTAAAATCTGATGATCCAAAAGCTTAGATCCTATACCAAGAATTGGAATTTAGCAATTATATGATGTTTACTTAGTGCTTTGTTGATGAACCTAAAGGAGGGAAAGAAGAGATTGAGGCCTCTAAGAAAGATAAGATTCCAGAGGTCTAGACACTAGAATTCGATGGTAGTTATTCTTCCTCTGGGTCTGGTGTAGGGGTGGTATTAATTCCACCCATAGGTGAACCTAAGCCATTAGCTTTCAAACTAGAGTTTGCAAACACCAACAATATGGCTGAATATGAGGCATTGTTATTCGAAATAATTACTACAAAGGAAAAAGGTGTGAGAGTTCTAAGAGCTCAAGGTGATGCTAAGCTGATCGTGTGCCAAATCAAAAGTCAATACTCTGTCAAAAATTAGAAGCTGAAGAGTTACATGAACAAATTATGGGATAAGTTTGAAGAATTAGATGCCTTTGTAATCGAATATGTCCCTAGAGAGTTAAATTCCAAAGTAGATTCACTAGCAGTCTCCACTTCCTTGCTACTACCTCATCCAAAATTTAAAGGCAAGAAGTACCAAGTGGAGGTAATATACAGGCCATCAATACCTAATAATGTAGATGATTGGCAAGTATTCGATGATGAAAAAACACTGCAAATCTTCCTTGAAGGTAATGATAGTTCCCCAGAAGAAAAGCCAAACGATCTCTCACAAGATCATCCCAAGAAATGGAAGAAAGATGAACCAAGTGTGATTCAATTACAAGGTAATGTCATTCCCCCATATTTTGTATCATTAGAGAAATTGTTCAATCATCATGACACTTATGTTAAGAAGAAGTGAATAGAGAAAGGTCTTACGATCGGAGAATATAAATGAATGAACATTGCGAATGAGTGAAATCCTAGGATGATAAATAGAGGGAAGTGTTGCACACCTAAAGAGAAAGTGGAAGATAGAAGGCTTTTTCTTGAATATCAAGATGTCTTCACCTGGAGTTATGAAGATCTAAAAAGCTTCATGGCAGGAAATTTCAATCATCAAATTCCCCTAAAACCTAAAACTACCCCATTCAGATAGAAACAAAGAAACTACAATCCAAAAGTGGTAGATGCCATCTTCAGAGAGGTTGAAAAAATGCTCAAAGCCAGGATTATCTACCCCATCCACCACTCTAAATGGATAAAAAATATCATTCCTATGAGGAAGAAGAATGGATAAATAAGGATATGCGTAGATTTTAGAAATTTAAATCAGGCATCCTTGAAGGATAACTACATGCTTCCCAACATGGATCATTTGTTGTAGATGATTGTAGGGGCTGAATTGATGTCTATGCTTGATGGATTTTCTAGGTATAACCAAGTCGAGGTAGAGGAGAAAGATCAACATAAGACTGCATTTACCACTCCCTGGGGCACATTTGCATATCACAAAATGTCATTTGGTCTTATCAATGCTGGTGTAACATTTCAAAGAGGTATGCATTTTTCCTTTGCTGATATGAAAGATAAGATCATTATCATATACCTAGATGACTTAACTATGTTCTCGAAGAAAATGGACAATAATATTAAATAACTAGAGAGAGTATTGCGAAGGTGTAGAGAGCATGGGATTTCTTTAAATCCTAAGAGGTCATTTTTTTGTGTTACTGAAGGAAAACTCCTAGGTCATATTGTATCACAAGAAGGTATTAGGATTGATCCAGAGTGATTCAAAGCCATTCAAAAGATAATTTTTCCTGTAAGTAAGACTGGAGTGAAATCCTTCTTTGGTCAGGTAAATTTCCTCAGAAGATTCATTCTTGACTTTTCAGAGATCACCAAATGTATTGTGTACATAATGAGGGGTAATCAAAATTTCAAGTGGAATGACCCTAGTAAAAGAGCCATCCAAGATATAAAAGACGCTATAGCCAATTCCCCTATCTTATGCCACCCAGATTATAAGAAAGATTTTATGATTTATTGTTACGCATCTGAACATACACTATTAGCTATTGTTATGCAAGAAAATGGAGAAGGAGTTCAGGCTCCTATTGCCTTTATGAGTATGCCACTGAAATATCAGGAGCTGAGATATTCTTAGACTAAGAAGCATTCTTTCTTGGTGGTGAAAGCTTTGAAGAACTTTAGATTTTATATCTGACATTATCACTTAGTTGTATTTATTCTTGATATTGTTGTAAAGAGCATATTAACCCAACAAGATGTGGGATGCAATAACAGAGGTGCTTGAGTAGCCAAAACACAAGAATATGACATAGAGATCAAGCCTACTAAGCTGGTGCAAGGCAATGCATTGTGTAACGCCATGGCCGAAAGTAAAGAAGATAGCCAGCCTAAAGTAGAATAGTTAGTTTTAGTGGTGAGTTTACAAGACCCATGGTTTGAAGACATCATATAATTCTTGACTTATGGTGAATGTCTTGAAATATTGATAGCTAAACAAAGAAGGGATTTGAGGTTGAAAGCTACTAAGTATGTCATTTGGGAAGGTACATTATATAAAAGATCTGTAGATGGAACTTTTCTTAGGTGTGTTGACAAGAAACAGCAAGAGAGGTTGTTAAAAACATTCCATGACGAAGCTTGTGGTGGGCATTTCTCATCCTCTATAACTACATTTAAAATTTTTAGGCAATGCTATTATTGGCCCGGGATGTTCAAAGATGCATATCACTAGGTGGCCATGTTGGAAATTTGGATGAGTTAGATACTTAGATGTTTTCATTATGGCAACATATGATCTACATGAAGATCGCACATGATAGAGAGAAAGTTTGTCAGAGTGCAAAGCAAAATTGTCTAAGTATGAGACAATGTTTTTCCAATGTACCCAGAGATAGTTTTGATCAGTGATGATGATTGGAGTAAGTTTAGTTCTTGTGCACTTGAACATAGATACTATGATGACTATAGAAGACTCACCTAAGAGTGCAAGTTAGTATGGCATGTACAGAAGAAGTTATGACAGTTTTACCACAAACAGTCTTAAGTCGACAGGACAGTATATGAAGAGAGAATTGGTAAAGAGTTAAGGGATTATTTTGTTTATCAAAATAATATCTTAACAATATAAAGGGATGACATCCTAGATGATAACCCTTGGGTAAATATTTATTTTGTATAATGCTTTTGTTAAGCCGACTGTAAGATTTATTACCCTTAATAACTTGTATATATATGAGGCATTTCTAAATGTGAAATATATACAATCAATTGTAATGATATAGATGGTATAGCGAACATATAGCGAAGAGATATTGATGTGAAGTTGTTAAAGAAAGTAAGTAGTATAAGGTTATGTACCTTGCCATTTTTTGTAATCAGTAATCATTGTACATTACTTGTTTGGGTAGTGGGCTCATCCAGTAATCATATTTTGTACTACCAACTCTTAGCAGGGTTGAGGCTTCTAACAAGGCCTAAAGTCCCTTAATCAGGACTGAGGCACTATATGCATGTAATAGGCTCCTAATAGGGTCAACATCCTTAACAGGATAATTTTCATTAGTGGATCTTTGTGGGTACCATCCCCACCAGGGTTTTTCCTGGGCCATGGTTTCCTCGAGAACAAATAATGTGTTATGAGTTCATTTGCTTTATTGTTATGCATATTATTTAGTTTACTATGTTATGCATGTATCAAGTTAATCCGTTACATCCATAATTGGGAAAAAGTAAAAGTTTGTAGAATACTGATTCACCCCCCCCTCTCAGTATTCCCTATTTCTAACAATTAGTATCAGATCTTAGTTACTCGAAAAAGAATCATTCAAGGAAAGCCTAGCAGCTTGAGTAAGATCTCTATGGATATGGATTAGCTACAGAAGAATCTTGACGAAGCTCTTGAATAGATTGATATGCTTACTAAAGAAAGAGATACTCTAAAAGGAAAATATGATGATGCAAAGAACTTCATTGAGAAACTGAAAAACAAATTGGAAGATCTGAAATCAGAAAAGGAATCTACAATTCAAATTGAAGATTGTGATGACAACTTGGAAAAAGAAAATGAGATCCTTAAACATGAACTGAAGTTAGTACATTTGAAGATGAATTTGAAAGATGGAAATAGCAAGAATGAAGCAAATCTGAAATCTAAGAATGAAAATATGAAATCTGAGAAAGCATATCCAAATTCTAAACTTTGCGTAGTGACATCTGAACTTGAGAAAACCAAATTATAGTATGCTAAACTTGAGAAGTACAATACAATTGTGAAAGGTGAACTGACTCAATCTAAGTAGCAACTTGAGAGACTATATTCAACAAGTGAGAAGATTGATGAACAATTGTCTTATCAAAAGCCATTCTATGATAAAATTGGTCTTGGATTTAACTCATCTAAAGAGAGTAAGGAACTAGATCTGAAAGTTTCTGAAAGCATAGAAGAAAAGAAGTTTGATGAAGTTGAAAAATCTAAAGATACACCTAAACAAGATGAACCACCTAAACAAGAAGAATCACCTAAAGGTATGCAAAGATAATTTAAAGGTAGATGTTTTGCTTGTAATACTTTTGGTCATATGAAGAAAGATTGTACTAGTAAGCAATTTAAACCTCTTAATGGTTATTGTTATAATTGTCATGGTTTTGGTTATAGAGCTATTGAATGTAGAAAACCTAAATTTTTTGAGAACAATAATAGTAGTAGAATATTTAGAAATACTAACCATGCAGATAAGAGACCTACTGAAGATATGAATAGAAGAAATGGAGTGGTATGTTATAGATGCAACAAAGCTGGACACATTGCCAGAAATTGCAGATCACAAATCAACCAGTCAGGACCAAGATATGGAAACAATGGAATAGTTTGTCAGATATGTAACATGTTTGGACATACAATAAGGTTTTTCAAAATGAATAATAGGGTTTCTCATCCTAACCCTAACCCTAGAAGTCATGCAAGGAGAAATGAAAATGCAAGTAACAGTCAAAGAGGATGTTGTAGAAATTCAAAAGAAGTGAATTTTTCTAAAGCCATGGATCAAGGAGATATATTCAACATTGAAGGTAATTAGAAAGGTGAAGTATCTAATGGTAAGAGTGAATCTCTACCTAACCCATCTCAAAGTACTTAATTCATGAAAAAATATAGTAGAATAGGAACTTAGGATAGTATAGATGTTAGTATAGGATGAATTGAGTCTTGTGTAGTTAATGCAAGGTAGTATATGATGTATTGATGCTATGATTAAGAGTGCATAAGATAATACTGTGTTATGCAAGATCGCAAGAAGTTTTAAGTTTTGCAAGTAAGCAAAAACAACTTTTTGGAAAGAAGCGGCAAAGGAATTGAATGCGATGTTAGATTTTGTTAGATCAAAAGGTTAAAAGGTTATGATTGGTATTATTTGATTATTAAGACAAATAAAAGTGCTAAGGAGATCAAAGAGCAGTGATTGAAAGCAGTTTGCAAGGATTTGGTGAAGGATTTTCATGTCGAATCTACGCAAGCCCTAAATTGCAGAATCGAGGTATTTTACTAAGAAGATCTATAAATTGGTTAAAGAATTTGTAGTAGTCATGGATGTTTCATTGATTCATAATGTAAGAGATAAGAATAGACCTAAGATCAAAATGGAACCAGTAGAACCCTTGGAGGAAGACCCTAAATTAGCTTTATCATCTGTACCAAATAGAGTTATACACTTAGAGAATGTTAGAAGTTATTTGGGTTGCAAGCTTGAAACCCTCAATGATAGTGATTTTACCAAAGAATATGAAAAGCTTTACAATCAAGATATGTCATTGAAAGTTGGGTTTGAACACTTGAAATATAATGAGATCATAAAGTATTCCTTACAGGATGATTTTGATAATGAAGAATGCACTAAGATAATCCTGAGCAGAATTCACAATGGAAAGTTTTGGTTAGATGATAGAGGGATAGATATCACAGCTGACCTAATTCATGAAGTAACTAGTTTATCTAAAACTAGATTCATTCCATTGAATGAGAAGAACATGAGAAAAATAGTATTAGACAAAACAAAATCATCTTACAATGGCAAAGGCATAGTGATTAGCAAGATACAATAGGATGATGTTAGATATTTGTGCAAGATCCTTACAGTTAAGTTTTGTGCTAACTCTAGAGAAGATGACATGGTAGTAGGAATGATACATGTAGCCTACTTAATGTGTGCTGACAAAGTTCAAGTTGACATGTGTGAAATTTTGAGAATTCAGTTGTTTGAGAACTTAGAGAAGATAAAGAAGAAAAAGAATTCCTAGTTTAGATTCCCATCATTGATCACTTATATGTTTTTTCATTTGTTAAGAAGATTTCCATTTACAATTGGTGATGATTGGAATGATGGGAAGACCACAATGGAAAGGATAAACTTAGTATTTAGGAGACATCTTATTGACAAGGTCAATGAGAGTGCAATATTGCTAATCAAAACATTTTAGAATTTAATGAAGAGTAGATCAAGGATTCCAAAGTCCTTAGTTGAGAAATATAAGAATGAGATATGTTTCATGGTTGATACTGACTTTACATTCAATGAAGTAGTAGAACCTAGAGTAGAATTCATAGACCCTCATGGCTATGAAATTTTTGAAGTTGAAATAGAAGATTATGTGAGCAGATTGCTTAAGGGAAAGTTGGATATTCAAAGTAATAGATTTGGGACTTTTGAGGAGAACTTCAACTCTCCAAAGTCTATCTTAGAAGAGAAACAGTCTAAGAAGAGAGTATATTGTACAATAAAGAAGATTCTAAAGGACACAAGGATGACATAACAAGAATTTGTAATTGCTAAGTAGACAGCAGTAGCCATTAGAGGTATTGGACAAAAGGAAAAAAAAATTGCTCCACCCCTTTCATCAGTTGCAGTACAACCACCAAACATTCATATTAAGGTAAAATAGGAGGAAGTTGGGAAAGATCAAGAAGTTAGGAAATCCACAAGATCATCCTCATCTACACCTGGTAAAAGAATAAAAGAAATTTCTATTGGACCAGGCAAAAGGCATAAAATACTAGTACCGCTAGTTCAAAGGAAGATAGCAAAAATAAAAGGTGATGAAGATACCCAAGTGAAAAAGAAAACATGGAAACCTAAGATTGAAAAAGTGAATGAACAAATCATACAAGATGGAGATTTCTCTAAGATGAACAAGTATTATGACCTTTATGACTATTTAGATAGACTAAATCTTGAAAATGCAGTTGTGAAACACATGATACAATCTAATAAGAAGTTTGACACAATTCAGGGCAAGATACCTAATGACTTATATGAGAAATTAGTGAACAGAAAAAAAAAAAAAAAAAAAAAAGAGCAACAGAAGAAGACAATAAGATCAGAGAAAATCTTGTAAGAAAATTATGTGATGTTAAAGATGAAGAACATTTCAATGAGAACATGAAAGAATTGAACACCCATCTGAGAACAAAGAAAAGAACCATTTATATTATGGGAGGAAATTATGAAGAGATCAACAGAGAAATAGAGCAAGCTATAGTCAAAGTAATGACAGCTAGTGTTGAAAGACACTCTAGTGCAGAAGGTCAAACGAAGCAAGATAAGGAAGCTGAACATTAGAGAATTCCCTCTCCACCAGCTATAAACATTGAAGATGAGTCAATGCATGTGGAAGGAATGAAGATTACTTTAGATAGCGATGATAATCCTTTCAAGAATCTTGAAAACATTATTGACAATTTGGCTTTTGAAGAGAAGGAAAGTGCCAGAGAAGAAGAGAAGAGAGATTCAAGGATTGAAGAAGAAAAGGAAATAGAGAAACAAGTAGAAGCTCCTAGTCAAGAAGAAATCAATCTTACACCTGAGACTGAAAAAAAATCATAGTTTGGATCTATATTTGAAAGTTTTGGAAAAGAATTTGATGATGATGATTAGATGGAATTGACCGCATCTCTGAAGAAGATAATTGGGAGGAATAAGAAGGTGAAAAGCCTTCAAGGGTCACTAAAGGAACTAATAGAGAAGTTGCAAAGCATTGTGACTACATAGATAATAGAGGCAGACCCTCTTGAAAGAGCTAAGAAAATTATGAATGTATTTGATGATGATTTTACCAACTTATCTGACATAGCTAAAGTGAAGGCTCAAGTAGCCTATGAGGCCAAATTACTCCTAGATATAAGCTAGAATATTAGGAATGACATCAACAGCTTGGATATCTGTATAAAAGACTTAAGAAGAAACTTGGACAGAGGTAAAACTTTATACATTCAGTGTACAAAATTGGAGAATCTTGTATCAGAAGAAATTCAAAAGATTAAAGAGAAAGAAGAAGAGATTTAGACAGAGGTAAATCTTCTAGCCATCCCCAATGTGAAGATATTGGACATTGAGAAGAAAATCAATAGGATTAATGATGAAATAAGGATTCTATTTGATGACAAGGACATGAAACTGAAAATATTCTCTCTTCTAAGAGAGCATATTTATATTAAGTTAAGCATTGATGAAGGACAATTGGAAGAATGTCTTTCATCAAAGACATCTTTTCAAAAGTTTAGTTTTGCAAACCTTCAAGCCTGTGAAATAGCATCTTATGGATTGTGTGCACTACTCATTTTTGCAAACACCATTAAGAAGGCATGGGAGAAGGAGATAGAGAGCATCAAGATAAATTTTGTAGATTTTGTTACAAGCCTACCAGCTCTACAATATTGAATCAAGGTATACACTTTTTTTTTAGCACAGTTTTGGCACCCTTTTTGTCATTGTTGTCAAAGGGGGAGAGATATTTAGCATAAAATTGTCATATATGATAAGAATGTATATTCTTAGGGGGAGTACAAGATATAGCTAAGATATATGGAGTTATAAGGACAATGGATATATATTTTTGTTATGGCCACAATTTTGAGTTTTTAAAGTGTTATGACTTAGCCAATTTTCTCATATGTTGCCACCAATGACAAAAGGGGAGATTGTTGGCAATTTGGCTGAGTTAGATACTTAGATGTTTTCATTATGGAAACATATGATCTACATGAAGATCACACATGACAGAGAGAAATTTTGTCAGAGTGCAAAGAAAAATTGTCTAAGTATGAGATAATGTTTTTTCAGTGTACTCAAAGATAGTTTTGATCAGCGATGATGATTGGAGTAAGTTTAGTGCTTGCGCACTTGAACATAGATACTATGATGACTATAGAAGACTCACCTAAGAGTGCAAGTCAGTACGGCATGTATGGAAGAAGTTATGACAGTTTTACCACAAACAGTGTTAAGCCGACACGACAGTATATGACGACATAATTGGTAAAGAGTTAAGGGATTATTTTGTTTATCAAAATAATGTCTTAACAATATAAAGGGATGAAATCCTAGATGATAAACCTTGGGTAAATATTTATTTTGTATAATTCTTTTGTTAAGCTGACTGTAGGAGTTATTAGCCTTAATAACTTGTATAAATATGAGGCATTTGTAAATGCGAAAGATATACAAGCAATTGTAATGATATAGATGGTATAGCAAACATATAGCGAAGAGATATTGATGTGAAGTTGTGAAAGAAAGCAAGTAGTATAAGGTTATGTACCTTGCCATATTTTTTAATCAGTAATCATTGTACATTACTTGTTTGGGTAGTGGGCTCATCTAGTAATCATATTTTGTACTACCAACTCTTAGCAGGGTTGAGGCTTCTAACATGGCCTAAAGTCCCTTAATCAGGACTAAGACACTATATGCATGTAATAGGCTCCTAATAGGGTCAACATCCTTAACATGATACTTTTGATTAGTGGATCTTTGTGGGTACCATCCCCACCGGGATTTTCCCTTGGCCAGGGTTTCCTCGAGAACAAATAATGTGTTATGAGTTCATTTGTTTTACTGTTATGCATATTCTTTAGTTTACTATGTTATGCATGTATCAAGTTAATCTGTTACATCCATAATTGGGAAAAAGTAAAAGTTTGTAGTATACTGATTCACCCCCCCCTCTCAGTATTCCCTATTTCTAATAGGCCAAGTGTGAAAATTGTAAGATGTTCACAAGTTGACCTCAACTGATAGCTCTCCCTCTCAGACCAGTGGTAATAGAAGGTCCCTTCTAGCAATGGGGCTTCAATTTTATTGGGCCTATCAATCCTACATCAAGTGCTAGTCACACTTATATAATCACTGCAATTGATTATTTTATGAAGTGGGTGGAGGAAAAGGCCACTAAGAGAACTACTTCTAAATTAGTGTGTGAATTCATCAAGGAGAACATCATGGTAAGATTTGGTGTGTCAGTTAAACTAGTCATGGATAATGCAACTTACTTTTCTTCAACTAAAATTACCAATTTCTATTTTGAGTATGGCATATCTACTAGTCATTCATTTGATTGTTTCCCACAAGGGAATGGTCAAGCCGAGTAAAGTAATAAGAACCTAGTGAACATAGTTAGAAAACTTGTATCAGATAACCAAAGGACTTGGCATAAGAAAATTCATGAAGCACTCTAGGCTAATAGGGTAACTCCAAAGAGAGTGATTGGTATTTCACCTTTTAAGCTGGTATATGGAGTTGAGGCAAGCCTTCCCCTACCTATGGAATTGGCTACCAACAAGTTGAGAATGGTGGTAGAAGATGGCATCTATAAAGATGGGTTGGAAAAATGAATTTTGTATCTGAATAAACTTGAAGAAGAACAACAGAAGATTGTTGATCACATCATAGAACATCAGATGTGGGTAAAGAATCATTTTGACAAGAAAACTAGACCAAGGAAGTTTATGCTTGGAGATTCAGTTCTACTATGGGATAAATGAAGGGTGCCTAAAGGAATGCATGGAAAATTTGAGACGCTCTGGAAAGGACCCTTCACCATCCATTAGGCCTTTGACAAAAATTATTTCAAACTAACATACTCAAATGGCGAGGTGCTACCCTTGACCTATAATGGTCAAGATCTGAAATTGTATCAAGTTGTAGATTGAAATCAGGTAACCCCTATATTATATGATAGTTACATTTAGTTCTTGTTTCTATTTTCCTTAGTTTAGGTTCTCTCATTTTGTCTTTCATTTTCTTGTTTCCTTCCTTTCCTTTAGTTTTGTTGTGAGCCACCTTTTCATTTAACTTGTGAATCCAGAGATTTGGATTCCTTTCTTAGATATGAACATATCCAAGTCCCCAAATAGAGCCAGTTGTTGCCCCACTTTTGTTCTTCACCCTTGAAAAAAAAGGTAGATACCTTGTGTTAGATTGAGTCATGATTTTTGAGATTTTTAAATCTAGATTGTAAGTCTAGAATTCCCCTAAGATAGGTGGTCTTTATCAAATTATCCCTTCATGCCTTCCTCTTGCTTTTAAGCTGGGTTGGTTTTTATTTTCTCCCTAGGAGTGGGTAAGTTATAGTGTCCAATTCGATAAAGACTCTTTTCCTTTCATTTCTGATTGATGGTATTCATTTGAATGTGAAGCTCTAAAATGACATTTTCCCCCTTCATTAGAAAATTGAACATAGCCTTCTCCTCGGCGGGTTTCAACCCACGAAGGTAATTTTTTGCAAGAAGAAAACACTGGGATCATCAAGCACATATACAAGGCCTGGAGATTGAGACTCACAGTTTAAGAACAAATCTAGTCTAGAGAAGTAGCTTGGCAGAGAAGTCGTAATGAACTTCCTTGCTTGCGGAGTTTTTCCTACAGAAGTTGTTTTTCGAAGGATAGTGGAAAGTGAATCAATAATTCCCAAATGCCAAGTGTCTACATTGGAGGAAGTAATTTTGAGCCCCTACAATGGATAAATCAGCCTTAGAAGTATGAGAAAGTGAATAAAAGCCCTTTTTCAAAGAACTGGTTTTTAGCTTCTCCCTTATCAGAGAATCACCTGAGAGGGTCAATTTCTGAGAAGCGACAACTTGTGAAGAGATAAGCACAAGAATTCACAAGAATTGAATGATCTGGTATGATTAAGATAGTTCGCTTTGATATTTGGAAAGAATTGATAAAGGAACAGGTCAATTGTGGAGTTTCAAAAAATCACTTCCTAGCTTCTCCGCAGTTGTTTCTACCCTTGAAGTGAGTTTTCAAACAAAGGTGTTGAAGAGAAGCAAAAAAGTAAAAATCCTTTATGCCAATTAAGTTATCATTACATCTACCCTAAATGGGTAAAAGTGATTTATTAAGGCTATTAATAAGGTGCATTTAATTCAAATCTTAACGTTAGAACTTTAATAGATATTTTTAAAAATCTATCACTCATGTGGTGTGAGATATGGAAAGTAATCGTAAGGAGGAAAGCTATTTATAAAAGAATTAGACAATCAAGAAGAAATTACCATTTGTTCACATCTTTTTCATACACCCTTGATTTCCCACAATTTTTCAAATCATCTCACAGCATTCTCCAACACTTTTTAGCAGTAAATCAAAAGCATAATCAGAAGCTATAGCCACCAGATTCATGGGTTTTGATGGGTTGAATGGGATTACATCTGAATGGAAAAAATTGATAGATACATCCCTTAGATTCTATGATCTGGGCAATCTACACAAAAGATTGAACGAAGAGAACATCCATCCCATGACGCAAAAGCTCAAAAGTAGTGGCTTGGTTGAAGCTACTAGATTTCCTGTTGTAGTGAAAGCTCCTAAGCTTATCCAGGAATGTATAACGAGATTCAACCTAGATACAAAATAGATTCTACTACTAAATGACATAGTTCTCATCTCTATTCGATAGAGAGTCTGTGCATAATAGTCTTCCTATCCTAGAGTGAGTGGAGTTTTCAAATATGAACTTCTCGATAGCAATTTTAGAATACAATGAGAAGAAGATGATATGGAGGAAAGAGATCATGAAGTCGTGGTTTTGAAAAGCTAGGAGCATAAAGGAAAAAGTGCCAAAGACACTTTTTGTGACAGATCTGAAGGCTGAGATTGTCGACATCCTGGTGCTCCTTCACATGATAAAAGGTGAAAGTGATGCATTGAATTTTATATAGCACTACTTCTTCTTGCTCCAAGTAATACGTGTTGAGCACAATTATATAGATTGGGCTCAAGTGGTAAGTGAAAATATGTCCAATACCTTGAGTCTCACCAAGTTCCAGAACAAATTCTATATGTCTTCATGTTTGATATATGTGTTTGCTACATTGCAAGTATGGCCAAGACTCCCTAGGCTAGAAGAATATGAAGATGATGTGAAAATTTATGATTTCTTCCCTCATTTGAAGTTACAAAATAGCTATGTTGAGTTCATTAGAGTTAATGAATCATTTATGATGAGGTTGTTTAGAGAATTGCAAGGATGCCCAAAGCGGAGGTTCTCACCAGAGGCCATGGAATTCACCACCCAATTTGGGAGCTTCTTTATTCAATTTTCTAGTTTCTCATACCTGTATACACCCAAAAATGGTCACCTAGACTATTAGCCCCTTTTGCTAAATCATAAATTGCTTATTCTTGATCAAATCCTAGTTCTATCATTTATTCGATTATTT
This sequence comes from Chamaecyparis obtusa, assembly GCA_027943335.1. NCBI lineage: Eukaryota > Viridiplantae > Streptophyta > Pinopsida > Cupressales > Cupressaceae > Chamaecyparis > Chamaecyparis obtusa. The sequence continues at coordinate 576,583 of BSBK01003624.1, read as the reverse complement.
TCTATGGGCTAACCATCTTATCCTAAGTCTTTATTTATTAAAAGGAATATTTCCTCCCCTTTTAATAAATAAAAAGCCCCGACTTTTTCTCTTATCCTTAGTTGCACAAATAAAGCATTATTCTTATTTTATAAAAAGAGAAAAGCACTTTTTGTCTCATATGGACACAAAAGTCAACTCTTATTTTCTCATTGGAAGATACTTGTGAACATGGATTTCTCCTCTTTTAAGCTCCACCGTTGATTAAATCTTTTGCCTCTTAATCTCCATGGTCCATTCCTCCTCATTTCCTTTAAAAGGAGAGCTCTCTTCTTCATTCTAGATCCTCAACTTTTTATGCTAACTTTATGCTGCAGGATTTCTAGGTCACTTTGGAGTTTTTTAAGATTTGGTGCATTCTTAGCATCTACATCTCATTCTTGCATTCTTATCTTAGCTTCATATTTATGCTTTCTTAGATTAGCTTCATTTCTATGCTCTAGATTAGCTCACATAGATTAATTAGCTTGGGTTGTAACACTTGCATATTTCATTTCATAGCTTAGCTTGCATTTCCATTTCTAGTATAGTTGCATTGCATTTTCATTCTTGATTCTTGAGGATATTGTCATTCTTTTCCTTGTCTTCATTCAATCTCCCATTGCATGGTTTACTAGCAAGGTTATAGGCTAAATAGCTCTAGCTGAGAGAATTCTTAAAACCCTTGCACTGCATGCCTAGGGAGCTATGGATCAATTTTTGAGACCTCATTCTTGAGTTTTCTTGAATGTAATGATTCATAGAAGTGTGACACATTTATAGCACACAATACCTTCATCTTGCAGGTTTTGATAATTTCCCCATGAAGCTGCCAAGGTACCCTGATGACATGATTGTGCTCGTAGAGGTAATCCAAAAAATGTTGCAAGTGAACCTGATTAATGTAGGAATCAAGAAGAATGGCTATGAATTCCATGTTACCATTGGAGCTTACAGCTGTGCATCAAGGTCAAATGCTCAGAACGTGATGAAGGCATTCGAGAGAAGATACAAGCTAGAAGTGTATGAAGTTTTGAGGCCTCAATTTTATCTGGTAGGCTATGCCAAGAATCACCTCCAGATTGGCACTATGGTCAAGCACATCACCAACCTCAAATATTATTGGGCCAACTACAAGGATGAGTTAGAGAGCCAAGAAAGATTCTACTCCAGGTTGACTAGTGAAAAAATCAACTTGTTCAATGTCAACATTAATGTTGAAGGCATTGTCGATGATGGAGAACATATGTATACCGAGACATATAGAGATCAGATCAAGCCCTATCCTATGAGCTTAGAGCCAATTCAAGGCCAAACTATAGAAGATTTGGAGACTTTAACGGCTAAAGTCATCAAAATAACTGATAAGTGGGTTCAGTGGATGACAGGAAGGAGAAAGAGGTCTGGGAAGCCTACTCCTCAACAAGCTCCTGTAGTCAAGCTGACAAGTGCTCATGCATCCTTCTCTTTACCAGCATCATCTATGGCCAAAGGACCAGCTCAACCAGCAGGTGGAGATGATGAACCACCTGAAAAATAAATCCTGCTTGAAAAGACTTGCAGAGAAGATTCATCTCCTATCATCGGTTTGAATGAAGAATCTGAAGTGGAGAAACCCAACAAGCCAGTGGAAGAAGCTATTGGGGCTGTGAAACTAGAGCAACAAGCATAGGGGGGAACTATTGAGACACAAGGTGACACTCCCACTCAAGAGGCACCTACCATTGTTGAGGTTGGTGATGATAGTATTAGTTCAGAAACTGATGAGACAGATGAGCATTTGGGGTCTCCTCAAAAGAAAAAGAGCATTTCTTCTACACAGATTAATCATTTGACTTCCAAGCCTAAAGCTTCTCCTCCTGTTACCAGGAAATTATTTGTAGAAGACCTACTTTCTGCAAAAAAGGTAACAAGTGTGGAATCATGGATTGATAACACTATAGAGTAGAAGATAAAGAGAACCAAGCTAGGAACTTCTAGTGGCAAGATGCTTTCACAAGCAATACAGTCAGGTCTAGATGAAAGCAAGGTTAAGAAGTCTAGGACTCTAACTACTCTTGGTTGAGATCTAGACATAGGTCACTTGACTATGGAAATAGCCAAGCCATTAAAATATGGAAGAATTGAAGACCTTACGACCTCATATTTTGCACTCCAGTCTTTACACATGGGACTCATCCACCATGAGATGAAAGTGGACTTGTGGAAGTCTAGAAATGTCTTGATCAAAGAAGAGCTCGAAGAGCTCAAAATTACAAAGACTCGACTCAAGGTGGAGATCAAAGAAATGACTAACTTCATCAAGTAGTTGGTTTCTCCTATAGCAAGCATACATGGTTCTCTGACAATGTTTGATCCTACTATAGCTGAGAACCAAGCGATACTCACTAAGTTGCAAGAAGATAGAAATTTTGGGCATATTGGTAGGATTTGGATTGAATGACTCAAGTCTGAAGGCCTGGTAGCCATTGAGAAGCTTGGAAATATCTTTTTACAGTTAGAAGTAGAAAAAGAATCTCTGAAAGGACATATGTTGACACTCACAGTAGAGAGGTTGAGGTGTGAAGAGTGCATGGTGCTTCTACATTGGCTGGTTGTGATGAAGACTAAAGATGAAATCAAAGCCAACATATTGTAGAAAGGGGATGAACCTTTGATTGAATGTCTCCAAGGAGTTGAATTCAAAATGGAGATGATAATCAAAGCAGAGCTAGGAATGAAGGCGACTGATGAGGAAATCACTAAAGAACAAAGTAAAATCTTTGTATACTTGACATGTCTTCACTCTGAGTCTCAATCTAGTGGAGATGGAAAGAGCCCAATCAGTATAACCAACATGCAAAAGGCATTCTCTGACTACTTGGACCAGCTTGAAGAATTATCTAGATCTCACCTAGATAGAATACCTGATCTTCAACAACTTAGTGGATGTATATATAAAGCCATGATGAAGATGCAACCCTAGAAAGATGCTTCAAAAAGGATAGAGAAGGATCATGCTCACTGGCTCATAATATTGAAGAATGTGTACATTCCAAATTCTAAAAAGATGATCCCAATTCTGGCGGCCGCTAAAGCTCATACTGCTAAATTGGAGAAGGCGAATAAGCCAGCAAAGAGAAAATAGTTTTCCCCTCTTTCTTTTTGATACACATTGTAAAATCCATAAATGGCCACTTGTCATTTACTAACTTTGTATAATATGAATTGATTTAGTTGAGTTTGTAACAGCTTACTTCTTGAAGCCTATATGTGATACTCTAAAAATTAATGAAAGGGTTGGCTAAATTTTCATGTGAAATACATCTTGTTGTGGAGTCAACCTGGAATATGTTTTGTGCCATTTATTTACTGTTCCATGCATCTATGATTTGGAATATTTGTTTTCCTTAAAGCTGGATTGAAATTAGCAAATAGACGGAGTTCTGTTTCTCTTCTTTAGTGAAGCTAATTGAAAGTAATCAAATTATTACTTGGAGGTTAGGGGGAATACATATATGTCTGGTTTTAGATTAGTCTCATCCATATTGTTTTACTACATTTCATTAATTTAAGTAGAGTTCATTGATGCATCACCACTAGTGTGAATTCATAAGAACTATGAAATCATGAAGTTGGTTAGAATTTAGAAATCAATTCCACTGCCTGGATTAGTTTCTCACCGAGGGCTAATTTGGTTACCTCTATTTTTCTCTAGTTAAGAACATACCCCCATTAGGATTTAGAACAAACAAAATTCATTTTGTATCTTACATAAGGGAGTTGTACCTGTTAAAATTTAGAGGGAAGTTAGTTAAATAGTAAACAACTTTCCAATTGTTTGTATTCACATTATTTCTTAAGGATATTTTGGGAAAATAAAGAGTTAAATCTAAAAAGAACAATTTTTTTACCAACAAACTCCTAATTTGATAACATCTATATTCTATCTCTAAGCTAATGTCTAAAACTACAACCAAAGATTACAATATATACAAGAGGCTACTGAACAAGTCAGCCTTTAGATCCACCATTAATAGGAGGAATGACCTGATCTAGGTCCACGTGCTTCCTAATGATAAATACCAACATTAAATCCATGACCACAATTAAGTGCACAAGTCGGCCTCAACAAAAACCAAAAGAAACAACTTGGTAAGAAAGGATAACCGATCATCAGGAAAAGATAACCGAGCACCAAGGAATTAACCAACCAACTTGGTTAATGAAGGAACCGAGCAACTATGAGCCAACTTGGTCAAAGAAGGAACAAAGAAACATAGAAAACTCAAACTTTTTTTGGGTGACACAAGATTGCCAAGGTCCCAAGATGCTCCTGCATCATACACCTGGGGTTATTTGAAATGATTCTTTGAATCATGTAGCAGGTACAACCTAAGCTAAATCCAACTTAGATTGTGAAATCCATGAACTATCTTCAATCGGTTTTTTCTTCCACTTTACCAAATATTCCATATATTGTCTTCCTCTTGTAATTCATCCAACTCTTTGTTTGAAAATCTGCTCAACTTCTTTCTGTCTATCTCTTAGGATAATCATTCATTTCTTCATCAGATTCATGGTACTAATACAAATAAAAAATGTTGAATATAGGTGATATATCCATGTCATCAAGTAACTCAATCTCATAAGCATTTCCACTGTCAAATTTCCTCAAAATCTTGCAAGGACAAAACTTCTTCATTTTCAGCTTCCCATATGTTCCAACAGGAAATTTGCCTTTCTTCAAATGAACTATTACTTCATCACCAATTGCAAAATTCTTATGTCTTCTTGATCTATCAACTCTGTCTTTATATTTTTTATTACTTTTCTTGAACTTATGTTTCACATCTTCATGCAATGTCTTTATGAACTCAACAAACTTTACTCCTTCATCACTTCTCTTTTCTTCACCATAAATATCCCTCAAATCTGATATACCTCTCGGTTGTATGCCATTTACAATCTCAAAAGGTTCTTTTCTAGTACTCCTATTCACTGAATTATTATATGCAAACTCTACTTGTGCCAACACAAAATCCCAATTATTCAGTGTATCTCCAACTAAACATCTCAAAATATTCCCCAAGCTTCTATTTACAACCTCTATTTGTCCATCAATCTGTGGGTGAAATGTAGAACTATACCTCAACTTAGTGCCAAAATTTCTCCAAATATTCTTCCAACAAACTTATTATCTTGGTCAGAGATGATACTCCTCCATAATTCATGCAATATGATAATTTCCTTAAAGAAAATATTTGTTATATGTATTGCATCTAATGTCTTTTTATAGGGTAGAAAATGCTTCATTTTAGAAAATATATCCGCAACAACAAATATAGAATCATTACCTCTCATTGTCTTCAGTAATCCAAGAACAAAATCCATACTGATATCAATCCAAGGTTTCTCAGGAATAGAAATTGGTATATACAATCCATTATTCTAGCTTGCTCCCTTTGCAACTTGACAAATTCCACAAATTTTCACAAATTTTTGAACATCCTTATACAACTATGGCCAAAAGCATTTCTCCTTAATAAAATTCAATGTCTTGTCAACACCAAAGTGTCCAGCCAAACCACCACTATGTTTCCCCTTTATTGAATTAGTTCACATTGATCCTCTCGGTATACACAACTGAATACCTTTAAACAACACACCTCCTTGAACAAAATAGTCTTCCCATTTAGTACCTAATTGGTCTTGAATAGGGTCTGTGCACTTTCTCCACAACTTAGAAAAATTAGGATCAGATTCATATGAATCTCCCATGTCATCCAAACCAAGAACTTCAATTCTCATCTCAGTCATCAAAGATCTTCTTCTACTCAATGCATTAGCAACTTGATTAGTGACTCCACTCTTATGTTTTATCACTAATGTATAACTTTGCAAATATTTAACCCATTTCATATGTCTCTGATTCAACTTATTTTGACAACTCAAATACTGTAAAGCCTTATGATCAGTATAGAACACAAATTCACTTGGTATCAAATAATGTCTAAATTTCTTCAGGGCTTGAACAATAGCATATAATTCTTGATCATACATAGAATATTTCCTTCTTGCATCATTCAACTTTTCACTAAAGAAAGCAACGGGTTTACCTTCTTGACTCAACACAACTCCTATTGCACTTCCACTTGCATCACATTAAACTTGAAATACCTTATTGAAATTAGGTAATGCTAATATAGGTAATTCAACAACCTTTTGCTTCAGAGTCTCAAAACTTTTATCAGTTCCATGTGTCCACTTGATTTCTCTTTTATCTCCTCTCATAGTCTCAGTCATAGCATTACAAATTGAACTGAAATTTCTAATGAAATTTTGGTAAAAACTTGCCAAACCATGAAATGATCTTACCTCACTATCATTCTCATTTTTAGGCCAATTCAAAATAGCTTCAACCTTTTCAGGATCCATTTTCAAACCATCAACTAAAATCACAAATCCCAAATACACAATCTCCTCTTGTATGAAGGAATACTTTTTCAGGTTAATCAATAACTTTTCTTCTTTCAATCTCTAGAATAATTGTTTAAAATGAAACAAATTCTCTTCTATGATCTTACTGAATATCAGAATATCATCTAGGTATACAATCACAAATTTACCTAAAAATTTCTTTAAAACTTCATTCATCAATCTCATAAAAGTACTCGGTGCATTAGTTAAACCAAAAGGAATAACCAACCACTCATACAAACCTTCTTCTGTCTTAAAAGTAGTCTTCCACTCATCACTATCTCTAATTCTAATCTAATGATATCAACCTTTCAAATCAATTTTGGCAAAATACTTTTCTCCAGTCAAACTATCCATTATGTCATCCATTCTCGATATAAGAAACCTATATTTCACTGTTATCTTGTTGATTGCTTTGGAATCTATACGTATTCTCCATTCTTCTTAGGTTCCAATATAGCTGGTACTACACAAGGACACAAAATTTCTTGGATGAAACTTTTCTGCAACAATTCTTGAATCCGTCAATTCAATTCCTAATTCTCGGTAGGTGTCAACTGATGTGGTACCTTATTCGGTAAACTAGCTCTAGGGATTAAATCCATACAATGATCAATACTTCTCTTTGGTGGAAAACCATCAAGTACATTATTAGAAATTATCTCCTTATACTCAGTTTGTTAGGAATCACAATAAAACATACATCATTCTTCTTCAAATCCTTAACAAACTTTCTTCCTTCCATCAAGAAACATTTCATTGATGTACAAAAACTACTAACAGGTTCTTCAATCAAAGGTAACATGATTTTTCTTCTCCCATCAGCCCAAATAGTATATTTATGCAATCCCTCATCATATATAGCATGTCTATCATATTTCCAAGGTCTACCCAACAAAATATGACAACAATCCATAGGCATGATATCACATATCACCTTATCATAGTACTTTCCAATTTTCAAATCCACATAACATTGTTCACTTACCAAGAGTGTATGCTCATCCTTGATCCATGAAATCTGATAGGGCTTCAGGTGTTTCAACCTTTTCAACTGTAACTTTGTAAACATTTCCTTAGATTCCAAGTTCTCTGAGCTTCCACTATCAATGATTACCTTCCACACTTCATCAGAAACTCTACATCTAGTCTTGAACAAATGTTTCCTCATCAAATCTTCTTTGTGACTTTCATTCCAAAATGCTCTCCTCACCATCAAGTTCTTTTCCTTCTCAGGTTCATTTGGTGAATCTTCTTGCACCAAAGTATTTCTATTGCCACCAACCTTCTTACTTTCACGTGTAGACTCAAATGATCTATGTCCTTCTTCTCCACAATTGTAACAAGTTCCTCAGAATCCACCTTTGTTATAACCACCTCGGTAGTTATTGCCTCTTCCTCTAGCCAAACTTTTACTTTTTGACTTGGTCTTTCCTTTGTCCAGATTTGTCTTCTCTAGTTCATATCTATTATTTTCATTGTAGGATCTACCTCTTCCTCTAGGTAATCTACCACCACTACCTCTTTGTCTTTGCTCATGTCTTTTGTTCAATTTCTCCTCAGCTTTCAAGGAAAACTAATAAGCTACTTCAATTTTGTCCAGCTTAACCAAACTGATTTCTTCTTTGATGGAAACTCTCAACCCATTTAGGTACCTAGCAATTATTTCCACTTCATCTTCATCATGTCTAGATCTTATATCTAATCTATAGAATTCCTCAGTATAATCTTTTACCGAGCTATCTTTTTGCCTCAAACTTTGCATTTTCCTAACTAGGTTAATCTGATAATCACAAGGTAAAAACTTTCCTTTCAACTTATTTACCATCTTATTCCATACCTTAATTTTGTCTTTATCTTTCCTCTTTCTATCCAATTGTAGATGCTCTCACCACAAGGATGCATGACTCTTCAACTTTGTGCTTGCAATTTTCACCTTCTTTTCCTCAGGGACATTTTCATATTCAAATTACTTTTCATCTCAGTGATCCAGTCCACCAATTCATCTAAATCTAGCTTTCAACTATACTCAGTAGGATTGAAATGTGGTGTAGACTTCATATTTGTCAAATCTTTCAACAATCTTTCCTCATCCTAATCCATCAATGGTGCAGGTTCTACCAATCCTAGATACACATCTCACCTCCCATGAACCATCTTGAAACCCTCTGCAATTGCAGGCCAGATCACAATCTGCTACCCCACAACAAATTAGCTAGGGTTTGACAAGAAGGAACCCTCAAACCTAGATTTTCAAATCTAGATCTAGATCTCACCTCTTTGATACCACCTAACATAGGGCAGGTATGGATGAGGGGCCAAAGGTACACCCTAATCCAGAACTACCTTGCAGAGATCACACACAGAAGAAACAACACACAAAGTGAGAGAGAGAGAATGCAGATCAGATCCTTAAATTTCATCAAATAGATTCATACATGTCATGCTGTAAGGCCTCCCAGTTAGGGCTAGATATTACAATTCAATTACAACAGTCCTCCAACATGTGAGGATTCAAAAACTATCTTCAACTCCTAATCTAATACCATCTATCTTCTAGCTCTAAGCTGATGTCCAAACCTACAACCAAAGATTACAATATATACAAGAGGCTACCGAACAAGTCAGCCTTCAGATCCACCATTAATAGAAGGAATGACTAGATCTTGGTCCACATGCTTCCCAATAATAAATACCAACATTAAATCTGTGACCAAAATTAAGTTCACAAGTAGGCCTCAATAGAAAACCAAAAGAAACAACTCGGTAAGCAAGGATAACAGAGCACCAGGAAAAGATAATCAAGCACTAGGGAATTAACCGACCAACTCATTTAATGATGGAACCGAGCAACTATCGAGCCAACTCGGTAAAAGAAGGAACTGAGCAACATAGAAAACTCAAACTTGTTTTTGGTGACACATGATTGCCAAGGACCTGAGATGCTCCTACATCACAATTAATCATTATATTAGGTTTTAGAGACATGATAATAAAATCAAAATAATCAAACAACCCACTAAACCTGACTTATTTCTTCCTATTTAGAGTGACTATAATCTATTTAAATTTCTCTCACATCATAATCATATAGATTAGTGACTTGACTACCCTAAAATAGAAGATTCAAGTTAGCATAATGCAATTATTGCATTCTTTGTTCCAACATCTTGATTAACCATGCAAATGCTAAACTAGGGATTGAGATTATAAGCTATAAATGAAGTAAAACCAAGGTTAAACTAGAAATAATATGATGAAAGAAAACTAAAATTCAGAAATTACACTAAGAACAATGCATACTAAGAACCTAGAATGATTTTAGCATTATAACTCTACTATGCAAATTGTGTCTATTGAGATGAGTTAGGAGAATCTTATTTTATAGGAATCCTATGAGAATGAATGGCTAAGATTCGATCATTAAGAGAGGTTTAGATTCTTTCTCACTTAGTCCATGTGAGTTTAATCCACATGAGAATTCATTGATTGGTCAAAGTTGTGATTTTTTTCTGTGGATGAGACAAAATAATAGCTTCCTTCTATTAATTCATCTATAATAAGTATTTTGGGTGCACACACATATGTTGAATTGGTTCACTTGATTAAAAGGGGGTTAGGAATTTTAATTAAATGACTTTGATTTATCAATTCAATAGCCTTGGTGCTAGGATTTGAGATTTAGTTGATGATTGATTTAATTATGCAAGTTGGTTGATCAAATTTTGTCACATAATTAGGCATAGTAATTAAATTCCTTTGATTAGGTTTCTTGCCCAATTAATCAAGATTAGGGGCTCTTTGTTTACTAGACCAATTTTAGGTGATTACAGTAAGAACCCTTATTAGGTGCACATGTTTAGGCTCATTTGAGTATGTATTAGTTTCCACATTGATTTCATGTTCTTCTAGCACCTATTGGACCTTAAAGTTAACATTATTTGTTCAAAAATTTAGGTTAGCCCTTATTTCTAAGTGTGCTCCTCCAGTTTCCCTCCAATCAAAAAATTCATTTCCTCACCTAGGGCTTGTTCATTTATTTTTGGATTTTGGGACCCTTCTTGACCTTGAATAGTAACTTGTATTATCTTCCACCACTCTTTTTCACCTTCCCAAACATTCCATTAAAAAAATTGGGCCTATTTTTCCTTGGACAAGTCAATAAGTTAACTTGTCCATGGAGTACAAGTTAATTACCAACTTTTACCTAGGGTTTTGAGCTCAAATTTGGTCCAGGGCTTGATGATGGGGTTTTCCTTTGAAGTTTAGATTTAAGGTCTCCCTTGATCCAAATTGAACCTTGAATGGAGGTATTTTAGTATAAAATGACCTCTTCTCCCATCATTCACTCATCCATTATTAGTATCCATCAATCAAGTACAAGCTATCAAGAATCCATCCATAATCTCACACAATCAATCAAGAAATCAAGAAAATATTCAAGATATTCAAGGCATTATTCTTCTTCCTCATCAAACATTGTGGAAAACTACAACATCTATCATTCAAGGCCTGGGTTTCATGATTTCTTTTATGGGCTTTTTTGGAGTATAAGATATTTCATCTACACTTGTGATCACATCCAAAGAGGCATTGCATCATCAAGGTATAAGGTGATTTATGTTTTAGATCTAGCTTTTGTTTCATGATTTCTTATGATATTTCAATTCAATTTCAAGTTTGATCCCTAAATAGGGGTTGGACCAAGGAAAAACCCTTTTCCACAACCATTTCCCCCATGTTTGTATGTGTAGGAATAGGTTATAGAGTTGCAGTCTCAAATCTAAGTACAAGTACAAACATAAGATCCTTGAAAGTCTCATCAATTTTGGAACTACTAGGAACAAGTCAGCTTCTCGACTTGTACCTACACTTTTTGGCTAAAATCTGTAAAGAAGATAGTTACAAGTCTCAGTTTCCCAAATCTAGAGTTACAGTTGATTCTGACATTCCACCAATAGTTAAATTTATATCCAAAGGTCAAATCTCCTATTCTTGTTTAAAGGTACATTTATTCTTCCCTTTTTCCTTGCACTTACTTCATTAGATTAGATATATCATTTTCACATATCTATTATGAATAAAAAGCCCACAAAGCATAGATCTTGCAATTTCCCCCATTCTCCTTTTGGTTGATCTAATCATATTCATTTTATGTGAGGATTTTGTAGTCCAATGTATATCATAGGACTTGGAGAGTGATTTATATTTTAGCATTTATCACCATTTTATATTATACATTTTGGTGAACTTGACTCTTCTTACATACTTTTGATTTGGTGTCTAGATCTACTTTTTAGGCATTTCATCAATCAATATAAACATCATACCTTTTCTACATTGTATGTATTTAGATCTTCTTTTCATGCATTACATTGTTGAATTTTTAGCTACATTCATAGATCCATTGCAATCTTGCATTTCAGTTTCATGATTACATGTTTTAAGACCATTAAAAAAAATACAAAATATTTAATTTCATGCATTAGTTAGTAATCATTGCATTCCATAAAGACAAAAAAAAATTGTCATGTTATTCAATGTATGGTTTCCTTTTATATTAGTCTTAAGATGCATCTATTTTCTCAAGGTGATAGTAGCTTAGCCTCTCTTTTATCACTTTATCCCTTTGTTAAGGATCCCTCTCTCCATGAGGCCATATCAGTGAAAGAAGATGTTTTTAACCCTTCATTCAATAAACTCTCTTTCAGGAGAAGTGTTGAAGGTTAATGTTAAATCTTCTCTTGATATGTGGATCCCCCATGAGAATTCCTTTGTATAATTTGGTAATTCTCCTTGTGGCACCTTACCTTTTATCCATTTTCATCTTTCTCCTTTAGGAATGAAGATTTGATGAATTATGATTATACTTCTCCTAAAGTTTGCAATAATCTCCCTATTTGGGATGGACCACTAGATGATATTTTTGACTATTCTCTCCCTCATGAAACAAATTTCATTAAATAAGATGATATGTTTGACATTTCTTGTACTCCTTTAAATATGACACATTCAAGATTGATGTTTCTCCTTCTCCTAAGACATTCCCCCTTTATGAGGATATTTTAGAGGAAGAGGAGGACATTATAAATAATTTTCTTAATATTACCTTTCATTCATTTGAAATCCCTTCTAGAGATAAATCATTAAAGGAAGTCCCTAATCCTGTCTTGGAAGAAGACGATAATATCATTACTAGTATCCTTAATGCGTTCCTTTCTAGTGATGAACCTATGAACAATATAGAGCTTGATCAAGTCAATGTTTTTCATGTTTTGAGTAATGAAAAACCTAAGGATGTTGTTCATCTTCATCAACATAACCCTGAACCTAAAAAAAATGAATTATCATGGTAAAAAGGTGCTCAACAACCTAACTATCATGTAGTTTCTCACACTTATAACATGAGAAAAAAAAAAAAAAACCTACAAGTTTAGTTGTTCCTTATTCTCCTCCTCCCCAACTGGTCCTTCCTCCTCCACCCCATATTCCTCAAAACCTTGGAAAGGAGTATGATTTATTAGAACAACTCTATGCTACTCCTCCCAAGATATCTCTTTGGGAGCATCCTCAAACCTCACTTACTTTTGATGAAGCATTACAACAAGCATTGTGATATGTGAGTGTCTCACCTCCTAGGTAGGACAATATCACTTCCATCTTGGAACGCATGAATACAACTATCAACAAACCTTGAATTGTGTTTTTTCAAGGTGACTTTACTTCTAAATTAATCCAACGTCAAAATTATACTCTCATGGTTTCTATCCTTATCAATGGTAATCTTATTCAATGAAATTTAATTCATAATGGCTCGGGACTTAATATTTACATAGCATTGACTTGTTACACAAGATAAAGGTAGATACTTCATTAATCAAACCTAATTCTATTCCTACTCATGACTTTTATAATATTTCTAAGTAAACATTGGTGATTATCACATTGCCTACTAAGGTAAGTCTGAGCTAATCTTGTTTACACCTATTCATGTCATGTTTGATAATACCAACTATAATATTCTCTTGGGGTGGCCATGTGTAATTCCCCGCAAGAGAACCCAAGAGAAAATAACTTAAAACATGCTACTAATTTACAGAATAATTTTTTTCTTAAGAGTTTACAAATAATGATGAATAAAAATGCAGAAGCAATATAACATAAAGACAACACATACTCATTTACAAAATTCATTTACAGATTAAAAATCTCAAGGGTTCCTTGATGTAGAATTATTTAAAGTCTCCTCATAATGTAAATAAGTACATCATCTTATTGAATATGGTTAAAATGGAAACATAGTAATATACCTAACATTCAACACATATTCATTTGAAATTGGATTTTAATTGGAATAGCATAAGTAAATCTGAAAATACTTGAAAATCAATTAGGTCAAGATACATACCTCATCATGAAATTGATTCATAAATACCTATTTTTTGAAGTTTGTGCACACTTTTAGAAAAATCTAAAACTTGTCTTGGACTGGAAATGTTGAGATGAAGAAAACCCAAAAATCTTTTGCAGAGATGGCTTAGGTCGGGTTTGACCCTCATAAAAGGTCAAATACCACATTCTTTATTTGAAGTTTGATTCAAATTATGTTTGCAGATCCCAGAAGTTCGATGAAAAGGGTACTTAGATCTGTCCTCTGATCCTCAAAATAGCAACTGTAGATATTTGAAAAGGGGAGTTTTGGGGTGGCTATATAGGGTTTTGCCTTAGTCAAACCCCCATTTTGGTGGTCTCCACCTCCACAAATAGCTGATTGAAATAGAATGTGTGTGTGTATGTATTGAAAGTGTAATGCCAAGATCTAATCCTCTAGATCAAAATCCTAGCATGAATATGTATGAAATAACAATCCATAGATTTGAATGAGATAGAAAAGCATACCAAGCCCCCAAGGCTAAATTACTTCTACCAAACTCACAATCCATAATTTCTACCCTATGATTGAATCCTTGAATGCTTGAAAGTTGATAATGGTGGATCAAGGAAGAAAAGATCTCTCTTGCTCCAATTATGATTCTACAAAGATGCTTGATGTCAACAATGGCTTGATCTTCTATCTTCCTCTTACTAACTTGCACCTTCACTATTCTTCCCTTGCTTGAATTCTTACTTGCACTTGAGAGCTTGCAATTGCTTGAGATGAGATATGCAAACTTGATGTGAAAATGAGAGAGGAAGGCCTCCTTTTATAGTGATCTAGGTCACACTCCTCTAGATGGATCACCTTGGAGAATTAAATCCCAATAAGCTCCTCCCCTTTAGAAAATATACCTAGATTAAATGCAATTAAAGGATTTACCATCCCGAAACCCGAAATGGCCAACCTGAAAGCGGGAAAATAAATCTCATGAAAGCTCAAAGCCTAGAGATTTTGGAATTTGAAATTTTGGAGGAAGGGGTCAAAGTCGACATTGACCCTAATCTAGTCAGGGTCGACCTAAGACATTGACCTTTTTCTTAGGCTGACTCAAAACTAAATTAGGAGGTCCCAGGGATGCCCAAAAACCTAGAAATGATGCCAGAACAGGATAGAATGTCAGGAATAGACACAAAATCCTATGATTATTGAAATGAAGGAAAAGAGGATCTATTTATAAATCCTACCTAGAAAATAGAGCCATGGAAGAGGGAAATTTAGGAAAATCCTCAGGATTCTAACCCTAATTTCACCTAGAATGAAGAAGATGAGTGCAAAATGCATCCTAAATGCATGTCTATCATGATAAATGTGTTAAGAGAGGGTGCTAAACCTATCAAGATGGAAGTGCTTCCATTTTAAGATGATACATTTAGCCCCCAATTTAGCTTAGTTATGACACTACGTGAATATGCAAGCTAAAGTAAGAAAACATCATAGTAAATAAAAAGGATATAGCCAAGTCCTTGATGTAAAGATCCTGCAGCAAACTGTTAGAACCTGCAACACACAAGGTTAATGAAAATCTATAAATCACCTAAAGCTTACTATATGATAATTTGAGAAGTGTAGAGAGCCCCTTATGCCCCCCCCTACTTCAGCTTTCTACTTCGGAAGGGTGAAATAGGGTGATAAGAAAAACACTATATATTGGATATGCAGAGTGGTGAAAAGTCCTTTCCTAAACCAATTAGAAGGATTCCCAACCTTCCTAAAATGGTTCAAGGAGTTAGGTATCTAAATCACATATTCATTTGAAATTGGATTTTAATTGGAATAGCATAAGTAAATCTGAAAATACTTGAAAATCAATTAGGTCAAGATACATACCTCATCTTGAAATTGATTCATAAATACCTATTTTTTGAAGTTTGTGCACACTTTTAGAAAAATCTAAAACTTGTCTTGGACTGGAAATGTTGAGATGAAGAAAACCCAAAAATCTTTTGCAGAGATGGCTTAGGTCAGGTTTGACCCTCATAAAAGGTCAAATACCACATTCTTTATTTGAAGTCTGATTCAAATTATGTTTGCAGATCCCAGAAGTTTGATGAAAAGGGTACTTAGATCTGTCCTCTGATCCTCAAAATAGCAACTGTAGATATTTGAAAAGGGGAGTTTTGGGGTGGCTATATAGGGTTTTGCCTTAGTCAAACCCCCATTTTGGTGGTTTCCACCTCCACAAATAGCTGATTGAAATAGAATGTGTGTGTGTATGTATTGAAAGTGTAATGCCAAGATCTAATCCTCTAGATCAAAATCCTAGCATGAATATGTATGAAATAACAATCCATAGATTTGAATGAGATAGAAAAGCATACCAAGCCCCCAAGGCTAAATTACTTCTACCAAACTCACAATCCATAATTTCTACCCTATGATTGAATCCTTGAATGCTTGAAAGTTGATAATGGTGGATCAAGGAAGAAAAGATCTCTCTTGCTCCAATTATGAGTCTACAAAGATGCTTGATGTCAACAATGGCTTGATCTTCTATCTTCCTCTTGCTAACTTGCACCTTCACTATTCTTCCCTTGCTTGAATTCTTGCTTGCACTTGAGAGCTTGCAATTGCTTGAGATGAGATATGAAAACTTGATGTGAAAATAAGAGAGGAAGGCCTCCTTTTATAGTGATCTAGGGCACACTCCTCTAGATGGATCACCTTGGAGAATTAAATCCCAATAAGGTCCTCCCCTTTAGAAAATATACCTAGATTAAATGCAATTAAAGGATTTACCATCCCGAAACCCGAAATGGCCAACCCGAAAGCGGGAAAATAAATCTCACGAAAGCTCGAAGCCTAGAGATTTTGGAATTTGAAATTTTGGAGGAAGGGGTCAAAGTTGACATTGACCCTAATCTAGTCAGGGTCGACCTAAGACATTGACCTTTTTCTTAGGCTAACTCAAAACTAAATTAGGAGGTCCCAGGGATGCCCAAAAACCTAGAAATGATGCCAGAACAGGATAGAATGTCAGGAATAGACACAAAATCCTATGATTATTGAAATTAAGGCCAAGAGGATCTATTTATAAATCCTACCTAGAAAATAGAGCCATGGAAGAGGGAAATTTAGGAAAATCCTCAGGATTCTAACCCTAATTTCACCTAGAATGAAGAAGATGAGTGCAAAATGCATCCTAAATGCATGTCTATCATGATAAATGTGTTAAGAGAGGGTGCTAAACCTATCAAGATGGAAGTGCTTCCATTTTAAGATGATACATTTAGCCCCCACTTTAGCTTAGTTATGACACTACGTGAATATGCAAGCTAAAGTAAGAAAACATCATAGTAAATAAAAAGGATATAGCCAAGTCCTCGATGTAAAGATCCTGCAGCAAACTGTTAGAACCTGCAACACACAAGGTTAATGAAAATCTATAAATCACCTAAAGCTTACTATATGATAATTTGAGAAGTGTATAGAGCCCCTTATGCCCCCCCTGTTTCAGCTTTCTACTTCGGAAGGGTGAAATAGGGTGATAAGAAAAACACTATATATTGGATATGCAGAGTGGTGAAAAGTCCTTTCCTAAACCAATTAGAAGGATTCCCAACCTTCCTAAAATGGTTCAAGGAGTTAGGTATCTGAATCACAATTCCAATGCCACTGAAAATGGAGTTACCAAACTTAAGTTATGATGAAAAGAGTGGATGTTTGTCTAAATGCATAAGAAAGAAATTTCAAGTTTTTACCCTAAGAAAACCCTAATTTGAACTTATAAAATAGATGAATAGTAATACTTACTCATTCTTACCATTTGTAGATTTGAAATGAGAAAGCATGATGCTGAGAAGAGAAGAACTATGAGTGACACGCCTGGAGTCTCTGAGATATAGCTTAGCTACCAGACGACCACTACCCGAGGTGAGTTATGCCTTTATCCACCTTTGTGTTTTTCAATTTCATATTTTGCCCCCTTTAGGTTGACCCTGACCCATTTATGTCGACATTGACCCACCTAGGTTGACTTTGACCCATAAAAGTTGACATTGCCCAGGGGGTTTTTGTCATGTTTTGAGATGAGGTCGATCTTGACCCAAAAAGGTCGACCCTGACCCAGTAAAGTTGACATGGACCTAGTAAGGTTGATAGTGACCTAACTAAGGTCGACTTTGACCTAGTTCAATTAGATTTTCAGATTTGATGATGTAGATTACTGATATGATGTTTGTTTGTGCTTATAGGACCTAATCTACTTCTGAGAACATCCCTTCGGCGAATTGCTAGTGAATGTCAAGGAGAAACTATCTGAGCTAGATGATGAGGGGATGTAGTTACTGAGAGATGTAGGATTGTACTGGGTATCAATCCTTCCATAGATCAGACTACACCAAGCCATGTTGTCAGCTCTGATAGAGAGATGGGATGAGGATACATGCTCCTTCCATCTTCCATGTGGGGAGATCACAGTGACTTTAGAGGTTGTATACAGATTATGTGGCTTCCAGTCTAAGGGGAGACTGTCAGACCTAGAGCATAGCATGGTTGTGAGGAGATCCATGCAGACTCAAAGTACTATATAGGTGGGCGTCCACTGATGCAGAGCCGATCAGATCAGATCCCACTATCTACCGTACTATCAAGCCCTACACCTTTAGTACAAAAGATGTTGGTGTGTATAGTATCCTTGGTTGTGTTACCCAACTCAAAGGGTACCATATTTTGTTCACCTCTAACACATCTTATATAGAAGATGGAGAGAGAGAGGACCATCTTCTCATGGAGTCATAGCATGCTAGCACAACTATACCATGAGCTGAGTCAGTTAGTGAGGTATTAGTGAGAGAGTTTATCAATATGTAGAGTTCTACAGATATGAATCTTTGAGCATTTCGCATGTACACATCCATAGGGAGTGTCGATGATGGTAGATGTGAGGATAGAAAGAAATTTTGCATATCCTTTGAGGGATATTTGGTAGTTTGGGGATATGCTCTATTGGAGAGTACATCTAGACCACATTGCCAGTACAGATGTGATATGGAGACCCTACTGCTAGATGACAAATTGGCCTGATACACGATTCCAGATGAGACATTCACAGCAGTGAAAGATGTTAGAGGTTCATCAGAATCATATAGTGATGCCCTACTATTATGATTGGGTGAAGAGGCAATTCGGCCTCCTACAGGGAGTCCCTAAGGTAGTACCTCACTATATGCATCCGATGAGATACTATCAGAGACCCAGCACCATTCACCGACCATTGATAGCAGACATTGAGTATAGCAATACAAAGGAGACAGAGGATAGAGAGGTACCATCAGATGTAGCCTATGCAGGTGTGAGATGAGATTACATTAGGTACTGGAGTTTGGAGGGGACCTGTCCTATCTTTCCCAAGGATTATCCTATAGGTGATCCAGGCTTGATAGAGGGGATACACTGGGATAGTGGAGCCATCGAGGAGGATGAGGATATCAAAGGTGAGGAGGAGTACATCTCTAAGGGAGAACCCATGGAGGAGGAGAGAGTAGATGAGAGAGCAGAGGAGATGCCCCCAGCTAGTGATACTGGTACAGATATACCTATTACACACACATCACCATTGAGATCATGAAGGCCCCCATGGCCCGACACAGAGACACCACCATCAAGGCCTAGACATAGTGAGCATGGACAGAGTAGTCACTCCATGCCCCCACCATCTAGGCACTTTAGTGACATCTAGGAGGGAGACCTAGGTATAAATTTGATTGAAAATTGTTGGAACATATGATTTGATTTGACATATATAGGATACTAGACTAATAGAAGTTTGTTTGGCTATAGCTAGCATAGCAGAGTGGAGGATCTTTGTATCTAAGGTTCTCAAGGATAATTTTATATCCTACTGACTACCAGCTGATGAGCGAGAGTCTTCCATTGGTCACAGGGATCCTAACAGACATGCCAACATCTTTGTATGTATCCAACGAGAGCTGAGGATGTGTAGAGAAAGAGAGGAGAAGATGATGGCAGAGATATAGAGTCTTCATGAGTGCATACAAGGTATGAGCATATCTAGGATCCATACACAGACACACAAATCTTCATCTTCCCATCACAGAGCAGAGAGATCTGGAAGTCACTGACCAGGAGAGCATCATAGTGATAGATATAGTGATAGATAGGGCCATTGGCCTCATATGTATCAAAACTTGAAAAAATAAATTTGTGATGAATGAAAAAATTTCTCTACTAATTAGTTCTATGTTTTATTACTATGCTTTCACCAATATAAAACGTAATAGAAAGAAAGTACATAAATATATTCAATATGTAATTTTTACTAAAACTACATAACCTATAAAAGAAATCTCTATAAGGAACACATAAATGCACATGGAACAAATGAGATTTAAGGGTAATAACATTTAAGATGCATAATATTAATGGGTTCCTTAAAAGAAACACCATCCATATTAGCAAGTTTGTAAGCACCCGAACCAAAGTTTTCAATAACAACAAAAGGTCCAGGCCAATTAGGGCTAAATTTTTCTTTTTCACCTGGTAAAGCATTTACATTTCATTGATTCTCATAAAGAACTAAATCACCAACTACAAATGTTCATTCAATTACCTTATGATTGTATTGTTTTTGAAGAGATTTATGATAAGCTTTGATATGTTCTAATGCATGTATTCATTGTTCATCTAACATTTCTAATTCTTGTAAGCGTTGTTCATGAAAAGTATCTTTATCAATTATCCCATGAAACGAAATGTGTAAAGAAGGTATTTCTAGTTCTAAAGGCATAATAGCATCAGTACCATAAACAAGATTATAAGAAGTACCTGTGGTGGTACAAATACTAGTCCTATAAGCCCATAAAGCATAAGTCAATTGAGTATGCCAATCTTTGGCATGCTTATTAACTATTTTTCTCAAGATTTGTTCAATACTTTTATTTGATGCTTTAGCTTGTCCATTAGATTGAGGATAATAAGGAGTTGAAAATCTAAGTTGAATTCTATATTTCTCCAAGAATTTCACAACTTTATTTTTAAAAGATGTTCCATTATCTGAAATTATCGTCAAAGGGATACCAAATCTTGTTATGATATTATTAAGGATGAAATCACAAATAACATATTCTATTGTTGAATGAAGAGGGACAGCTTAAACCCAGTTCGTGAAGTAATCTGTAGTCGTGAGAATGTAAGTATGTCCTTCAGAAGAAGTCAATGAGATTTTTCCAATAAGGTCAAAACCCCATACACTAAAAGGCCATGGAGAAACTTGATTACGAAGCTCATGAGCAGGAGCATGAATCAAATTACTATGTTGTTGACAATGAGGACATTTCTTAACAAACATGAAAGAATCTTGTTCCATGGTTTGCCAATAATATCCCATTCGAAGCAATTTATTAACCAGGGATTTTCCACCAAAGTGTCCTCCACAAGAACCAGAATGAGCCTTTGCTAAAGCTACAGGAATTTTAGTTCTATTAAGACATCTTAATAATAGTACTTCATAAGAGTGTTTGTAAAGTGTATCTCCTAAAATGATGTACTGTGCTGCAAGTTTCCGAATATGATTATGCATATTCCTTGTTGCTTTTTCAGAAAAAGTACCATCCTTCAAAAAATGAAAAATATGTGAATACCATTCATTCGAATGAAAATTGAAATAGTCAGAGGTGATCTTATAAAAAATTGCAAGGAATTTAAGAGTTTGTATAGTAAATTGAAAGTTTTCCGCATTATTCTCGAGACAAACCAAGGAAGTTTCACTAGCCATAGCATCTGCATGTCGATTATCCTTCCTAGGTAAAGTCTGAATCATATAAGATGGGAATTGTGAAAGCACATCAAGAGCTAAATCTCTATATTGTGTCATTTTAGTATTTTTACTTTGATATCCTCCTTTAATATGTTCAACTATCAGTTGCGAATCACCATATATTTGTAAATGTTGGATATTGAGGGATGAAGCTACTTGTAGCCTAGCTAGAAGGGCTTCATACTCCGCAATATTATTAGTACAAGGAAAAGTTAATTTATAGGATAAAGGGATGGGTTTTTTTGTAGGGGGAATCAAGATGATACCCACACCAGAATGTATTTTACACTTAGACCCATCAAAATATAATTCCCAAATATCATCTTGTTGAATAGCTAGAATATTAATGTTAGGAAATTCTATAGAAGTATAATTTTCATCTAGATAAGGACTAGGAGCCTCAACTAAATAATCTATCAATGCTTGTCCCTTAATAGATTTTTGAGAAATAAAATTAAGATCAAATTCGGTGAGCAACATAACCCATTTTGCTAACCGACCAGAAAGATCAGTTTGTGAGAAAAGATGTTTCAAAGGATCGAACTTGACAATCACATTAACTTCAGCATTTATAAGATAATGCCTGAGTTTCTAACATGCATAAACTACATCTAGACATTGTCTTTCTAAATCTATATATCATGTTTCATAATCAATTAAAGTCTGACTAATGTAATACACAAGTTTTTCTTTACCATTATCATCAATTTGAGCTAACAACGCACTCATAGCCCATGTAGTTGCTGAAGTATATAATTGAAATGGTTTATCAAAATTTGCAGGTTGCAAGATAGGAGGATTCACAAGATACTCCTTAAATTGCTCAAAAGTTTGTTTACACTCCTTATTCCAAGAGAAAGTGGTATCCTTTCTAAGCAAGGAAGTAAAAGGAATAGTTCAATTGGCTAAATTAGAAATAAAGTGAATGAATAGCTTGTATTTTTCCTTGTAAACTTCGTAACCGAGAAATATTCTTAGGAGGAGGCATATTAACAATAACATCAATATTTTTAGTATCTACTTCAATGCCTCACTTAGAGATTATAAATCCTAATAATTTACTGGAATCAACTCCAAAGACACACTTTTTAGGATTCAATCTCATATTATAACTTCTAATTATTTCAAATATCTATCATAAAATAATAACGTGATCTTCTCTTTGTATAGATTTTGCCAAGATATCATCCACATAATCTTCAAGAATCCTATGAATGTAATCATGAAAAATCAAAGTCATAGCCCGTTGATAGGTTGCTCCCGCATTTTTTAATCCAAAAGGCATCATGACCCAACAAAAGGTTCCCCAAGGTGTTATAAATGTAGTCTTAAATTGATCTTCAGGGGGGTAAAGATTTGATTATATCCCAAAAAACCATCCATAAAAGATAACAAAGCATGACCAGCTGTTGAATCCATAATCATATGAATATTAGGTAGCGGGAAATCATATTTCAAGGATGCCTTATTTAAATCTCTAAAATCAGTGCACATCCTTATCTTATTTTCTCCTTTTGACACAGGCACAATGTTTGAAATCCAATCAGAATAATCAATAGAATGGATAAATCCAGAATCCAATAGTTTTTCAATTTCACCTTTAACTACCAAAGCAATTCGTGGATTCATCTTTCAAATTTTTTGTTTCACAGGTTTCATATTTGGTTTTAGAATAATGTTATGAGTAACAATTTTAGAATTGATACCTGGCATATTGGAATATGTCCAAGCAAAGATATCCTTAAATTTGAGCAAAAGGGAAGCCAACTGATCACGTTCATCCTGATTCAAACATTTCCCAATTTTTATCATCCTTTCAGAATCATTTTCATCCACTTGAATATCAATAGTCTCAGTGATTAACAAATCACTTCTTATCAAAGAATCCATTGGTAAAGGGAGAATATCATGTTCTTCATGTTCTCCAAAATAAGCATTTTTTTTTAAGCAATAAGGCTTTCCTCATTTGTGATGAAACTTAGGAAGATCCTCATAAACCCCTAAAAATTCCATTAAGGCTTCATCTTTAGGAAAAATATCCAAAGAAGAGTGTTGATTAAGATCAATAAGCAATGGGTTAACCAATTTCAACTGTCCACTGCAAATATGATTAACATTCAGAGGAAAAGTCGATGGTTGTCTATAAGGATTAAATCCTAATCCATACATATGATCATAGATGTCATTATCCAGGGGTACTTGTATACCTTGTTCATAGTTACTACATCCTTTCCCATTAACCCCTAATTTCTTAAGAAAATGATAACCAGGTCCATATCAATCAGTCATATTAGAAGGAGTCCAAGGAGTGACATATGTCAAAATTTCATAACAATTAGGCTTTATAGTGTCAAGCGTTTCATTAATCGAAGCAGCAACAAAATTACTTTTTAATTCTTCAGACAACGGGGAAGAAATAAAAACCTTTTTCTAAAATTCACTCTGTTGCTTCATGAATTCCAAATTAGAGACCTTATATTCTTTGATAAATGTAGGATTAAAATCCAATGTCCCCCAATCATCCTCAGTCAAAGACAAAGAAGAAGATGGAGCTTCTTGTTGTTGAATCTTGGGTTGTTTTATCTCAAATTGTTTTATCTCTGACTATTTTTTAATCTCTTTACTAGGTTGAATAGATTCAGAGTTCTTAGCATATTCAGCATTTAAGCAAGGGTTCCAGGCATCATTCAGATGTAATGTATACATTAGATTATTATAGATGAACCTAACCTTGTGATGAAGAGTAAAAGGAACTACATGCATAGTATGTAACCAAGGTCTTCCTAAAAGAAGATTATAGTTGAGAGGTCCAGAGATAACATGGATAGGAGTATTTAAAATAACTGGACCTACTTTAATAGGTAAGGTAATAATACCCAAAGTTCTTTTCACAATATTATCAAATCCACGTATAGGAACATTATCAGGTTGAATAGTAGATAAATCAGCCTTAATCACCTTAAGCATATCCATGCTACAAACATTAAGTCTGGATCCATTGTCAATTAAGGTTCTACGAATGATACTCTGATTAATAGAGACATGCACCATAAGAGTGTCATATTGATTCTGCACCTCTAAGGAAGGTAAATCATTATTAGAAAACACAATAGGAGGTACAGAAGGCATAGTATGCATAAAATCCAAAATAGAATGAATGTTTTCTTGATTAGGAGGCAAAGCAGGAAGAGTAGATAAAGCTTTTTGCAATGCCTCATGATATGTTGGGGATGTTTGAAGTAATTCCCATAAAGATATCTTAGCAGGAGTAGCACGTAATTGGTCGACTAAGTTATACTCCTTAAAGGTAGATGGATACTTAGGTGCTTGAGGAAGCATAGGTTGAGAAGGAGGTAAAGAAACTGGAACAGTAGGTTGAGGATTATTTTGTGTGTGATAAGCATGTGAAATGGAATTAGTGTTGTCAAAGAAAACCAAAGGATCTCTAGGTTTACCTTTAATTGTTATATGAGGACATCCTTTTACCATCATCAAAGGTGTAGGATAGATCATTTTAGGTTTATCAATATTACAAATAGTGGGACATGAAGGTAACCATGCACACACCCTATGGTAAAGGTCAATTGGAGAGGTTGTGGAGGAGAGTGAAATAGGAATAGGATCCATGGAGACCATATTCAAACCATTTTCATCCTCACTACCATGTACCTCATTAGCGATTCTATCCTCTTTTATAATAAAAGCATCATCAAAGTACTCAAAACAGGAATCATACATGTTGAATACAAAGAAAGTACTAAAAGCATAAAAAATAGAAATATTTTTGTATTTTAAAGGAATTTTGCAATTTTTTTGTATTTTTGAAATATAAATGTAAGAAATAAATCTACAAGATTTAAATCTAACACCATAAAAGAAAGAGTTGTCGTAAAAAGGTTCACCAAAATGAATATGGTTAAAATGGAAACATAGTAATATACCTAACATTCAACACATATTCATTTGAAATTGGATTTGAATTGGAATAGCATAAGTAAATCTGAAAATACTTGAAAATCAATTAGGTCAAGATACATACCTCATCATGAAATTGATTCATAAATACCTATTTTCTGAAGTCTATGCACACTTTCAAAAAAATCCGAAACCTATCTTGGATTGGAAATACTGAGATGAAGAAAACCAAGAAATATTTTGTGGAGATGACTTAGGTCAGGTTTGACCCTCATAAAAGGTCAAATACCACATTGTTTATTTGAAGTCTGATTCAAATTCTATTCGCAAATCCTGGAAGTTCGGTGAAAAGGGTACTCAGATTTGTCCTTTGATCCTCAAAATAGCAACTGTAGATATCTGAAAAGGGGAGTTTTGGGGTGGCTATATAGGGTTTTACCTTAGTCAAACCCCCATTTTGGTGGTCTCCACCTCCACGAATAGCCGATTGAAATAGAATGTGTGTGTGTATGTATTGAAAGTTTAATGCCAAGATCTAATCCTCTAGATCAAAACCCTAGCATGAATATGTATGAAATAACAATGCATAGATTTGAATGAGATAGAAAAGAATACCAAGCCCCCAAGGCTAAAGTACTTCTATGAAACACACAATCTGTAATTGCTACCCTATGATTGAATCCTTGAATGCTTGAAAGTTGATAATGGTGGATCAAGGAAGAAAAGATCTCTCTTGCTCCAATTATGAGTCTAAAAAGATGCTTGATGTCAACAATGGCTTGATCTTCTATCTTCCTCTTGCTAACTTGCACCTTTTCTATTCTTCCCTCGCTTGAATTCTTGCTTGCACTTGAGAGCTTGCAATTGCTTGAGATGAGATATGAAAACTTGATGTGAAAATGAGAGAGGAAGGCCTCCTTTTATAGTGATCTAGGGCACACTCCTCTAGATGGGCCACCTTGGAGAATTAAATCCCTATTAGGTCCTCAACTTTAGAAAATATACCTAGATTAAATGCAATTAAAGGATTTACCATCTTGAAACCCGAAATGGCCGACCCGGAAGCGGGAAAATAAATCTCTCGAAAGACCGAAGCCCGGAGATTCTGGAATTTGAAATTTTGGAGGAACGGGTCAAAGTTGACATTGACCCTGACCTAGTTAGGGTCAACCTAAGACATTCACCTTTTACTTAGGTTGACTCAAAACTAAATTAGGAGGTCCCAGGGATGCCCAGAAACCTAGAAATGATGCCAGAACAGGACAGAATGTTAGGAATAGACATAAAATCCTATGATTACTAAAATGAAGGCTAGGAGGATCTATTTCTAAATCCTACCTAGAAAATAGAGCCATAGAAGTGGGAAATTTAGGAGAATCCTCGGGATTCTAACCCTAATTTCACCTAGAATGAAGAAGATGAGTGCAAAATGCATCCTAAATGCATGTCTATCATGATAAATGTATTAAGAGAGGGTGCTAAACCTATCAAGATAGAAGTGCTTCCATTTTAAGATGATACACTTATACATGAAATTGAGATACAAGCAATACCACAAGATAAACATGATAGCCCATGTCTAGTACACAAGTCACAAGGTATGTAATAATAATCAAAATATAAAGTACAATATGATATCTCTGAAGTAACTGAAACAATGATATGAGAACATAAAATAAGAAAGATAAGAGTACATCTCCAACACAGATGAACAAGAAGGTACAATGGCTATAAGGATCATCTAGCACTGGTACAAGGATGTTTGATGTGGTTGAGGGATGAAGTTATAGTTACTTTCTTGTGAGATCCACACAATCATCTGATCCCAATCATTATCTGTTATATATTTATACATGTATGTACATGATCATATTTTATGTAGGATTTTAGGTACCAGGCATCGACTTCCCTAAATTATCAGGATGAGTGTGCCCTATTGCAATATCTCAATAGTAAGAGAGGGGAGATAACAGACAGGTCCAAATCCTAACCTAAGTCACTTATTGTCCAAAAATAGTGGACAAGTATCTTAGTTATTACCCTCTAAATTCATTAAGGTGACATCATTCATGAACCCTTCCTTTGTGTATGATTTAGCATTTTTTATGTAGTCGGTTTCTTTAGGTTTTGCATGTGTGTAGGTTTGATGTGATTTTTGTGTTAAAATAAAGAAAGGATTTAATTAAAGTTAATTTTGTGATTGGTTACTTATATCTTATAAAATATTAGAATATTAAAATATAAGGTTATTTAATTCATGAGCATTAATTAAATATGTGTGTTTATTAAAAAGAATTAATTAAAAAGTCTACTTATGGAAAGTGGAGATTTAATTAGATACTAAGTCTAAATTAGAATTTAAATGCATAATTAAAATATAAAATAATATTTATTAGTAAATTACATATTTTGAATATGCTAGGAATTTTAATCTAATTAAAATATAAAAATTAATATTTAAATGCAAAAGGAGTTAAGATATTTTAATGTTGAATTGCATTTTAGAAAACACTTTATTAACATATTAGAACTTTACCTTGTATAAATCAAGTTCAGTGAATTGATAAAAACAAGAAATATTTATTAAATAAATGATTTTTACTCGATTTAAGGTTGACTTCCTTTTTTATTCTATATGAGTTTTGGAAACCTTAGTTTTCTTAGATTTCCTTTATTAGGAGGATTTTGATCATTATTCTAGACACAGATTTGCAGGTTTAGACTCTGGGGTTGAATTGGAGGAAATCGTGAAAGCTTTGAATTTTCAAGGTTTCAATTATTCTTCGTGGTTTCTGACAATTGGTGTTTTGAGGCAGAGTTTGAAACCCTTGTAGATCTAATTCTTTTAAGAGAAATTTTGTTTTCTTTGTGCCTACCAGATTTTGTTGATATTTGTTTTGGAATTCTTCTATTTCTTAGATTTTGTTTTGAAAGCTTTTTGGTTTAAGAAATCTTATGATTGTGGAATTGTAAATACTTGGTATTTTTGTTAGAAAAATATTGTGGAAAAGCCTTGTATTAAATTAGGTAGGGTTTGTTTGTATTTTTTTTTTAAATCCTAGGAAGTAAATCAAATTAAAATAGATATATAATATTTCCATTTGAGCATAATCTTTTTATAGAATTAAAAGAAAGTAGTAAAGAATATATATATGGAGAAAAAGATAGTACATCATGAAATTAGAAAACCAATGGAAAATAAATGTGTATGTATTTGGACTTTCAAAATTATTATTATTATTATTATTATTATTATTATTATTATTATTATATTTAGAATTTTTTTTTGTAATTTAGAAAAAAAAATATTATTGTTGTTATTTATTTTATTTCAAGAATAATAAAAAATAAATATTAATTTATTTTTTTACATGCGAGTTTTGATATTAATATTTTGATTTATATTTATATATAGAAATTTAATAACATTATTTTATTATTAAATACAAGGTGTTTTGATATGCATGGTGATTTTAGTTAAATACTTATTTAAAAAGTATATATCCATGAGATTTTATATGAATGTTTTTCTTAATAAGTCAAACTAGACTTTAATAAACAAAATTGATTGTTCTTAAACAACTAAGACTTGTGTTATGGTTTGCCTACTTAGTATATTTTATTCCCTTGTTTGATGTTGTTTATTTGGGAAAATTACATTGACTTTTAGAAATTGTATACCAGAGGCTTTGAAGTATTTTTGTGTTGATCTTTGATTTTATATTGAGGCTTTATAACCATTTTGATGTCTCGATTGGATCATGTATGATTTTGTGATATTTGTCAGTGATCTCACATGTTGTACTATGTCTTGATCTATATTTCAATTGACCAAAAAGGTGACGACCATTATTATAATTGAGTTTTATTTACTTGGTCACCTTATGTTCCCTATTGTGATTATTTTACGTTCTAGATGATTATCTTTATGGGTTATGTTACTCCATGTTTGGAGATGGATGTTATCGATGTTGTGATTATCATTGGTCTTGTGATATGAGACTTTTTGGTTGTTATTATTTTGTTGAGATATCCATTATGGGAAGGATGACCTTTGATAATGTTTATATTGAGATGGACTATTTGATCCTTGTATATGATGTGTTGTTCTCTACTATGCCATGCTCCATTATTTTATGTTGGTAATTATCATGGTTTATGATTTATGAGAAGCTTTTATGGTTTTGGTTCATTATTCTCTTTGTTATTTTTAGTTGGAGCAATAGGGTAGGTTATTTGAGTGTACAGATAGGAAGTGGCTTGTTTTGGAGGTGTCAGAGCCCAGAAGTGGCTTCCTGGATATCCTTTACAAGCTTCTCAATAAAATTTAATAACCTAAATACATTAAGAGTTTTAAAATAAATTAATAAGATAATGTGTAACTCACCCATGCCTGAGTACTTGATTGAGGTCTTGACTAGGAAGGGAGTGGGAAGATGCTTACTACCTGCATGGACTAGATATAGCATAGTTGGTATGTCATCGGTATGAGAGGATTACTAATATCGCATAGAGTCACTAAGGCATCAGGGTCTAGAGAGACTACTAGGATAACCTTAGAGTTGGATCATGTGATGAAACTTTCCTTTATGCATCTTAGGTTTCCTACATGTGTTGGTTGCCTCTAGTAGAGTATGTATTACCTTTGCAATTGGTGTTTTACCTCTTTGAGATAGAGAGCTTTTAGGATCCCTTTCTTAGGTGTTGTATTGTGTTAGATTTTGGTGTTTGATATCTGAATGGGGTTTGTTGTTATCTCCTCAGCATCATCAGAGTGGACCTTTGGTTCCATGTGGTCGGGTGGTAGTGATTATTTTACCATTTGAGATTTCAACATCCTCATACCAGTGCTGGATGATCCTAGTAATCATTGTACCTTCTTATTCATCATTGTTGGATATGTACTCTTATCTTTCTTATTTTATGTTATCATATCATTGTTTTAGTTACTTCAGAGATATCATATTGTACTATATATTTGAATCATTATTACATACCATGTGATTAATGTAGTGGATGTGGCCTATCATGTTTATCTTGTGGTATCAATTGTATCTTGATTTTAAGTATAAGATGATGTACTTATTTACATTATGAGGAGACTTTGTATTATTTTTTATTAAGGTAAAAGTAGGTTTTACATGGACCCAAAACTAGAGTACAAAACAACATAAAGATAGAGCATTAAGGTTAACAAAATGAAACACCTACTAGAAAACAATAAAAGGGACCAACAACCAAACAGTTCAAAAGTAGAAACTAAAGAAAAAGCCAATAGAAAAATAACTACCAGCAAGAACAAGTTAATTAACTATTATCATCTCCTTAGCCTTCTTCTGGAGGTCTTCCATCTTCTAGATAGTTTGTTGTAGTTCCTTCAACTCTTTAGGTTTTTCAGGAACATTTATGTGGGTGCGCCCTTTGGTTCTCGTCCCTGGCCCAGTGTTGCCAGCATCCTCATCGATGGTGATAGTGCTTCTTTCCAACATGTTCCTTTCTTGGTAGTTATGAAACATTTTCAAATTCATAATAGTCACCTTTAGACCCTCATTTTTGTGGTTCAAAACACCTTTTATCATACTATCATGGTTGCTGATTTTGGTTTCTAATTCTTTCATCTTGTCTTTAACCTTCTTACTCATCTCAGAAGTTCCATTCTCATTAGTGTTTTTATTTTTAACCTTATCAAAAACCTTACTTTCCATTTTTCCTAGCTTAGTATTCATGTTTTTCATAGTTTTTTCCATATCCTGGATGTGGATTTTCATTTCCTGTATTTCCTTTTTCCAGTCCCTATTCTTATCCTGAATCTCCATATTGTTCTTCTCCTTCTACATAGAATCTTCCCTCTGAAGGCTAACAGGTTCCTCTTTGTTGTTGAGGATCTCTAGCATGGTCGTCTTGTCCTTACCTTCCTTACCTCTTTTTGAGGTGTCCTCACTAGTATCACTAGAAAATGGAGTATTACCAGCCTCCTTACCATCATTCTCTTGTCCACCCATAATTCCCTCAGAAAACCTTCTTCATCTTTATTTTCCTCCTCTCTAGTTTTACCATCCCCCATATCAAGCATAACATTGATCATTATTTCTTCCACGGGGGTATTCTGAGAAGAAATATCAGCCTCCATGGACTAAGTGCCTTCATCCTCTTTCTCAGCACCCTCATTATAATTAGGGGAATCTTTCATAACTTCATCAGAAGAGTAAACCTGGGTTCCTTCCTCTTCCTCTTCCACTTCCTCCTTTTCTTTTCCATCTTCCTGGCTAATCTCCTCTTTATCATCATTCCCCTCATCGAGCCAATCATTCATTTCCTCTTCCTAATCGTTTCCATGCTCTTCCTCTTTCTCATTATTTATCTCTTTTGCATCGGAATCCTTCTCATTGTCTTCCTCAAGAATACCCTTTCCTCTAGTTTGATGCTTATTCTCTAACTCCTCCTCTCTGATATCTTTGTCACCAGTAGCAATAGGAGGTTTTCCCTTTTTTTTTTCCTCTTCTTACTAGTCTCAGGTTCTATCTCATCCTCAATCTTCACCTTTCTTTTGCCCATCATCCTTTTAGGGATAGGGTCCAGAATGTTGTCCCTAATGTGCTCATAAATAAGAAGGATCAAGCTCTCATGCAGCACAGG
The DNA here is from genome assembly GCA_027943335.1 of Chamaecyparis obtusa. Taxonomy (NCBI): domain Eukaryota; kingdom Viridiplantae; phylum Streptophyta; class Pinopsida; order Cupressales; family Cupressaceae; genus Chamaecyparis; species Chamaecyparis obtusa. The sequence goes on along the minus strand of BSBK01003624.1, from coordinate 544,343 downwards.
GTTAGATGCCTTTTTCCTGTCTTGTAATGTTGATATTCAGAGAACTCAAAAGATAGAAAGGGAAATAAATTCTCCTTTTATGTCTGAAGTGATTAGCAAACACAAAATGGAAATTGTAGATTTTGGAATACCACCCATCCAGAGTAAAATATTCTATCATGGCCTTCAAAATTTTAGCCCAGAATTCATCAATATTAGTAATATCCACATAGTCACCATTCCCCTTAGTCTTAAGGGCTTTGTCATCATCAGTTTTGGGAAAAATAGAAAAGGCTTCAGTTCCTAGCCTATGATTGCCTCTATGAAAATGGGTACCTTCAATAGGTAAACCAATAATATCAGCTAAGCTAGAAATAGTAAGCGTAAAGGACTTGCCCCAAAGAAGCACCTTACCATTATTCCATCCTTCTACAAACAAAGACATGATTTGTTTGTCATGCCCATGAAGCTTCTTCATAAACTGAGTAACCCCCCCTTTCTTCAGCTTCTTCCAAAATTTTCTATCCTGTCTCCATTTATCACAGTCGGAAGGTTCCTCCCTCTTCAGAGCACCTCCCATAATTTTCTAGTTTTTCATGTCCTGGTTCGGCTTCTTACTAGAAATCTCCACCTTACTTCTCTAGTTAACAATGATTTTTTGGTTATCAATAATAACCCATTGTTTGTGCCTTATTATCTACAGAGTAAAGTTCCCACACTTCGCCTTACATGCAAACCTCCTCGGTAAATGATTTTTCCTTGTCATCATTAAGTTAAGTGATTTTTCCTTCATGGTGATTGATCCTGTCATAGTTGATTAGACTTAAAATCTCACTCTTGAGATTCACTTCCCCTCTCCACTTTTGGGTGATGTCACACAAGGTACCATCATTAGCCAACCTATCCGTCAGTTTATTGACTTCACAATAAATGTGAGTCACATGGCTTTCTTCAAAGGAATTCATTAAAAAATTTATTTTTTTAATGATGTGTTCTATTGTCCAAGAGCTGTCAGGCTTCCCTTATATAGAATTGATTATATTTAATGAATCCCCTTCCAGCCATAATTTCATGCATCCCAAATCTTTCACCATCATAACCAAATAAAGAGCAGCTTCAGCCTCCACCACGTGGCTAGTTTGGATTCCCAGTGGGAAAACAATCACTCCTAAATAGTTTCCAATAGTATCTCTTATAATCCCTCCACCTCCAACCCTTCCAGGATTTCCCTTCACTGAGCCATCAAAGTTCCCTTTAAACCATCCATAGGGAGGAGTGGTCCACATAACATTATCTCTAGGATTCTGATTCTAGCTCTTCTTTAGTCTCTCCCATGAGATAATGATGCAGGAGCATCCTGGGTGTAAGAGAAATCTTGCATCACCCAAAAATATTTATGTTTTTATATTCAATAAGGGCTATTTTGTGCAGAGCTGTTATTTATGGAAAGTTACTATTTTTGGTAATTTTTGTATGTACTCAGAATGATCTGATTTCTTTCTTGGAGGTTCATGTTGGTCATATAAGTCTACCAGTAAAGTTTCATTGCCAGATCAAGTGTATATTGGAAGATATTGAAGATTTTCAGTATTGGCAGCAGGGTACAGAAACTTCAAACTCAGTTTTGAAGGCTTTAGAGGCCCGAGATGAGGTTGAAAATTTGGGTGATGGGCACTTGTGCTAGTCAGGCCTGTAGAGCGCTTCGTGGTGTTTTTGAAATGGGGTTATAATAGCTGATCGGGTCAACTGGTGATGACTTATGGTCTTCGAAAGTTGGGCCACTTGAAATGGCAGAAAATAATTTTCTTCAAAGTTTCTATTCCGATTTCAAAGGTTATCTTGAGCCGACTATGATGTAATAAAATATAAAATAAAATAATTCTAAGTTTGGTCGGCCTTATTGGCTAAAATTCTGGAACCTTCTCGGGCGGTGGAAAGTTGCCTATATAAGGAAGGCTATATTATTGTCTTAGGCGGTTCGGAATAGTTCTAGGTAGTAGACCTGGGTATTGATTCGAGGCTTTGTTCTACAGAATATTGTAAGGGAATGCCCATGTGGCTTTGCATATTGTAATTCTGAAAGTTTGTAATTCCACATTTGTGGAGATAATAAGAAGCCAATTTTTTTGTTCTTGCATATTATTGTTGTTGTTTCTCTTTTTCTGTTATGTGTTTGTGGTATTAAGGGGAGCACCCTTCATCAAGTGGTATCAGAGCAGGAGTTCTTGAGTGTGTAAATAGATCACCGACTGTGAGGCAGTTTGCACCAGGACCGTGGCTAGGGTTTCAGCGCGCATCACAAAAATGCCTCCACGAAGGGAACGTTGGGAGAAGAGCTGTTATTGTAACACCTGAGGTTAGAGAGCTGCAGAGACAAGTGCGAGCATTGCAAGAAGAGATTCATAGAGGAATAAATCTTAGTGTCAGAGATGAAAGCGAGGATGAAGCCGAAGAAGAATATCAAGAAGGAGAAGCTGAAATTGTGAACCAGGAGGAAGAAAGACTTTTTCGGGTGATTTCCAAGATTGGGAAAAGACCTAAGATTGAGGTTCCTACATTTTCTGGAAATCTTAACCCAGAGGAATTGATCGACTGGATCAATGAATGTGAGGAGTATTTTGAGTATGAAGATGTTGAGGATCCTGATAGGGTCAAATTTGCGAAGGCCAGACTGAAAGGTCATGCGAAGATCTGGTGGCAAGAAATTCAATTGGAGCGAAATAGAAGAGGGAAAGATAAAATCACAAGATGGGATCGGATGGTGGAAAAATTGAAGCGACAGTTCATTCCTGTTGATTATGAGCTTGACCTACTAAAGAAAATGCAAAGTTTGAAGCAAGCAGGAAAATCTGTTCAGGAGTATACAGAGGAGTTCTATCGACTCCTCATCAGAACAGGCCATGCCGAAGCTAATAAGGAGAAAGTTGCCTGATACCTTAATGGGTTAAGGCCAAGCATTTAGGAGGAGTTGAATCTAGTTCGAATGAATAGTATTGAGGAGGCATACCAATTTGACCTAAAAGTAGAGGAAAAGTTGAACAAGAAGTTTGAGAGTAGACAAAATGGAAGAGGTCGCAGTGGACGATCTGGTGGACGGTCATATGGTGGCCGAAATGAAGATCTGAAAAAGAAGGATGAGGCCAGTAGCAGTCAAAATCAGCGAGAAAATAATTCCAATCGCTTCCAGGATCAGAATAATAGAGATCAGAGAGGAAGAGGAAGAGGACAAGGATCTGGAAGAGGTGGCTTCCGTGGAACATGTTTTCACTATGGAGAAGAAGGTCATAGGGCATTTGAATGTCCTCAGCACCAAGGCAGAATGGACAGGAGAAATGAAGGCCAGGCCAAAGTTGCACATGTAGATGAAGATGCCAGATCATCAAATTCTGAAGATGCTGAAAGAGGAGAAATGTTGATTAACAGAAGAGTCCTGTTGAGTGGTGAGAATGAACCTGAGCAAAGGAGGAGCCTGTTTCGCACTAGGTGCAAGTGTGAAGGTAAATGTTGTGATGTGATTATTGATAGTAGAAGCACTGACAATTTGGTGTCAGAAGAGATGGTGACAAAGTTGAAGCTCAAGAGACAGAAACACCCACATCCATATCAGATTGCCTGGGTACAGGATGACTACAAGGTCATGGTCAATGAACAATGCCTAGTGAAGTTCAAGATTGGCGGATACCAAGATGAGGTATTGTGTGATATCATATCTATGGATGCATGTCATATGTTGTTGGGTAGACCATGGTAGTTTGACAGATGGGTTGTACATGATGGTCGTGCGAATACCTATTCCCTGACAAAGGATGGAGTGCGACATAAGCTAAAACCATTGAAAGAGACTGAAGAAAAGGTATGTGCTAATGCAAGGATAACTTTTGTTGATGGAAGAAATTTCTTAGATGGTATGAGGCATGAGCATGTATGTTTTTCTTTAATTTCAAAAGCTGGTAAAGAGGAAGTAGAAGATGTTCCTGTAGAAGTTGCAGATTTGTTGAATGAGTTTCAGGATATTGTATCCGATAACGTGCCTGATGGATTACCACCAATCAGGAAGATCAGTCATCAGATGGACTTGATCCCAGGAGCGAGTTTGCCAAATAAGGCAGCACACAGAATGACACCTGCAGAAAGTGAGGAGTTGAACAGACAAGTACATGAACTGTTATAGAAAGGATTGATCCGTGAGAGTCTGAGTCCCTGTGCTGTACTAGCAGTATTAGCACCAAAGAAGAATGGAGAATGGAGGATGTGTACAGATTCTAGGGCAATAAACAAGATCACAATCAAGTACAAGTTTCCATTGCCATGAATGGATGATATTATGGACTGTTTGAGTGGAGCTGTGTATTTCTCAAAGATAGATCTGAAAAGTGGATATCATCAGATTCGGATTAAAGAAGGAGATGAATGGAAGACTACCTTCAAGACAAAGGAAGGACTATATGAGTGGTTAGTCATGCCTTTTGGGCTAACCAATGCACCGAGCACTTTCATGCGGCTCATGAATGAGGTTCTGAAAGAATTTATGGGTAAGTCTGTCATTATTTACCTAGATGATATTTTGATCTTTAGTAAGACATTGGATGAGCATATGATGCATATTCGTATGGTATTTGAGAAGTTGAGAGAAGAGAAATTGTTGATTAATTTGAAGAAGTGCAGTTTTGTGAAGAAAGAGTTAGTGTATTTGGGATTTGTAGTTTCAGTAGAAGGTCTAAAAATGGACCCAGAGAAGGTACAGGCTATCCTTGAATGGCCTACTCCAAAGAGTGCTACTGAGGTAAGATCTTTTCATGGTCTAGCTAGTTTTTACAAAAATTTTATCAAAAATTTTAGTAGTATTTGTAGACCCTTGACTGAAACAATGAGAGGGGATAAAAAAGAGTTTTAAGTGGACTAAAGGAGCAGAAAAGAGTTTTCAATTATTGAAACAAAAAGTTACAGAACAACCTGTTTTAGCACTTCCAGATTTTAATAAGGTGTTTCAAGTAGATTGTGATGCTAGTGGTACTGCAATAGGAGCTGTTATGAGCCAAGAAGGTAAACCTGTTGCTTATTTTAGTGAGAAGTTAAATGATGCCAAGAGGAAATATTATGTTTATGATCAAGAATTTTATGCTATAGTTCAGGCATTAAAGAAGTGGAGACATTATCTACTTCCTAAGGATTTTGTTTTGTATACTGATCATCAAGCTTTGCAATATTTGAATAGTCAAGGAAAATTGAATCAAACGCATTTGAAATGGGTTGAGTTTTTGCAGAGTTATACATTTATTTTGAAACACAGGAGTGGAAAGTCTAATAGGGTTGCAGATGCTCTTAGCAGAAGGCAACTATTGCTGACAAAGATGTAGATTGAGGTGGTTGGGTTCAAGGAACTCAAGAATTTGTATCCAGAGGATCCTGATTTTGGTGAAGCTTGGAAAGCTTGTACAGAACCTGTTACTCTAGATAGGATGAAATGGTTGGATTTCATCATCCAGGATGATATGCTATTCAGAGGGAGTCAGTTGTGCATTCCACGAAGTTCTATGAGGGAGAATCTCATCAAGGAGAAGCATAGCGGAGGATTGGCTGGACATTTTGGTCATGATAAAACCCTTGGTTTGGTTAGTGAGAATTATTATTGGCCACAGTTGCAGCAAGATGTGAAGAAGTTTGTACAGAGTTGCAGAGTATGTAAGATGGCGAAAGGAGTGAAGTAGAATACAGGGTTGTATCAGCCATTACCTATACCAGAGAAGCCTTGGGAGGATATTAGTATGGACTTTGTTCTTGGTTTACCGAGGACTCAGCGGGGACATGATTCAATTTTTGTGGTAGTTGACAGATTTTCAAAGATGGCACATTTCATTCCCTGCAAGAAGACTAATGATGCTATTCATGTAGTAGAATTGTTTTTTAGAGAAGCAGTGAGACTTCATGGTTTGCCAAAGACCATAGTTTCAGATCGAGATACTAAGTTTGTTGGATATTTCTGGTGTACATTGTGGAAGAAGTTGAAGATAGATTTGAAGTTCAGTTCATCACATCATCCACAAACTGATGGACAGACAGAGGTGGTGAATAGAAGTTTGGGAAATTTGCTGCGATGTTTGGTTGGAGATAAGCCAACAGGATGGGATTTGATTTTACCACAGATAGAATTTGCATATAATAATTCTGTCAACAGGAGCACTGGTAAATCACCATTCCAGATTGTATATGGAAGTAGTCCAAGAAATGCATCTGAATTGAGGAAGATAGATAAAGGAGAAATAAGTAGTGCTGAAGCTGAGGATTTTGCAGAACACTTGAAGAACATCCATGGGGAGGTGAGGAAGCATATTACCAAGATGAACGCACAGTATAAGGCTAAGGCAGATGAGAAAAGGAGGTATAAAGAATTTCAAGTTGGTGATGAAGTCATGGTTCATTTGCGGAAGGAGCGGTTTCCAGTTGGTACATATAATAAACTGAAAATGAAGAAGTTTGGACCATGTAAGATACTGAAGAAACATGATTCAGGAAATGTATATGAGGTAGAATTGCCTACCGAGCTAAATATTTCACTAGTGTTTAACATTTCAGATCTGATAGAGTATCATGAAGGAGGTGTTGAAGATGAGATCACAATAGCACAGTGGAGTATTCCAGCAACTAGTTCAGACACTAAGGCAATCGAGGATATACTGGACAGTCATGTTGGTAGAAGCACAAGGAACAGGACATATGAAGAATATCTGGTCAAGTGGAAAGGACGACCTGTTGAAGATTCATCATGGCTAACAAGGGTGGAGGTTAACCATCTTGGTTTTCCTCTGCACACCTGAGTCGTGACAAGGTCACTTCTCAAATTACCCTGGGTGTCTGATGCAGGAGCATCCTGGGTGTAAGAGCAATCTTGCATCACCCAAAAATATTTATGTTTTTATATTCAATAAGGGCTATTTTGTGCAGAGCTGCTATTTATGGAAAGTTACTATTTTTGGTAATTTTTGTATGTGCTCAGAATGATCTGATTTCTTTCTTGGAGGTTTATGTTGGTCATATAAGTCTGCCAGTAAAGTTTCATTGCCAGATCAAGTGTATATTGGAAGATATTGAAGATTTTCGGTATTGGCAGCAGGGTACAGAAACTTCAAACTCAGTTTTGAAGGCTTTAGAGGCCCCGGATGAGGTCAAAAATTTGGGTGACGGGCACTTGCATGAGTCAGGCCTATAGAGCGCTTCGTGGCATTTTTGAAATGGGGTTATAATAGCCGATCGGGTCAACTGGTGATGACTTATGGTCTTCGGAAGTTGGGCCACCTGAAATGGTGGAAAATAATTTTCTTCAAAATTTCTATTCCAGTTTCAAAGGTTATCTTGAGCCGACTATGATGTAATAAAATATAAAATAAAAGAATTGTAAGTTTGGTCGGCCTTATTGGCTAAAATTCTGGAACCTTCCCGGGCGGTGGAAAGTTGCCTATATAAGGAAGGCTGTATTATTGTCTTAGGCGGTTCGGAATAGTTCTAGGTAGTAGACCTGGGTATTGATTCAAGGCTTTGTCCTACAGAATATTGTAAGGGAATGCCCATGTGGCTTTGCATATTGTAATTCTGAAAGTTTGTAATTCCACATTTGTGGAGATAATAAGAAGCCAATTTTTCTGTTCTTGCATATTATTGTTGTTGTTTCTCTTTTTCTGTTATGTGTTTGTGGTATTAAGGGGAGCACCCTTCATCAAATAATATTGTCCTTCTCAGGTTGAGGATCCCAAAGACTATTGTCTTTCCTTCCCATACTTCTATAGTTTTCCATTATAGTTCTAGTTACGGAACTAGCAACCTCAGAAGGAGGGACCTTTTTCTCTCTAAAGATTCTATTATTCCTCTCCTTCTAGATAAGCCAAGTAAACTGGGGAAAGACTATTTTCCAAATATTTTTGGCATTTTTTTCATTGAAAGGACTCTTCCACTGCTGGAAAAACTCCTAGATAGAGTTAGGTTTCACCCAATTGAGCTCAAGGGAAGACATAGTAGTGTCCCACACTTCTCTAGTGAAAGAACAGTGTATCATAAGATGATTCCAATTCTCAGCTTCTTGACAACACAAGGCACATCTATTTGGCATTTGAAACCCTCTTCTCAAAAGGTTGTCCTATGTGAGAATTTTGTTATGTACAAGTTGTTAGAAATAGGAAATACTGAGAGGGGGGGTGAATCAATATTTCAAAAAAATTTTCTTTTGCCCACTTATGGATATAACAAAATACTTTAGTGCATATAAAGATTATCAAGCTGATTAACAAACATAGCAGTAAATAGAAAGAACTCATAACACATCATATGTTCTTGATGAAACCCTGGCCAAGGGAAAACCCCGGTGGGGATGGTACCCACAAAGATCACTAATCAAAAGTATCCTGTCAGGGATATTGGACCCTGTTAGGAGTTAATTTACAATATATAGTAGATCTATCCTGGTTAAAGGACTTTAGGCCTTGTTATAATCCTTAACCCTATTAGGAGTTAGATTACAAAACCTGATCACCAGCTGAGCTCACTGATACCAATTGTTAGAAAGTAAAGATCCCCGAGATAACTGAGAGGGGGGGGTGAATCAGTTATCAGATAATTTATCCATTCAATATCTTTAAACAATATAATCAATGTACTAATCAACCATAGAAAGATAATCATACACAATTGCACAATAACACAAGATATGTTAACTAGGGAACCTCTTGAAAAGAGTAAACCCTGGTGGGAATGATGCCCACAAAATGATGCACTAATATAAAAGTTCCTTGTTAGAGGATGGACCCTGTTAGGAGTCTTATGAAATATATTTAGTACATATAAATCCCTGTTAGGAGATTTTGAATCCATATTAAAAGATTCTAACCCGGTTAAGAGTTTATGGAAGACAGAAGGACCCACTGCCCAAACAGCTTCAAGGCAAGATCTCTGAACCCACTATCCAAAAGATCTTAGAATTATTCAACAAAATAATATGAAATATATTACCTCCTTCACACTGTGCCAAAACTGCACTCTCTGCTACACAAGATCACAATTCTAGATCTTTGTACTCACAAGTCTTCCTTCATCACTGAATTAGCTCTTTTCTTCACTTCATGCATATATTCGCATCTCAATCTTCATAGTACACATTAAAATAAGGAAAAAAATCCTTCTTATATACTAAACTCAAATAATTACAAATGATTCGGTCCTCAATTACAAAATAATAAATTCTACACGCTACACACAGAATTCACATAAAACTGTCGGCTTCTAGTTACTGTAACTTTCTCCAAACATATCCTCAAAGTTTGTGCTATGAACCATGTCATCATTAATGATTCTCCAACATCCCTTTAACTACACAAAATTAGATTTCATTCCAGCTAAGAGATATCCTCCAATTTCTGAACATCGCTACACAGAAACACTGTCTAAACACTGCTTTCACCAAAATGCTCATAACTCTTACAAATGAATGAATTTCTTTTTGCACTATTAACCATAGGTTAATAACACACCAAAGAACATACCATCAACTATGTAAAATCCAATCTATAATACAACATGTGCACAAAATAAAATTGTACCTACTTTCCTGCTAATATCTAGAATATCACTATGTTGACATCAATGACAATCCAAGTCATGAATGCAACAACAACTACTATAGAATGACTGCCAAAACACTTTTCATTCATTCCTAACAATCTCCCCCATTGGAATTTATGGCAACATAGATGAAAAACATCCAATGTTCCAAAAATCCAATACTGCAACATCACTGCAAAATATCAAATCAAATGTTGCTTCGTTTTCCTATTCAGCTCTCTCATACAATCCACAATGTTTTTCATGTATAACTCTCCCCCATTGACATCAATGAAAGAAATTCTATCACTAAGTCAAAAAAAACTTAATGTCAAAAGACACTTTTCAGAAGAATACAATAACAAGAGTCCTCATGACTCAGCTCATAAACTCCCCCATAGAGGAAGTTCCAACATCCAATCCAGAAGAAAGATAGGGCTCATATACCACTGGATAGATGCAATCATCTGCATCAATTTTCAAAAATAGGTTGGGGCATAACCCCAAGCATACCTCTCAGATACACAAATGTATCCTTAGGTAAAGGCTTTGTAAATATATCTGCTATCTGCTCCTTTGTACTTATGTACTCCAATCTTACTTCTTTTTTTGCAACTTTCTCTCTTACAACATGATACTTGATCTCAATATGTTTAGTCTTAGAATGTAAAATAGGATTTTTTGACATACTCACTATACTGGTGTTATCACAATGTATAATAACAAGCTCATCAAACTTTATTCCAATATCCTTCAACATCTGCTTCATCCAAATAATTTGATTACAATTATTTTCTGCTACAACATATTCTGCTTTTGTTGTGCTTTGTGAAGTACAATTCTACTTCTTACTTAGCCAAGAGACCAATTTACCTCCAAGAAAAAAGGCTCCACCACTGGTGCTTTTCTTGTCATCAACGTTGCCTCCCCAATCTGCATTAGTATAGGCACATAAAGTAAAATCATCAGAATTCTCATACCATAATCCATAATCCATTGTTCCTTTCAGATATCTCAGTATCCTCTTTACTGCTGCATAATGTGATTCTCTAGGTTCTACTTGAAATCTTGCTACAATCCCCATTGAATGTGCTATATCAGGTCTTGTATGTGTCAAGTACTACAATCCTCCAATCATAGATCTATACTTTTTCTGCTCAACTGCTAGTGTCTCATCTTTGCTAGATAACTTATGTCCGGTTACCATAGGTGTTCCAACAGGTTTAGAATCTTCCATTCCAAATCTTTTCAATAATTCATTTAAATACTTAGTCTGACTTACAAATATACCTTCCTTGCTTTGTGTTATCTGTAATCCCAAAAAATATTTCATTTCTCCAATCATGCTCATCTCAAATTCAGTCTTCATTTCATCTACAAATTTGTCACTAGCTTCATCTTCTCCTCCAAAGATAATATCATCAACAAATATAACTATAACCAACAAACCATTCTCAATTTCTTTTGTGTATAAGTTACTATCTGATGTTCCTTTTATAAATCCCAATTTCAATAAATACTTATCCAATCTTGCATACCAGGTTCTAGGTGCTTGTTTTAATCCATATAAAGCTTTCTTTAACTTACATACCATATCTCCTTCTTGTGTCAAAGGAAAACCTTCAGGCTGCTCAATGTAGACTTCTTCTTCCAATTCACCATTCAAAAATGTTGACTTCACATCCATCTGGTACACTTTGAATTCTTGTAAGTTGCATATGCTAGAAACATTCTCACTGCTTCAAGTCTGGCCATAGGTGCAAAAGTTTCTTCATAGTCAATTCCTTCTTGTTGTGAATATCCTTTACATACCAATCTTTCTTTGTTTCTTATCACTTCTCCTTGTTCATTCATCTTGTTTCTAAATACCCACTTTGTTCCAATCACATTCTTGTCTTCAGGTCTAGGGACCAATTCCCATGGCTTGTTTTTTTCAATCTGCTCTTGTTCTTCTTTCATAGCATTGATCCAATGTTCATCTTCACAAGCTTCATTAGTAGTCTTAGGTTCAATTTGAGAAATCAAACATAAATGTACCTTATTCTAAGTAAAAAATCCTCTATCTAAACTTCCAATAACTTGCTCAATAGGGTGATGTCTTGAAGTGTACCTGTTAGGTGTCATAGTTACTGATCTTGTTCTGATTGTAGATTCTTCTCTGCTTTCTTCTCTATTTTCTTTTCTATTTTCTTCTCTGTTTTCTTCTCTATTTTCTTCAGTATGACTTTCATTCAGCAAATCACTATTAGTTTCAAAAAATAATTTTGTATTTTCATTGTTAGGCTGAGGTTGTGCTTCTCCATCAGATTCATAATCAAGCATTCTTTCCTGAATTTTAAACTTCTCATCAACTTTTACATTTGCACTTTCAACAATAGTCTTAGTTCTTTTTTTATAACATCTATATGCTTTGCTTTTTAAAGAATATCCAAGAAATATTCCTTCATCACTTCTAGGATCAAACTTTCCTATATCATCATCTCTCTTTATATAACATTTACTTCCAAAAATTCTAAAATACTTAACTGAGGGTGTATGTCCAAACCATAATTCATAAGGTGTCTTGTTTGTATCTGCTCTGATTTGTACTCTGTTCATAGTGTACACTGCTATGTTCACTGCTTCTCTCCAAAAAGTTTTAGCCAAATCATTTTCAAACAACATAGCTCTTGTTGCTTTAATTATTGACCTATTTCTTCTTTCTGCAATACCATTTTGTTCTGGTGTTCTAGGGGCTGAAAGTTGTCTCTTAATACCATTCATTTCACAAAAAGTGTTAAACTCTCTAGATGTAAATTCACCACCTCTACCAGATCTTAGACACTTAATATTCATTCCAGATTCATTCTCAATTTTGGTTTTCATGATCTTAAATTTATCAAATGCTTCAGATTTTTCTTTCAAAAATGCAATCCACATCATTCTTGTAAAATCATCAACAAGAATCATAAAATACCTTTCACCATAGAATCATCTAGTCCTAGTAGGACCACTCAAGTCTGTATGAACAATCTCCAACTTCTCTGCCGATGTGAACTTCTTATTGGGAAATGAACTCCTTTTCTACTTTGCCATCATACATTCTTTGCAAATCATGTTAGTAAGTTTCATAATTCTAGGTAAATCTCTTACCGCATGTGTAGTGCTCACCTTGACAATATTATCAAAGTTTATATGACAAAACCTTTTATGCCATAACCAACTGTCATCAATCCTAGTTATCAAACATGTCATCTCAGTGGGATTCAACTGAAATACATTACCTTTGGTTCTGGATCCTTTTCCAATCAGATTTCCATCTTTATCTTTTATCACACAAGTTTTCTCAGAAAACCAAACTTGATAACCCTTATCAGTCAATTGTCCAACGCTTAGTAGATTATGTCTCAATCCATCAACAAAGTAAACATCATCAGTGTTAGTCTTTCCATCAAGAGTAATAGATCCTATACCCTTAATCAAACAAGGTGCATTGTTACCAACCCTAACAATTCCTCCATCATAATTATCTAACTTAACAAACTTTCTTTTATCTCCAGTCATATGATGTGAACAACCACTATCTATAATCCAATCAAATTTTTTTTCAACTTGTGAAACTAATGCTTTTTCTTCCCTTTTATCAGATTCAGAACTTTCTTCTTTAATCGCTACAAATCCTATTTCCTCAAAGTTATCATTATCACTATCACTTAAATGTTTTTCAATTCCTACTTCAAAATCTTCATCATTTGCCTAATAACATTTTTTAGATCTCCTAGGTTTAAAGTTGCTTCTATACTTCTTAACTCTCTTATGACATTTAGATGCAAAATGACCATATTCTTGACAAGTCCAACATTTAAAGATTTTCTTACCATCTGGTTCTCTTTTTACAAGTAATGCAATACCTTCTTTAATCTTCTTATCTTCTTCAGATCTGCTACTGCTGGCATAATCTCCATTCACACTAGTACTTCTTGTAGGTCTAATGCTAAGAGCACTAAATGTTGTTTCCATTCTAGGTAGCTCTCCTAATAATATCAAGTTCATCTCTTCTATTTCTAATCTTCCAAGAAGAGTATCTCTTGAAAATTTTGATGTACAAGGTATCACTTGTTCAATCATCTGTGTTGTTTTCTTGAATACCAGTGTCAAAGTTCTTAGAATTTTCCATATCACTTCATTCTTTGTCTAATCACCTCCACAAGACTTTATTCCTATCACAATCTCAGACATCCTACCAATATAACTTCTAATAGATTCATCTTCCATCATTCTGATATCTTCAAATGCACAAATCCAATTATGTAATCTAGCCTTCTTTGCATGTTGATCACCTTCAAAAGTAGAATGTAAAGCTTTCCAAATTGCATGAGATGTTTTCAAACATCTTACCTGACTATATTCATTCTCCAGTAGTGCTAATAAAAGTGCTTCTCTTGCAAGTATGTTACACATGAATAGATCTAGTTCATCTTTAGTTCCTACCTCTAGATTGTCTTCCTCAATGATAGTCTTCTCATTCTTTGTAATCAACCAATAACTTGGTCCTAAACACAATAGATGTGTCTTCATCTTTTCTTTCCAGCTGTCAAAATTTACTCCATCAAACTTAGGGCTTTCTTTTCTAAAATTCTCCTTAAGTTAAACTTTTCTTTCAAGGACCTGCTGCTCTGATACCAATTGTTAGAAATAGGAAATACTGAGAGGGGGGGGTGAATCAGTATTTCACAAACTTTTTCTTTTGCCCACTTATGGATATAACAAATTACTTTAGTGCATATAGAGATTATCAAGCTGATTAACAAACATAGCAATAAATAGAAAGAACTCATAACACATCATATGTTCTTGAGGAAACCCTGGCCAAGGGAAAACCTCGGTGGGGATGGTACCCACAAAGATCACTAATCAAAAGTATCTTTTTAAGGATATTGGACCCTGTTAGGAGTCAATTTACAATATATAGTAGATATGTCCTGGTTAAAGGACTTTAGGCCTTGTTAGAAGCCTTAACCCTGTTAGGAGTTAGATTAGAAAACCTAATCACCAGCTGAGCTCACTACCCAAATAGGTAATACAAAATGTTTTTGAATGTAATATGGTACTACTTACAACTTCACATCAATAGCCTTTTCTTCTATCACAATAAACAACTATCGCAAGTTATCTTTTCTTTCTTTTTACATATCACACTCTTTTTCATTACATTTCAAGTATGCCTAATATATGAGTTATTAAAGCTAATAACTTTACATGGTCGGCTTCCAAAATATTTATCCAAGAGTAAACATCTAGGATGTCATCCCTTCATAATGTTAATTCATTATTTTGACAAGCAAAAATAATCCCTTAACTCTTTCACTAAAACTATCTCCAAAACTGTTCTGTCTGCAAAAACTATCTTCGGTAAACTTTGAATAACTTTGTCCGTACTGCTCCAAAATTTATGTGCACTGAGATGAGGTATCCTCATACTCTATAGAAGCTTTAGTTAACTGTACAAACAAAAATATTTCTCCAGTGGACATCGCCAACTAAATCTTCATCAGGTGCTCTGTCAGGATCACTGTATCCAAACTTAGACAATTTCTTTCTTCAATTTGCCATACTTGCATTCCAGATTCTATGCTCTTAATAGAGATCATATGTTTCCATAATGAGAACATCTATGCATACACATTAGCCAAATTTCCAACACAAGTAGCCAAAAGAACATGTTAATTTTAAAGGTAAGGTCCTTATTCCATACCTGCGCTCACAAAGGTTGAGCCTCATTAGGGAGGAGAAGCAATGAAGCAGAAGCAACTAAGAACTTTCCAAAAGTCATCGGACCCCAAATAAGTTTATCAACCTCATTTTATCTAATAAACCAATTATTTAATTATTTATTCACTTCTCTAAATCTGATATCCTTCAGCCCAAGGTCTATCCAGTCTTCATTTTTCCAATAATCACTAACAAATTCTCCTATAGTATATTTACAATCTTGAATAGAATTCCCCCAATCTTCATTCTCTATAAGAGGCTTCTCTGACATCCATTTATCATTCCAAAAATGGATTTTTCTACCATTTCCCAACTTCCAAATAGCACCTTTTCTTATGAGATTCTTGCCTTTACTTATACTATTCTAGACAAAAGATCCCTAGATATCATTTTGAGTTTGGAGCATTCCTTCAAGATTTCTAAGATGATATTTCCTTTTCATTATCATATTCCATTCTTTCTCATCTTCAAAGATTATCCAACATTGCTTTGCTAGGAGAGCTTTATTGGTATTATTTATGCTCCTTATTCCCAAACCCCCCATCTTTTTGGGCTTACAAATCTTCTCCCAAGCCACAAGGCTGAGTCTCTTTTTCTCTTCCACTCCACACCACAAGAACCTTTTTTGGATCTTCTCTATTAAATCAAAAAAAATTTGAGGTATTTTGAACAGGCTAAGGGCATAGACCAGAAGATTTTGCAAAGTAGCCTTCAACAATTGAACTTTCCTAGCTTGACTGAGAATCGCCCCTTTCCAACCCACCAATTTTGATTGAAATCTGTCAATGATTTTGTTCTAGAAATTAGCTTCCAGTTTCAAGCACAACAATAGACCAAGATAGGTGGTCAGGAGGCTTCCCATCTTGCACCCAAGGATAGCAGAGATTCTATTCATTCTAGCTTCAGGAGTATTGAAGAAAAATAGGGCACTCTTCTCCCAATTTATGAGTTGACCTGTGGCATTAGCATACACATTTAATGCCTTTTTCATATTCCTTGCCTCTTTAATAGTAGATTCTCCCATCAGAATTGTATCATCTATAAATTTTTTGTGTGAGCAGACAATCCCTCCAGAGGTCAGATGTAAAACCGAAATCAAACCTTGAGACACCTAAAGGGAAAGGAATCTCCCAAGACTTTCTACCATGATAGCAAAAAGGATAGGTGATATAGGATCACCTTGACGTAACCCTCTGGAAGGTCTAAAGAAAGGAGAGGATCCCCCATTCACAATCACCAATGAAGAAATAGTAGTAACAAGTTGCATTATAATTTTAATCACTCCCTCATCAAAACCAAACACTTGAAGAATTTTCATAAGAAATTCCCAATCGACTCTATCATAGGCTTTTGATAGGTCTAGTTTCATAAGGAACCCCTATTTCCTTGATTTTTTTAGTGAATGAATATTTTCATGAACAACCATAATCGAGTCCAGGATTTGACACCTCGGCACAAAACCATTTTGTTGGGGGAAAATGAGATGAGGGAGGATCTTGAGAATCCTATAAGTCATAACTTTAGATATGATCTTATAAAAAGAGTTACAAAGACTAATAGGTCTAAAGTTGTCAGCCATATTAGCTCCTAGTTTTTTGGGAGGAGACTTTGTATTGTTGTTGTATTAAGTAAATTAATTAGCATTTACCTAATTCTACGTCAAGGAACCCTTGAGATTTTTAATATATAAATGAGTATGTATTTTATTTATACTATGTTATTTTCAGTTTGTTATTCATCATTGTTTGTAAACTCTTAAGAAAAAAATTATTTTGTAAACTTAGTATCATGTTTTAGGTTATTTCATCTTGGGTTCCCTAGTAGGGCATTACACCATGGTTACACACCATGCATGTGTTCCTTCAAGTCTTCATCACAAAGTGAATTTCATATACAATAACTTGATTTACACACTTCTTTCTGATAATAAACCTAATCATTTCTTACAAACTAAACCCAATTCTCCTTCTATCCCTACAAGATTTAAATAAAACATATCTACTCCTAAAGATACTTCTTCTCCTAAAAGTTCCCTTTTACATGATGGTTGGGGGTCATTAGAATTTATTTCATCCTTTGTGGGTGAATACAAAATTCCTAATGACAACATGGGATTCTTCAAGGGACCCCATGTGTCGTTGGTTCAACCTGATTCTCAAAATAATTCCCCACAATCCCAAATATGGTCTAGGATATGCGCAACAAAGCATTGAGAATAGTGAAAACCTAGTGAAGCATTTGGTTTTGAGTCTCCTCCTTTTTCAGCATCCTCTCCTTTATTATCTAAAACTTCTTCTATCTATACCTTTAATCAAGAAATCATTTTGCCTAACCTTATTCATGCTAAGGTGATTACTCGACCTAAATAAAAAAGAAGCATAGCCAAAACCATATGAATCTTCCTTTTTACATATATCACTAATATCATGACAAATATACTAATTAATTTCAAATATTACATTAAAAAATTCAAAAACTCATTGATAATGACATTATTCGCATACCATGTCACAATGAGCTAATTTTCAATCTTAATTTCTTTGAATAACATTGAAGTCCCTATTATGTTTCTTCACTCTATGTGGCATCGTTAACTTATCCTTTGGTAGCTTGTTATCATGCATGGTGTAATAATACTTTGTGAGTAGTATAATAGGTCTTCTTTCTCCGTATCCTTGTCTCCACAGTTGGGGGCAAGGGTATTATATCAATCTCTCTTTTCCTATTGAAGGATCCACTTTTCCTTTGGTTAAGTAGCATTTTTCTATCATGTGATATCCAATTTTACATAGAAACATCAATTTACATTAAGGATTCTCTTCTATACCTAATATATGCATCCTTGATCATAACCTCTTCATTATTTTCAATTGGGTTTCCATGGTAAAAAAATCCCTTATCTTAGAGACTAAAAGTGTGTCATCCTTTCTTAAAGAATCTATTTACCTATCAATGGGGAAGGTGTATATTCTTCCTATTTTATTCATGTTCTATTTTCAACATCCTTCAATAGGATCTCTTTTACACTCACCTCATGGTATCTCTTTGTATTCCTCCCTTCTTCAACCTTATAGAAGTTGTGAAATCTTTGGCTTGGACTGGGTGTTGTTTGTGGATAACTTTTGTGTGTTAAAAGTACTTTATCATTGTTCATATTTTCCTTAATATGTCAACGTAGTAATTATTTTACATCTTAAGGTGGGGAATACATGACCTCCTGATTACAATTTTTTTTTTTACTTTAAGCATGATATGCAGAGTACACTATCATAACACAACTTGCTAGGGCCAGATCACTCTCCTTTTTACATTTTGGTAGATTTCCATGGATACAAGTCTTTCCTTGGACTATCCTTGGGATTGGTTGAACTATCATAACACCATTTTCTAGACCATTTGACCTATCATTTTCATGAGTTAACTAGCATGTACTAGATCATCAACTCCCTCTTACATTCTCTTTGATGGGTGGAACTTGCATAATACAATTTGTTAGACCATTTTCCCCTTCTCTCTCACTCATATATCTCTCATGGATCACCTAACATAGCATAATTTCCTATCCCATGTCATGTATGAATTTATTGATCCCTCCTCCATGATTCCATAGTATAACACACTTTTCTATTTGATTAAACTGTGCAGTCTTATCTTATCTTCGATGTGTGCTCTTGCTCTTTTTAGGTGACCACTTGTGCTCTTGCAATATCTATCTAAGTATGATACTGGCGGTTGAGATATTTTCTCTAGCAAGGCCTCTTCAAATATTTGACTTGGAATATTATTAAGCTCTAGGCTTTTGTTGTTTTTTTTTGTGTCCTTGCATATGGATATATGAGTTAAGATCCTTGGTTTGGGGACTTGTTTCCTTAAACTTAGTGGTGTCTTATCTCCTTGCAATTTTCCCATGATATTCATCTTTCTCTCTCTTTCTTCTACTTTAGCATGAGCATGAGGTGGACTCATACTCCCGCTAAAGTGGGGGATAAATTTATTGTCCTAAAAAGTAAGAACCCTTATTAGGTGCTCATTTTTAGCCCCATTTTAGTATGTATGAGATCCCATATTGATATCATGCTCTTCTAGCACCTATTGGACCTTCAAGTTAACATTATTTGATCAAAACTCAAGGTTATCACTTATTTCTAAGTATTCTCCTCCATTTAGCCTCCAATGAAATAATTCATTTCCTCACCTCGGACCTATTCATTTATTTTTGTCTTTCAAAACCCTTTTGGACCTCACAACAACCTGCATTTTCTTTTACCACTCCTTTTCACCTTCTCTGGCATCCCCTTTAGATTTGGGCCCATTTTTCCTAGGACAATTTGAATAGTGAACATTCCCCTAGGGTAAACTTCCATAATTCAACTTGTGCCTAGGGTAAAAATCAAGAATCGACTTGTAATTAGGGTTTTGAGCTCTAATTTGGCCCAAGGCCGAATGGTAGGGTTTTCCTCCAAGGTTTAGATTTACAGTGGGTCTTGATCAAATTTGAACCCTAAATAGAGGGATTTTAGTATAAAAGAACCTCTTCTCCCCTCATTTGATCATACATTATTATTATCCATCAATCAAGTGAAATCTATCATGAAGCCATTTATAATCTCACACAATCAATCAAGAAATCAAGAAAATCTTCAAGATATTCTTTTTCTTCCTCATTAAGAATTGTGGAAAACTACAACATCTATAATTCAAGGATTTGGTTTCATGATTTACTATTTGGGTTTTTCTGGAGTTCAAGCTAGATTGCATCAACATGTGTGATCACATCCAAATCTAGGCATTGCATCATCAAGGTATAAGGTGATTTATGTTTTAGATATGGATTCCATTTCATCTTTTCTTATGTAATTCTAATTTAATTTTAAGGTTGATTCAAAAACTAGGGTTTGACCAAGGAAAACCTCTTTCCACAACCTTTTCCCCCATTTTTTTGTGCATGGGAATAGGTTATGGAGTTGCAGTCTTAGATATGAGAAATACATATGCATACATAGGATACTAGAAAGTTTCATCAATTTTGGCACTACTAGGAACAAGTCGACTTCTTGAATTGTCCTTGCACTTTTTGGTTGAAATTTGTAGAGTGGATAGTTATAGGTCTTAGTTTCCCATATCTAGAGTTACAACTAATTCCAAAATTTTGGCAACAATCAAATTTAGATCCAAAGGTCAAATCTCCTCTTCTTGTTTCAAGCTACATTTATTCTTCGCTTTTTCCTTACACTTTCTTCATTAGATTAGATCTATCATTTGCACATATCTATTAGGAATCAAAACCCTTTAAAGCATAGATATTGCATTGGCCCATGTCCTCCTTTTGGTTTTGCTACTCAAATTCCATTTGTGAGAGGCTTTTCCATTCCAATGTATATCATAGGACTTGGTGAGTGACCTATGTTTTATAATTTCTCACCATTTTCTCTTATACAATTCCTAATTGAACATCCATTTGCCAATTTGGAGTTCACATTTGAAATCCTATAAATTGGCCTCTTTTTCCCTCATTTCAGTAACCACAAACTTTTGAAACTTCTCATCATTATTGTCTCATTTCTTTCTTTCATTCATAGGTGCATTTTCTCATAATGGAGCTACATATCAACATTTTGAGAAAGAAGGGACATTGAAGTCTAATTGAGAGAGAACTTTTAGTTTTATGTTTTCATGTATTGTACGCTTTATTTTAATTTCTTTGATGGTTAGGTTGGAACTTAATTTTGTATGCTTTTAAGGGTTTTTGTGGTTAACCTTTGCATGCAATGTTCTTCATTATCCTTTTCCTATCCTATTGTGTGTGTTTATATATATGTGTGTATGTGTATGTGTATGTGTGTGTATACATACATGCACACACACACACACACACACACACACACCTGTGTGTGTGTCTGTGTTTGTGTGTATGTGTATGTGTATGTGTATGTGTATGTGTATGTGTATGTGTATGTGGATGTGGATATGTATATGTATATGTATATGTATATGTATATGTATATGTAGATATGTGTATGTATGTGTGTGTGTGTATATGTATACATATATATAGATATTAAAATATCTATGTTTGTATATATATACACATATTGATGTAGGGGCATCCAAGGTTAAGGCAAGGACATTTTGTGTCCTCGATAAACTGCATAGAGTGTTTGTGTTTTGGCTGGTTTTTACTCGGTTGCAGCCTTGACCGACGGTCTCAGTCATTGAAGGAGGCTTAGTCATTGAAGGAACTTGGTAGTCTTTGGCGCTCGGTGAAACTATTGCTCGGTCATGCCTATGGTGCTCGGTCAATACTAGTGCTTGGCGATGCCTGGCATGCTCGATAATTTTACTGT
Source organism: Chamaecyparis obtusa (assembly GCA_027943335.1). Taxonomy (NCBI): domain Eukaryota; kingdom Viridiplantae; phylum Streptophyta; class Pinopsida; order Cupressales; family Cupressaceae; genus Chamaecyparis; species Chamaecyparis obtusa. The sequence continues at coordinate 522,684 of BSBK01003624.1, read as the reverse complement.
CGCTCGGTAGTTCTGACTTACCGAGTGGAGTTCTGTGTGATTTGTTGAGCCAACTTGGTGAATTAATTTTTTGTAGCCATTGTATTGGGCCAACATGTAGAATTAAATGTTTGTATACATTTGTAAGCCAACTTGTATGGAATTTAATTATTGTTTTTGGGGAGTTAAGGGTTTCATCCAACCGACTTGTGGTTGATGATTAGTATTTAAGGAGGGCTTGGGTAGATGTTTTAGGAAAGTTTTGGGGGACAAAATTGAGAGATCAGGACTTGGAGACTTAGCAGATCTGGAATTTAGATGCAAAGCTTGAGAGAAAAGTTGCGGAAAAGTTCTTGATGTTCTTGCAAATTGGATTGTAATCTGATAGTCCTTTGTAGTAGAGCTAGTGGTTTTCATACTTGGGAACAAGGAGATTTCTTGGAGGCTTGTGAGCTCAAGTTTAGATCTACCTTAGGGTTTCCATCAGCTTTCAATCGTCTTTAGAGCTGAACTAGCTAAGATTGTATTAGATCTAGTTGTGGATCTTACAGAATTGTTTCATTTTTTAATTGGCCCTAACCCGAAAGGCCTTACAGTCAGGCATGTTAATGAAAATTACTTGAAACATTTAAGGTGTTGTCTATTGTGTTGAGTATTCCACCGTGTAATTCTTTTGGCTACAAGGTTTGGACTATCCTTCATTGGATCCACCATCCTTGACTACATTAGGTGGTATCAGAGTGAAGTTTCATTCCTGTTGGAGCGAGTGTTGAACTTGTTGAAGCAGAAGTTTCACCTAGTATGGCTGATCTTGTGAAGTTGATCTTATGGAGCAGAGATCATGCACAATCTGAATTGTAGATCCAAAGCACTGAACTTGTGAAATTGTGCCCTAGTTGTTTACAAGGTTATAGGTTGAGATCTGACTTGTTGCAACTTGTAAATTGTCACAAGGTGGTCAGTGAGGGTTTTTTGTAGAGGTTTTCTCTCATCTTTAAGGATGCCTTCAAGAAGATTGGACCCTAGAGTTATTTCTAATCTTTGTGATACTGTTGAATCCTGGATCACAGAGAAGGTGAAATTAGATTTCATATCTGAGTTGGAATTGATGAAGAATGATATGGTCACCGAGATCATGAGAACTATTATTGGTATACCTTGGAATGTTGGTACTGAGGATGGCTATGAAGAAGCTACTGAAGAATTTGAAACTTCTAGATCTAGTGGTGATGATCGGAGGAATAGATATGGTGAAGACAAAACTACTCGATTGCCTAGATCTGTTGCTCAGTGTAGTAATTACCAAATGGAAGTTTCTACTTTCTCTGGTACTTTGAAGCTCGACAATCTGATTGATTGGATTGGTGAACTTGAAGATTTCTTTGAGCTGGAAAAAATTGAAGATCCTCTTTGGGTGAGATTAGCACAAACAAAATTAAAAGGACATGTTGCTCTTTGGTGGAAAGAACTACAGAGAGACCGAGAAGACAAAGGTGAAACAAAGATCAATCGGTGGAGATTGATGGTGACTAAGTTGAAAGCTAAGTTCATACTGGCTGACTATGAGCTTGACTTGTTTAAGAAGTTGTAGAATCTAAAATAGAAGGATTTGTCTATTGAGGATTATACTGAGGAGTTCTAAAAACTTACTATTTGGTCTGGACACCCGAGAGCTTGGTAAGGAAAAGGTAGCTCAGTATGTGAATGGTCTAAGATTCAATGTTTAGGATGAGCTTGGTATGCTAAAGATTGATTTTTTTGAAGATGCTTATTAGTATGCTCTGAAGGCAGAAGATAAGTTGAAGAGGAAACAACCTAGTAACTCTTGAGGGAAAGAAAAGATTGATCACTCAGTGAAGGAGAAACTGACTGATGCAGAAGATGAACAGAAACCTGTGGAACCAAAGAAGAAGACAGGTAGAGTTATCTTTAAGGGTACTTGCTATAACTATGGAGAGGAAGGGCACCGTTATTTTGAATGCACATAGAAGAAGGTTGACTGATGAATTGTTGTGATGAATGAGAACATTTAGAATGAACCTGAATCAGAAAACTTGTTGCTTCGGAAAACATTGCTCGGTACAAAGGATGAACCTTGTCAAAGGAGTAATTTTTTTAGGACCCGATGCAAGATTGAAGGTAAACTCTGTGATGTTATTGTTGATAGTGGTAGTACAAATAACCTTGTTTCTGAGGACCTGGTTCAGAAACTTAGTTTGAAGAGAATGAAACATCCTTGTCCTTATAGGCTTGGTTGGTTACAAGATGTTCATGCTTTGGAAGTTAGAGAACAATGCTTCATTGATGTTCAGATTGGCCAGTACAAGGATCTTGTGCTTTGTGACATTGTGAAGATGAATAGTTGTGATATATTGCTCAGTAGACCTTGGCAATATGATTGCAGAGCTATTTATGACCATGTAAGAAATGTGTTTACTATTGAGAAGAATGACAGGAAGTTTTCACTGATGCCTTTGATGGATGAAACACTCGGTAGGAGAAGCCTGAGTATTGGTAGCCAAGTTGAGATTGTGGGTCCTGAGAAAATGAATGATCAGTATGAAGAATTGACCTATACATTGTCAAGAAAAGACTTGAAGAGACAAAGGAAACTGAAGTGGAAGACTTTGCAAGTAGAAAAGGTGTAAGACTTGTATGTGAAGAACCAGTTCAAGATTTATGTGTTGAATCCTGAAAGATGTTCTTCTCACATATGAACATCTTTTGGAACCTGGGGTGTCTGATGCAGGGGCATCCAAGGTTAAGGCAAGGACATTCTGTGTCCTTGGTAAACTGCATAGAGTGTTTGTGTTTTGGCCAGTTTTTACTTAGTTGTAGCCTTGACCGATGGTCTCGGTCATTGAAGGAGGATCGGTCACTGAAGGAACTTAGTAGTCTCTAGCACTCGGTGAAACTATTGCTTGGTCATTCCTGTGGTGCTCAATCGATACTAGTGCTTGGTGATGCCTAGCGTGCTTGGTAATTTTACTATCTCTCAGTAGTTCTGACTTACTGACTGGAGTTTTGTGTGATTTGTTGAGCCGACTTGGTGAATTAATTGTTGGTATCCATTGTCTTGGGTCGACATGCATAATTAAATGTTTGTATACATTTGTAAGCTGACTTGTATGGCATTTAATTATTGTTTTTGGGGAGTTAAGGGTTTCATCCAGCTAACTTGTGGCTGATGATTAGTATTTAAGGAGGGCTTGGGTAGATGTTTTAAGAAAGTTTTGGGGGACACAATAAAGAGATCAAAACTTGGAGACTTAGCAGATCTGGAATTTAGATGCAAAGCTTGAGAGAGAAGTTGTGGAAAAGTTCTTGATGTTCTTGCAGATCGAATTGTAATCTAATAGTCCTTTTGTAGCAGAGCTAGTGGTTTGCATACTTGGGAACAAGAAGATTGCTTAGAGGCTTGCGAGCTCAAGTTTAGATCTACCTTAGGGTTTCCATCAACTTCTTATTGTCTTCAAAGCTAAACTAGCTAATATTGTATTGGATCTGGTTGTGGATCTTGCAGAATTGTTTCATTTTGTAATTGGCCCTAACCTAGAAGGCCTTATAGCCAGGCATGTTAATGAAAATTACTTGAAACATTTATGGTGTTTTCTATTGTGTTGAGTATTCCACTATGTAATTCTTTTGGCTGCAAGGTTTGGACTATCCTTCATTGGATCCACCAACCTTGACTACATTACATATAGACACATACACATATATACAGAAACATATATATACATACATACATATAACCATATATAGATGTGTGTGTATATATGTATGTATTTATGTGTGTGTGTGTGTGTATGTATGTATAAAGACTATCAATAAGTGTCTAAAAAACCTATTAAGATACATTCAATGAAAGAGACATTAGGAGTGGAAGATTCATCTTTGTGTAAACACATTTTACATACAACTTAGTGAATCAAGCACTACAAAGACCTTGTTTGAAATGATCTATAATTAATTTCTCAAGTGAGTTACATTATTGTATAGAACGCTAGAAGAATAGATGGAAAGCATAGAACAAATATTTTTAAGAATATGTGTGTTCCATCCTTGAGCAGTACATGGACAATTGGAAATAGAAAACATGTATTACAATGAGATTATAGATAAAGGGAGATGATAAATTGAATTCTAAGTTGGATATTTGATGTTATTTAAAATATATGTTTAGGTATATTATTTTAAATACATACATATAATAAGTTGAAGTGAAAAAAGATAAGGCATTGCATAGTTTTGTTCATGTTCAATGAAGACCTACAAGATTGAACTATCTAACGAGATAATTATGTCATAAGTGTTTAGCAAATTGTTGACCTATACCCTTATATTGAATGTTATAGTAATTGTAGAGACATGATGTAGAAGTAGGTACAAGAATGATAGATTGAAGGCATGAAACAATATAAGAATCCATTAAGAGGTGGAGTAGGTCTTGGACACTATAATTAAGAATATGTTTATTGTAAGTAGTGAATATGGTTAAAATGGAAACATTGTAATGTACCTAACATTAAAAACATATTCATTTGAAATTGAGATTGGAATTGGAATAACATAAGTAAATCTTGAAATACTTGAAAATCAATTATGTCAAGATACATACCTCATCATGAAATTGATTCATAAATACCCATTTTCTAAAGTTTGTGCACACTTTCAAAAAAATCTTAAACTTGTCCTGGATTGGAAATGCCGAGACAAAGAAAACCCATAAATCTTTCCTCAAGATGGCTTAGCTCAGGTTTAACCCTCATAAAAGGTCAAATACCACATTCTTTATTTGAAGTCTAATTCAAATTATGTTTGCAGATCTCATAATTTTGCCGAAAAGGGTATCCAAATTTTCTCTCAGATCCAAAATTCTGCACTTGTACCTACAAGAAAATGAGGGTTATTTTTGTATGGGGGTTTTGCCTTGGTCAAACCCATGTTTGGAATCAACCTTAATATTGAAATTGAAATGGAGAATGCTAGCAAGTAGTAGAAAAGGATCTAACAATGAAGCTATGCAATTCAATAGATATGCAATTGTATTTAAAATGTAAACAAGTATATTGATATGAAAGCTTGAACACAACAATAAATGTAAATCAAACCTCCATGGTTGTATGCTTGGAATCCACCTTGGTAAGAGAATGAAATGGATCTTGAAGATGAACAAAGGATCTTGAAGGAAGATCACACCATCATGATGGCTAGATCTAAGGTTTGAATGATAAATAATGAATGCTTGAACCAAATCCCTTCAATGGCTTGAATGCTTGAATCCTTGATCTTCAATGGAGAACTTGGATGGAGAAGAAGACTTGAATGGAATTCTTTCTTGATCACCTTGAGAAAATCTTGAGAGCTTGATCATGAAATTACTTGAAGATGAGATGTGAAAATGAGAGAGGAAGGCCTCCTTTTATAGTGATCTAGGGCACACTCCTCTAGATGGGCCACCTTGGAGAATTAAATCTCAATTAGGTCCTCACCTTTATAAAATATACCTAGATTAAATGAAATTAAAGGATTTACCATCCTGAAACCTGAAATGGCCGACCTAGAGGCCGAAAAATAAATCTCCCGAAAGCCCGAAGCCCGAAGATTCTAGAAATTGAAATTTTGGAGGAAGGGGTCAAAGTCAAGGTTGACCCTAACCTAGTTAGGGTCTTAGATCAACCCTAACCTAGTTAGGGTCTTAGCTCGACCCTAACCTAGTCAACTTCTAACTCAACCTTGACCCTGGCCCCAAATTGACTTAGAACCAAGTCAGGAGGTCCCGGGGATGCCCAAAAACCTAGAACTGATGCCAGAATAGGATAGAATGTCAGAGATAGACATGAAATCCTATGATTATCATGATAAGGGCTAGGAGGATCCATTTCTAAACCCTACCTAGAAAATAGAGCCATAAAAGAGGAAAATTCAGGAGAATCCTTAAGATTCTAGTCCTAATTTCACCTAGAATGAAGAAATCAAGTGCGGGGAAGAAGTGGAAAGTGGGGAGAAAGCCAGATCAAAGAAAAGATCAATTCAAGGCATCCAATATGACCCCAAACCACTTACTCGTAGGGCTAAATGCTCTTAACATGGAAGTGCTTCCATTTTAAGACGATACATTAAGCCCCCACTTTAGCAAGAGTATGGATTCGATGCAAACTCTTGGTAAAGGAGAAGAAAGAGGAGATCCAAGTGGATTCACAAAGAGATAAAATAACACTTAGCTAAGGACACGAGCCCCCAAACTAAAGATTCTAACTCAACATACACACACGAGGGTGCGAAACAATAAAACCAAAAGAACAAGGGTTAGCACTAAATAACCCAAATCAATTAGCATAAGAAACCTCACTAAGAAATTTTCCTCATGCTAATATCATATTTGGAAAGCTATCATAAAATAATAAATTTTTACGTAGAAAAGACAAGAGCAACACTATAAATAACATAGCTTCATGATCCTATCCTACTAGCATGAAAGCAAAAAAGAGAGAAAGGAGAAAGTGATTACCTCACCCAGTAAGATGCCCACCTTACAGTGAATCGCCTTGGAGGGAGAGCCCAATAGGTTCACCCCTAAACTATGCTTGTAATTGTAATGTGTCTTTTGAAAGCTTCTACAATACTCATAGATCCACCTTCTTGTATCACTATGAATATAAAATGTGTGTCTCCTCAGGATTTAGCAACTTATGTGCATTACCCTCGGAAGATTTAGCATATAGGTGTGTGTCTTTTTAGGATTTAGTAACTTATGTGTGTTACCTTCCAAGATTTAGCATATTGAAAATATTGGAAATGCGTGTCCCTTCAGGATTTAGCAACTTATGTGCGTTACCTTCAAAGGATTTAGCATATTGAAAATTTTGAAAAATATGTGTCTCCTCAGGATTTAGCAACTTATGTGCGTTACCATTAGAAGATTTAGCATATGAATGCGTGTCTTTTCATAGGATTTAGCAACTTATGTGCATTACCTTCCAAGATTTAGCATATAAAAATAAAAAAATATAGTACAAGGGAGGCCTTATATATGCCCCCCTCCATAATATGGCAAAAACATACTATTTTTTCATGTTAAGGAAAGAAAAAGAACAAGGATAAAGCCTTCCTTCAACATCAAGACAATATCCACAAACAACACTCAGTCCAAGCCAAGAAGGTCATAGCTCCTATGAGGTCATGGAAGAGACGAATGTAAAGAGATATCATGCAAGAAGTGAAAAGAAAGTAACCCTTATGAGGGATAGCACACTGTTCAGTTTTCAAGGTGAGAGATATATAGGCAGGAACAAAGATTCAATCATCAAGCCCCCTGCGAAGAAGAGGAAAAGGAATCTTTGGAATGAGGGAAACAACTCCAACACCAAGCAAGGGTGAGAGTTTATAAAGAACATAATTTGCAACATGGAGAAGAAGTGATGACCTAGGATAACAACTTCTCATATAAGAAGATTATCCATAGTCAAAACATCTGTCAATATGATGAAATAATATTGCAATATAAACAAATACCACTAAACTAAGGAAAGCAGTTCCCTAGACAAAAAGAGAAAAGGAAGAACCTTTCCCCCCAAGGATGAAAGGAAAGGGATACCTTTGCAAAACACATGTCCTAGAAAAGATATCTTGAATAATAAAAGCGAGCAATGGATGAAAATCGATCATAATACAAACCATCGAGATAAATGAAAGAATAACCAATTAAGCTCAAAGAAAGAGCATAATGGAATCTAGATGATAGGAAGAAATATACCTCTTTCCCCCCATTCTAGAGGAGAAAAGATCTATGTTATATCAGAGTGGGGTAAAATTATGAATAACTCTCAAAGGAGAAGTTTCTTTTCTCTTATCTTTATGGATTGGATAATAAGGAGAAGGTACTTTGCACATTATGAACCATAGTTTGAACCTCAACATAAGTGGGGGAACAACTAGGAATAGAAGATTGAGAATTAAGAATCGGATTAGGAAAGACATGATTAGGATTAGGAAGATTAGGAACTAGATTAGGAAGGATACAATTAGGATTAGGAAGTTTAGGAATACTAGGAAAAGTGTAGGAAGTGATATGAATGGAAGACACAACCAAAGGAACACATGGAACCATAGTTGGAAAAGGGTTTGAATAGATATAAGTAATGTTATGGTAAGAATGATGTGAGGTAGGATCTTGATTTTCCATAAGATCACCACTAGGAGGAAGAGCATTAAGGGAATGCATATCTTTCTCCACTAATGCCTCATCACTAGAAGGAATCCCAAATGGAGGTGAAGGATCTATAATGTCATCTTATTTTGCATAAGTGAAGTGTGTTTTAGAGAATATGTCATCTGCTTGTATCAAAAATTCTTCACAAGGAGGGGATAAATCAATGTATTTATCAAACAGTTCATCCCAAAAAGTAGAACTATCCACAATGGCTTCATGAGGAAGAGAGTAATCAACATCAAAATCCAAAGGTTCATCCCAAATAGGAGGATTATCCACAATGGTTTCATGAGGAAGAGAGTAATCAATATCAAAATTCAAAGGTTCATCCCAAATAGGAGGATTATCATCCCTGTGAATAAAGCACATTGTAGGATCATCAAAACTCATTAAAGCTTTATCCCTAAAGGGGAAAGAAGGTAATTTAGACTCTAAAGTAGGCTCATAGAAAAGACATAGACTAGAAGAAGAATTAACATCAATCCCTAACTCATCTTTGTAAAGGTCAATTGAAGAGGTTGTGGAGGAGGGTGAAATAGGAATAGGATCAATGGAGATCTCATTCAAACAATTTTCAGCCTCACTTCCATGTACCTCATTAAGGTATCTATCATCTTGAACAACAAAAGCCTCATCAAAGTACTCAAAACAAGAATCATACATGTTGAATACTAAAAGCATGAAAATGTAAATGTTTTTGTATTTTTAAAGAAATTTTTCAATTTTTTTGGATTTTTGAAATATAAATGCAAGAGCATAAATAAACCTAATCTTAATGCAAGAAAAGATTAACCACAAATTTAACACAATAGGGCATCTAAGTCCACAAAAGAAAGCAGAGTAAGTATGTTGGGTTCACCAAAATGTAGCGTGAAGGTGAACACACAAGGGAATACAAAGTAAGATCTAGCACAATAGAGCATCTAAATCCACAAAACAAAGGAGGGTTAAGTGTGTCGGGTTCACCAAAATGAATATGGTTAAAATGGAAACATTGTAATGTACCTAACATTCAACACATATTCATTTGAAATTAAGATTGGAATTGGAATAACATAAGTAAATCTGGAAATACTTGAAAATCAATTAGGTCAAGATACATACCTCATCATGAAATTGATTCATAAATACCTATTTTCTGAAGTCTGTGCACACTTTTAAAAAAATCTAACACTTGTCCTGGACTGGAAATGTCGAGACAGAGAAAACCCATAAATCTTTCCTCAAGATGGCTCAGCTTGAGTTTGACCCTCATAAAAGGTCAAATACCACATTCTTTATTTGAAGTCCTATTTGAATTCTATTTGTAGATCTCGAAAGTTTGCCGAAAAGGGTATCCAAATTCGCTCTCAGATTTGAAATTATGCACCTGTACCTACAAGAAAATGAGGGTTTTTGTTGTATGGGGGGGTTTGCCTTGGTCAAACCCCAGTTTGGAATCAACCTTAATATTGAAATTGAAATGGAGAATGCTAGCAAGTAGTAGAAAAGGATCTAACAATGAAGCTATGCAATTCAATAGATATGCAATTGTATTTAAAATGTAAACAAGTATATTGATATGAAATCTTGAACACAACAATAAATGTAAATCAAACCTCCATGGTTGTATGCTTGGAATCCACCTTGGTAAGAGAATGAAATGGATCTTGAAGATGAACAAAGGATCTTAAAGGAAGATCACACCATCATGATGGTTGGATCTAGGGTTTGAATGATAAATCTTGAATGCTTGAATCAAATCCCTTCAATGGCTTGAATGCTTGAATCCTTGATCTTCAATGGAGGACTTGGATGGAGAAGAAGACTTGAATGGAATGTTTTCTTGATCAACTTGAGAAAATTTTGAGAGCTTGATCATGAAATTGCTTGAAGATAAGATGTGAAAACTTGATGTGAAAATGAGAGAGGAAGGCCTCCTTTTATAGTGATCTAGGGCACACTCCTCTAGATGGGCCACCTTGGAGAATTAAATCTCAATTAGGTCCTCACCTTTAGAAAATATACCTAGATTAAATGAAATTAAAGGATTTACCATCCCAAAACTCGAAATGGCCGACCCGGAGGCGGGAAAATAAATCTCCCGAAAGCCCGAAGCTCGAAGATTCTAGAAATTAAAATTTTGGAGGAAGGGGTCAAAGTCGAGGTTGACCCTAACCTAGTCAGGGTCTTAGCTCAACCCTGACCTAGTCAGGTTCTAACTCAACCTTGACCCTGGTCCCAAATTGACTCAGAACCAAGTCAGGAGGTCTCGGGGATGCCCAAAAACCTAGAACTGATGCCAGAACAAGATAGAATGTTAGAGATAGACATAAAATCCTATGATTATCATGATGAAGGCTAGGAGGATCCATTTCTAAACCCTACCTAGAAAATAGAGCCATAGAAGAGGAAAATTTAGGAGAATCCTTAAGATTCTAGCCCTAATTTCACCTAGAATGAAGAAATCAAGTGCGGGGAAGAAGTGGAAAGTGGGGAGAAAGCCAGATCAAAGCAAAGATCAATTCAAGGCATCCAATATGACCCTAAACCACTTACTCGGAGGGCTAAACGCTCTTAACATGGAAGTGCTTCCATTTTAAGATGATACAAGTAGTATCTGGTGAAATGCAAGACATAACTTGTCTTAGTGCATCAAAGTTCACTCAATAAAAAAAGATAATGGAGAAACAATCATAGGTGACTTGGGAGCAGTTCATGGTCAATTTTTCTTATCTGTGGACAATGACACAAGGGCTTCCTTGCAAAGAGCATGAAACTTAGAGAAGAAATATAGAGAAAGGAAAATAAGGAGAGGAGAAATAAAGATGAGATGAATTACAAGCAAGGGTAATGAAATATCAACAAGATAGTCACTAGGAAAGTTGGTGGCATATTTTTCATACAAATGTTTAATAAGGGAGCCTTTGTAGTTGATTTTGAATTAAGAATAGGTTACAATTAATGAACAAGTGCATTTTCTTGTCCAAAACAATTATATAATTTTGAGGAAGGAAATAGAATAATGACTTTCTTTTTAGTTAGACACATAATACCAAGAGTCTATCTATGCACCCCAAATATAACTATTGTGAATTGACATAAATCATTGATTTCAGATGATTAAATATATAAGTTGATCATTTGAATTATTTTAAATTTTGTTAAATTTTTTGCATGCATTATGTGGCTTCCTGGCCACCATAGGTGGGTTTATATCCTTAGCCTACACATACATTAAGTATATATACATGAATTTGATATAATAGATTCCCTAATTATGATATCTTAGTCTAGTCCAATGAGTTGAGCTTAAAAGCATTGGGTTTTCATTGTGGAGACTCAAGCTCAAATCTCTGTAGGGACATCTTATTGTGATTCTTGGTCTTCCTAGTTGGCTTATGGTTTCTAGTGTGTTTGCTCAAAAAGGAGCTGCTATTTGTAAACAATTGATAATATAATATTTTAGTCTAAAAAGTCTTACTCAATGTATTAATTATAGTAACATAGTTTTAAAATGTTATTAACATAGATTTATGCTTACCCAATATGTTATAATTAAATTGTGAAAATTTAATCCAAATTGTTTTTAAATATATAAGTGACAAATGATGGAATAGAATAATCTAACTCGGGATCACTTTTAGCATATATATAGACATATTCAAAGAAAGAAACTTCCAATACAAACTTATGCATACTCAGCCTATGATAATCTAACTCAAAATAGTGGGTATTTAATACACACCTTTTCAGTTAAACTGTATTTCAAAAACTTCGGAATGATCATCATAATCTACCAAGATTCTTTTTGACTGCTCTGGTCATTTACTTCTTATATAGGTCAGGCTATCAAATCAAGACAATTTGTCAATCATTTGAAGAAAAATACAGCGACTTAGCATAAATGGTGGCATTTAGTCCAAATACTTGACCGGGACGAAGCATGTACAAACCATGTATGTAATAGAAGAAACAAATTTTATTGGGCTTTAAGAAGATATCCATAATTGTTTAAAGTGAAAATTACAATACCCCATCATAAAATTACTGCATTCAGAACATTACTATTTTTTCTATATTGGTTTAAGCTCAAAATATATTGCAAATATCAGATTGCAAATTCAGAAGTGGTGCATGTACTAAATGAACTATGAATTAAGACAATGTTTCCTCTGAATTGCTCTGTAAACAGTCAAACTGCTAATAAATGGGAGCAAAAATCTGTAACCTTTTCTAAAACTTTTACACCATTTCAGTACAGCATGTTGTTCAGTAAACAGTCAAACTGCTTCAAAATAAGGGGGACACAAAATTAATGTTTTTCGTTCAACTTCATAACTATACAGTGAAATCCCATTTCTTGCTGTCATGTCCCACATTAAAATCCTAAATTAATCAAAACATTCATTAAGCTCCATTAATTAGAGTTGGGACAGGAATTTTTCTTTGGTGTAGATTGTAGACAAAAGGACATCATCTAAATTATTTATCCTATCCTACGGCTGGCATCCTTGAATGAAAAACTAGATGAATGTCCAAATGAATTGTACGATACTAAAACCATGCAATGATAGTGAAAGTGAATATCTAGCTTAAGCAAGCAGAGTAGTCTTGCCTCTCAAAACTGATGGCATTTATTTATGAAGATAATATTTTACTTTATTGTCATTTAATATATGCCTCATTGGTTTGATTATGTATATTTTTTTTTAATTATCATTTGGGATTATATGTTATGGTTCACCATTTCGATAAAAGCAATGAGACACGTTTCATCAATGTTTTGGATGATATTCTACGATCTATTATTAAGATGAAAAAGAAATAAGACATGTTTCATTAACGTTTTGGATGACACTTCACGATCTATCATTAAGATGAAAAAAATAACACAAGTTCCATCGACATTTTAGATATTACTCCATGTTCTATGAATAAGATGAAAAATAATGAGATAAGTTTTATCAATGCTTCGGATGACACTTCATGATCTATCACTAAGACAAAACTAGCATGAAAAAGAAAAATGATGGATGGCATAAGCAAGCACAATGGTCTACCTCAATTGACGTTACAAATATATGAAAGCAACAGATTTATTGTGGTTTTTTATTTCTTTCATGTTTAAATATGTAGTTACTTTTCCATCAACGTTTTGGATCACACTCTATCATCTATCCTATTTACTTTCATATAATAGCCGATCATAAAATGTAATCTAAAACACTAATGAAAAAACCTATCCAGTGAAATCTTAAAAATAATATAAATTATGAAAATTTGGTGCCCTTAAAAGACACTTTACTGTTAAAATGCATCATCTTATTGTCATGGCCCATTTTATTTCTTAACCGAGATTTTAGTTAGAATTCTAAGTCGATCTTTAATTTAAACTGGACCTTATTAAAATGAAAGAATACAAGGTTTGACCAAACTTGTCGATCAGATTAAGAAACACGTGAGTCGATAATCAAGAAAACTGTTGACTAACTGTCAAATGCACCCCAATACATCACAGGACATAATACATCAAAGACATTAACAGTTTCGACTGTAACTGCTTCGTGGTAGGGTGGAAACGCACTCCTATAATATTCTCACCCTGATGTTTTTAGTGAAACAGGTGTTTGGAGCTCTTGTCAAGAAGGTCTTCATGTTTAGCATATTATAATTTATTTGTAACCGACCAATTGTCTATTGTAATGACATTTGTAAACTTATGTTAGTCTTTTTTTTGGTATGTTGTTGTTTCGACAAATTGGTCGAAACTGTTAATGTCTTTGATGTATTATGTCCTATGATATATTGGGGTGCATTCAACAGTTAGTCGACACTCTTCTTGATTATTGACTCGCATGTTGCTTAAATTGTTCACAGGTTTGATCGAACCTTGTATTCTTTCATTTGAATTCAATAGAAATTAGTTTTGTCTTCTGGATATGTCAAATCAACATTGACTATTTTGACGGACTTCTGTATCTAGCGTGAATTGGTGATGTGGCATTATGTGTCGAAGGTTCGAGAAAGTTTATTTCTACTTGAAGTCTATCTTATTTCAAAAAAAATATAATCATCATCTACAGTTTGCAGGGGAAGTAGCAAAGTTATTTCAAATAACTGGTATCCAATGTGTGTTCATCCGGACATTGGAATGAATGAAGACAGTGTCATATGGACCACTTTTTAGTGTGCACCATTTTACGTGTGTCTGCAAGTGTGTGGAGATATTTATGTTGGGCATCAGTAGAGTCCTATAAATTCAGAGTATGTATGTAGCTTTTTTCTGTCCTTCAACTGTGTCAAATTTTGTTTCATGTTGTTGCAAGGATAGAAAACGACATATTCCATTGATTCAGACGTCGGCAAAGCCCAGAAAAATATGAGTAAGAGTGAAGATCACAATCACTATAATAATTACCTCCCACTTTTTTCGCCATGATCAGGCTGCCTAAGTTCGATACTATTTACTCACTCTTATTTAGGTCTGGAATTTGATGCTCTGTAACTGTTTCTCTATTTATAAACCCTAATTTTTTTTCTAGGTAAACCAAGTAGGCTTTATACTCGTTCCTTTTCTAGGTATACCAAGTAAGCTTTTATTTAGACCTTATATCTAAGTAACCTGTATAGTTGACTTGCTATGATTTTAGTCTAACTTACACATAGAATCTTTAAATTAGTCCATTTTAAAAGCTTTTAAGTTCAAGTTTCACTATAAGTTTTATGTTTTGAAAGCAGTTTGTGATAGTATAGAATATGAGAATTGAATCAAAATTATAGTTACTATTGAGAAATTTTAACACTGTTTTTTATTTATTCTTTTTCAATACACATGTTTAGATTTGGAATGTAATAGTATTTGCATTGTGTTATATTAGTTATAATTTAGTTTTAGATTGGTTATAATATTGTTAGTATATTATATTTTAAATTTTGTAAAAGTGTTTATGAATGAGGTTTTATTATGATCAATAAAGTTAATAGTTTTCTTTATCTAGAATAAGATTATAAGTGTGACTTTAGAACTACCAATTTTTATATGTAGCTATAAATATAAAGGGGGTGGGGCAAGGTGATGGACACAAGGTAGGAATTGTAGTTCTCAAAGGTAAAATTTAATAACTAACAAAATCATCTGAGAGAAAAGTGTTCACAGGTGCATATGAAAGTGGGACCTAGTTTAATAACTTGTAAATGTTAAAGCTAACTAGTCACTAGATTCCAATATAAGGTTCTAGTTTCAGTTTTACTAGAAGTGTCTCAACCAACCAAAGTAGTCAAGATTGTCATCACGCTATAAAATAAGAAAGATCTATATTTCTACCTTATTTGTTTCAATTATTCTATCTTGCCAAAATCAAATCTTTATTTACATTTATTCTAATACATCTCAACTTCTTCCATAGGGTTTAATCCAACATAAGTACAAAGAAATGTTGGAATCATTTGCCGTTGCACCAAAAGTTCAAACTATCAATGCCCGATACAAATGTCAGATTTAACCCGATCCACGAGAAGCGGTTAAGCCATGTCACAAACTCCAAGGAGGTGTTGACCACCAAGTCAACAACCTCCCCCTCAGCACCGACTGAGCCTTCAGCACCCACTAAAGGGAGACTCAAACCTGTGACCCAAGGCTCTAATACCAATTGTTGGAATCATTTATCGTTGCACCAAAAGCTCGAACTGTCAATGCCTGATACAAATGTCAGATTTAACCTAATCCATAGGAGGCGGTTAAGCCATGTCACGAATCTCCAAGGAGGTGCTGACCACCAAGTCAACAAGAAATAGTAGGCAAAATGGATCATAAGTGACCACATTTTCCTTAAAAAAAAATTAAAAAGTAAACTTCAAGTAATTCAAAATACTTAAGATAAAAATGTTTCGATGTATTAAGAATAAATATCATTAATTTTTTTAATCAAATTTTTAAAATATTACTCTTTTTAAATGAAGTAATTAAAAATATGCACAAAAACTAATCCTATTTTTGTGACTACCTCTATATAACATGACATAGAGTGTGTCCAATGTCTACTTCCCAACCCCCACCTTGTATAACATTTTACTTATGAAGTGAATATTTTAACTGAAATTGGTAGAAAAAAATGAAGAGCATTGTATGTGCTCATGTGCACATGCACACAAATACCTTGTTTACTAAATATTTTTTGAAGAGGATATATCTTTATAAAATTGATAACCAATTATTTCCATCATGTAACTTCCACATATATATTCATGAATATAATTGCTTTCAATGTGTAAATAATGAGCCTAAAACAATCAACTATTTTTTAATTTGAATAAATAGATAAAGATATTAAAAAATGCATATGTATGTGATACTTATCAAAACATCTCAAAAGTAAATACAAATATATACTTTAATTTATTCAAACTATAGATTAAATCATATGATTAGAAAGTTGAGAAGAGTTTGGAATACATTAGATAAAGTTAAATAGGCTTAGATGTTGTCATTTATAGTTTGAAAGGAAAATAAGAGGATAAATAAATATTCTAATATATTCAGAAAATATATAAATATATCATTGATTGTCTCATCATCTTTTAAGAAAATCCAATAGAACATTTAAGAATATATCTTATTTTAATTGTGCTAAGAAGTTGATAGAAAATATACAAACTATAATAGAATAGTTTGAGACAACTTGTATGGTTATAAATTTTCAATCATATATGAAAACATCTTAGCCTACTCAACATGAATATGTCTATTGGATCTTCTTAAAAAATCAAATATTGTAGTTTATTAATGACAACAGCTTAGCCTACTTTATAAGAAAAAACAAAATTTATCACATGGATACACTATCTTTGTTTTTAGAGAGATGGGTCATGATGCAATATATTGTCTTCATCTCTAATTATGACACATTTTGTCGCCTTATTGATATGACCTGTTACCATCTAGGTACACCCATATTATTGGGTTAGACTCCTATTTGTCTTTCTCAACTTAGTTTTTTTACTTATTGTTTCATTATATTTGTATATGAGTTGTTCCTTATCTATTTGTCAATTTTATGACCTCCATTTTTTTCTAAATATAGACAAAATTGAGAGCATCTTTTAGACATAGTGACTGTACATGTGTAATTATACAAATTAGACATCCAATACTTTATTTCTATTATTTATCTTAATTGTCTTTCAACCATATTTACTTGATTAAATTTTACTTCCCTTTTCTTGTGTTCACTTATTAATAGTATAGTTTGAGGGTGTCTATTATTAATACTTATATTTTCAACATATGATTAATATTTTTGAGTCAATATTTATCCTTTAATGGTATGATAATCTTGATGAATGCTTATTTAATATCATCGACAAAGTCACTACACATTTGTTCTAGTAGGTAGAATTTCATATTCCAAAACTATGCATCTTGTTAGGATTATTTATTTCCTTTGTTTTAATATTTGGCATGTTTTCTCATATAAATTTGTATGCACACTAAATTTGTATGATTACTTATTTCCTTTATTTTAATATTTTTCTTTATTTAGAATAATATTATAAGTGTGATTTTAGAACTACCAATTTTTATATATAGTTACAAATATAGGTGGGGGTGGGGCCAGATGCTGGACACAAGGTAGGAATTGTAGGTGTCAAAGGTAAAATATAATAACTACCAAAAACAATTTAGACAAAAGTGTGCACGAGTGCATATGAAAGTGGGACCTAGTTTAATAACTTGTAAATCTTAAAACTCATTAGTCACTAGGTTCCAATATTAGGTTCTAGTTTCAATTTTACTAGAAGTGTCTCAACCAACCAAAGTAGTCAATATTGGCATCACCCTATAAATTAAGAAAGATCTATATTTCTACCTTATTTGTTTCAATTATTCTATATTTCCACAATCAAATCTATATTTACATTTATTATAATAGATCTCAGCTCCTTACATAGGGTTTAATCCAACATAAGTACAAATAAATTGGTGCAGGAGCACTCCATGAGAAAGACAAGGAAGGTCAAAAGGCCACAAATACAAAAGGACTTGGTCCTTAGTCTCCTTGTAATTAGTTTTTTTTAGTTATCAATAAGACCCCACATTGTAACCCAATGGCATGGATTTGGCAAGTCTATAAGCCACCATGGGCATATGGGCCTAGGGGTATATAATGGAGTCAATTAGGTGTTTGAAGTGTTAAGGATGTGTCTTAGGAGCTTGGAGACAGGTTGGGGATGACTCACAGTCACCAAGATGATGGACACAAGGTAGGAATTGTACGTGTCAAAGGTAAAATTTAATAACTAACAAAACCATTTTAGAGAAAAGTGTGCACGAGTACATATGAAAGTGGGACCTAGTTTAATAACTTGTAAATCTTAAAACTCATTAGTCACTAGATTCCAATATTAGGTTCTAGTTTCAATTTTACTAGAAGTGTCTCAACCAACCAAAGTAGTCAACATTGGCATCACACTATAAATTAAGAAAGATCTATATTTCTACCTTATTTGTTTCAATTATTCTATCTTTCCACAATCAAATCTTTATTTACATTTATTATAATAGATCTCATCTCCTTACATAGGGTTTAATCCAACATAAGTACAAAGAAATTGGTGCAGGGGAACTCCATGAGAAAGACAAGGAAGGTCAAAAGGCCACAAATACAAAAGGACTTGGTCCTTACTCTCTTTGTAATCTATTTTTTAATTTATCAATAAGACCCCACATTGTAATCCAATGGCATGGATTTGGCAAGTCTATAAGTCACCATGGGCATATGGGCCTAGGGGTATATAATGGAGTCAATTAGGTGTTTGAAGTGTTAAGGATGTGTCTTAGGATCTTGGAGATAGGTTTGGGATGACTCCAAGTCACCAAGTCATAAAATTTTCAAATTTGACAACTTTTTGTAAAAGTTGTCAAAGTTGCTAATAACAACTTTTCACTAAAAGTTGCATTTCACCCCCAATGGTCACCACAGTTAAAAATTTGGTTAGGCATAATTGGGGAAGGAATATTAATATTTAATCAAACCTTTCCATGCATGATGTAGAGCTTTTTATTGTTTTGGCATCTTGAAGTAATATAAAAACTCAAAATTTCCTATAAATTTTGTGTTTTGTGACTGTGTATGGTCTTGTATGGCATGAAAATAATATAATTTCAATAAAGGTTTTAGTGTTGTTTATTAAATTCTAAATGAAATAATTCTAAGGTCCCAATTCATCATGTGGAGGAAGAAAATAGAATTTTACTCAATGGTGGTCTAAGTGGATAGCAATTATTAGGATCTAGCAAACAAATGGCCATAACTTACAAATCCACACTTGGTTTTTAATGGCCCTAGAGGAAATGCAAGTATGGCCAATGTTAATTAAGGTTATGGTAGTTTTTTTTTAGGTCCCTATTAGGATCAAGGAGAAGTTTTATGCCCTACGTGGACATCTCTATGTGGCCACCGAGTAGAATTAAACAAAAGGTTCCATATCTTGAAATGGATGTTTGATCAAAATCTATAACCTTGGATTTAGGAGTTTCCGAATATTCAAAAGACATCTAAATTTTTTGATAGGTGATGCAGTATCTTTAGGGAGTACTTGTTTTGTAATCCAAGCCTAATTAAGATAATTAGGCCTCCTAGATAGGGTGAGGTTGAGACTCTTGTGTTGTGTATCAGACCAAGTCTCTTTGGTATTTTTGTAGCACCAAAAAGGATATTTAAATATCCTATTTTTTTGTTGGGTCCTTTGGAACAAGGAGGAGGAAATTTGGAAAAACAATCCTAGCAGAGCTACTAGGGGTTTGAAGCCTTGGTGAAGTAAGTATATAACCAAATTTTTCTAAGAGATCAATTCACTAATGGTTGTATCATGTTATCTCGACCTAGATAGAACCAATTCAGAGCCCATTAGATCAATTGGATCTTGGGAAAAATATCAAGCCTAGAAGAGCCATTGGATGCTTAAGGGTCACTTGGAAACTATAATGTCAATCTAGGGATTTTATCTTATGTTGGAAATTATTGAAGTGAGGAGATATGGAACCTATACAAATAAATAATTAACTCGCACCCTATAAATTTGATTTTGGAATGCTAGATTCCTTGGCTTGGTTCCAGAATTGATGAACCTATCATATATAAAAGAGGGATAAGCAATAGGATCTACATCAGAAATAGTAGGTAAAATGGATCATAAGTGACCACTTTATCCTAAAATCAAAGTAAAGTGAACTTCAACAAGTAATCCAAAATACTTAAGATAAGATGGAAAGCCCTTTTTTCTTTAAATCCTTATTCTTTTATTATCTCAAGTCCACTGATTGGAAGTTTCCAAATTTGGAGAAGTTCTATTATTGTTAACACTATTCAATCTATTTTGGAGATGCAAATTAGGGATGTGTCCCATCAAAGCCTGCATTAACTTGCAGTCTTTCCAACTTGTCAAAACTTTTTCCTAGAATACCAAGTATTCTAGGAAAAAAAATTGACAAGATAGCAAGCCCACAAGTTAATGCAAGCTTCGATGGGACACATCATTTAATTGCATCTCCAAAATAGATAGAATGGTTTGAACAAGGATATAACTTCTCCAAATTTTGAAACATCCAATCACTGGACTAGAGATAATGAAGGAATAAGTATTTAAAGAAAAAATGACAAGATTGAGATGACATCTGATATAAGGCACAAGACATACCATTCAAAATTCCATGCCAATTGAACTCTAAAGTAAAAAAGGGTTTGTGCATAATAGAATGATAGAAAAGAAAGTCCAATCTATGTGCAACACATAAAATGAGGAGCTTTAGAGGCCATAATCATATGCAATCTCCACATTCATCCAAGATCATAGTCAGTTTTTCTAACTTTTGATTTTTTTAGTAGATTGTAGTTCACATCTCTCTAAAAGTGGTGATATCAATGGACACTCCTATCAAGATTAAATCTCTAACGAGGCAATCAACCTTTGATACCCCTATTTCTTAGAATAAGATCAAAGAAGTATCAAACTTCAAGGACCATTTGGTGATGCATGCTATGAGAAAAGTTCTAGGCTTCAATTTCCTCAACACCAATCACCAAAGCCTAATCAACTGAGATATTTGTGCAAGTTTCTTGGCATCCACTCTTGTTATAGGAGAGAACAAAAATGTTGCAGAGGAGATTTGTTTGAAGTTGTTTAAATAAAAATACTTTGTGGGCCTTCATGATGTAATTATTAACATAGATGGGGATCTAACCATCTCATTCCCCTTCGATTATACAATTGTGATGAGAGTTGGTGGCCCCTTTCCAGGGTTCGAAAATAGACCAAGAATAAATTTTTGGGGGGGTCCTCCATGTAGGTTCTTCATATTTTGGGGTTGGTAATGTGAGTTTCAAGATCTGAGAAGAAGTATTATTCGAAGGGGATTGACATTCCTAAAAGAATCTTGGGTTTGTTGGAAGAGAGAGACTCTCCTTCTGGTGACAATCTGGATGAGAATCTGGGATAGATTTATCAATGTAAATATGATAAAAATTTGGAGGTCCTGGAAAGTGAAGACTCCTCTTAGGAGAATGAGGAAGAAGATGAACCAGCGAAGGGTGCTAGAGGTGACAATAATGCAGAGGTAGAGGAGAATAGTGAGAAGGAAGAAGCAAAGTAAGAGGAGGTTGATGAGGAAGAGGTAGAGGATGTTGAGGAAGCAGAGGAAGAACAAGAAGACGCACAAGACTTGGCATCTACACAGGATGAGGATGAACAAGGCTCTTCATCTTCATCAACCTAAGGAGAAACATATAAAAATTATCTTAATCTATTTTTATAAGTTTCATATTGCAAACTTGATCTCACAGATTATAGTGTTAGATTTAAATGCAAACCAACTTTTAGGTAAAATGTCATTTTCACTTAGTATTGAAACTAGACACTTTCTCCTTCGGTTTTTTGTTTTTCTACATAAACTTTATGCTATTTTTTTATCTTATTTTAATACAAAACTTTTGGCTTCGACCCCCTTAAGATATAAATGTTTAGATGTATTAAGAATAAAAATCATAAATTTTTTTATCAAATTTGAAAAATAGTAGTCTTTTTAAATGTACTAATTAAAAATATGCACAAAAACTAGTCCTATTTTTGTGACTACTTGTATATAACATATTATAGAGAGTGTGCAATGTCTACTTCCCAACCTCCAACTTCTACAACTTTTTTCTTATCAAGTAATTTTTTTAACTAATTGGTGGAAAACAACTAAGAGTGTGCTATGTGCTCACATGTTCACGTGCACACACACCTCTTTTACTAAATATTTTTTTACAGTAGATATATCTTTAAAAAAAATTATAACCAAGTCTTTACATCATGTAACTCCCACATATATATATTCATGAATATGATTTCTTTCAATGTGTAAATAATGAACCTAAAACAATCAACTATTTTTTAATTTGAATAAATGGATAAAGATATTACAAAATGCATATGTATTTGACACCTATCAAAACATCTCAAACTTGTAAATATAAATACATACTTTAATTTATTGAAACTACAAAGTAAATCATATGATTAGAAAGTTGAGAATAGTTTAGAATACATTAGATAAAGTTAAGTAGGCTAAGATGATTCCATTAATAGTTTGAATGAATATAAGATGATAAATAAATATTCTAATTTATATTCTAAAAATATATAAATAGATCATTGATTGTCTCATCATTTTTTAAGAAAACTCAATAGAACATAAGAATGTATCTTATTTTTATTGTGTTAAGAAGTTGATAAAAAATATACAAAATATAATAGAAGAGTTTGGGACAACTTGTATGGTTAGAAATTTTTAATCATATATGACCACATCTTAGCCCACTCAACATGAATATGTCTATTAGATCTTCTTAAAAAATCAAATATTGTAATTCATTAATGACAACATGTTAGCCTACTCCATAAGAAAAAACAAAATTTATCATGTGTATACATTACTTTTGTTTGTAGAGAGATGGATCATGATGTAATATATATTGTCTTCATCTCTAATTATGGAACATGACATCATGAATAATTTCATGGGGCATTGATCCTTATGACACACTTTGCCACCTTATTGATATGACCCTTTACCATCTAGGTACACCTATATTATTGGCTACAATCTTATTTGTCTTTCTCAACTAAGTTTTATTTCTTATTGTTGCATTATATTTGTATATGAATTGTTCATTATCTGTTTGTCAATTTTATGACATCCATTTTTTTTCTAACTAGAGATAAAATTGAGGGCATGTTTTAGACGTATTGATTGTACACATGTAATTATACAAATTACACATTAGATACTTTATTTCTATTAGTTGTCTTAATTGTCTTTCAACCATATTTACTTGATTATATTGTCACTTTCCTTTTCTTGTGTACACTTCTTAATAGTACAATTTGAGGGTATTTATTATTACTAATATTTCCAACATATTATTAATATTTTTAAGTCAATATTTTTCCATTAGTGGTATGATAATCTTGATGAATTCTTATTGAATACCATTGACAAAGTTAGTATGCATTTTTTCTAGAAGGTGAAATTTCATATTCCAAAACTATGCATCTTGTTATGATTACTTATTTCCTTTGTTTTATGATTTTGCATGCTTTCTCATATAAATTTATATGCACACTAAATTTGGATGGATTTTTTTTCTTTATCAATTCTTTTTATTCTACTCTATTTAGATGTCATAAATGCAATTTTTTTGAACCAAACCTATCTCTTGTTATAAAATGACTTATCTTAACCCTTGGTCATCAATATTATATACAAAACCTATCACTTCAAGTCATTTAAGACCTATAATCTTAAAGCTTTTTTTGTCATGAAACTAGGTCCCACCAACAAGCTTGGGCCATAAATAGAATTGTGCTAGCATTATAGTTCTCCAATTTGTTTTGGTTGTCAACCCTTCTACTTTCACATGCTAACTCTCTAGGAATATTGTTATTATCTATTGTATTGAACACAAAATACATATTAAGTTGGGTGTCTAGCAACTGTATTTAAGCACATCATTCTAGATCATTTTAGGAATCAACAAATCATTGGACAACATTAACTTTTGACGCGGACATGCATTACAATCATTCATATTAATTACGACTCATTTTTATATCAATTTCAATCACATTAGCATAAGCATTATATATTTTTCATGTCTTCAGTCTCACAACCTCTATCATGGAATATAATTGCTATCAATGTAGCCAATAGTCTTGCCTCAATTTATATCACTCCCTAAATGTGCGTTCTAGAATCAAGAATTCTTAGAAGGAAGTATAGATATAGAAAATTAAGATCATCAAGTTCCAAAGGGGAAACTTAGTAGTCAATAGAACCATAACTAAAATTTATAAAATTCATCTATTTAGT
The DNA here is from genome assembly GCA_027943335.1 of Chamaecyparis obtusa. Lineage (NCBI taxonomy): Eukaryota > Viridiplantae > Streptophyta > Pinopsida > Cupressales > Cupressaceae > Chamaecyparis > Chamaecyparis obtusa. The sequence continues at coordinate 498,100 of BSBK01003624.1, read as the reverse complement.
GTAATATTCTAATTTCAAGATTCAATATAAAATTATAATTTCTAATTCTTTGCAATAATATTTTACCTAATCAAAAAAATCAAATTCAACATCACACCATAAATAATGTAAGATTTATTTCCATTTCATTCATTTCAATTATTTCAATCTAAGCTACTTTTAAAAGAATGTAGGGCTTAATCCATTTAATATGGTATCCTTAAATAGATTCCTTATTTTACTTAAATTCACGAGACAATCAAAATCAAAAGCAATTAATAATCTATAAAGCTACATAAATTTATTGAAGATGTACAATGCCAAAAAACAAAACTAATTAGACATCATGAAATCTCCATTTGGGAAGGAAGCAATGTCCTCAAATTCGAGGCTTGATACCATATTATTGTATACTTTTGTCAGCATGTTGTCCTTAAAGTATATGAGCTTTAAAGCCGTCTCAGAGTGTGATAACCCACTACAAGGCAGGTGGGTTTCTTAGGCCAAAGCAGAATGTACCATTTTTGTTGCTATCATCATCTTCAGTCCCTCTCCCACTACAGAAACACCCACTTCCCTCTGCAATTTGTCTGATCACTTAGTTGGAAAAGTGGGTCATATCGCTGCATGTGACGAATCTTCATTATGATTTCCTTCTTTTGCCATTTTCTTTTTGGCCCATTTGTTTAATCAGTCTCGATTAATTAGGTTTTCTAAGCAGGAAGAGGAATGTTTCATAAATTCATGCAGATGAATCATTAGGGTTCGTGGGGACGTCGACAAGACAAAACAAGGATCACTAATTAATGTCTTTATAAAAGATTTGTCTTTGAATGGTCCATTTTATTCAACAGAAATCGCAGTGATAAATAGGGTGGCAGGAGCACTATTTCTTCTTGTCTTGTGCATGTCAAAGAACAGTGACTTTTAAAGCTTATGAATGAATGGTTGTCTTTGTTAATAGAAGAAATCTCATTCTCACTTTTGAGAGCATTTGTTTAACAGACGCGTGGATTGTACAGGAGAATTGATGATCGAGAGTTGAAAATGATAGATGGGCATTCTTATTTCTTTGTCATTCAGATCTTATTCAGAATTTTCAGCCACCCACGTGGGTGTTCCTCAGCAAAAGTTTTTCAGGTCAGGAACAGAAGAAAGTTAGGGCTTCGGATTTCATTTGTTCTTTTGGAATTGCAGAATGTACGAGTGAGTTACATCATTGCAGTTGGGACAGCACGACCTCTCAGAATGGCCATTGCTAACCCACTAACTCTGAGGGACCTCCCATCTCTTTATCAAAAATATTGAAAGATGGCAGAGATTAAAGAGAGATTCGCCTCCGTGGGTGATGATGAAAGGAGGAATACTTTCTTCGAGATGCATCTAAGTGACACACTAGCTTTTTTTTTCCGAATTTTCTATTGCTGTTTCCTGAAAATATTACGTAAATCAGCATTGGTAATCTTCAACTTTATTGCACAGCGTAGGCCAAGGGCAAAGAGGCCCCCTCCTTTACCACCATTTGAAAATAACATTTTATAACACATCATGTACCATGAGTCACATCTTTGAGGTCCATGTTATATCCTCTTTTGCCCAAGTTAGTATTCTCTCTTATATAAAGTAAAAAGAGTGGTGGAAGTTTATTCCAAAGCAATTTGGAATAGTTTACTCCTAGAGGTTTTTTCCTTTCTTTCTCCTCAGGGGAGAGTAGAGGTTGGTAAATTAAAAAATTTAGATGTTTAGAAAAGGTTAAGTTTTCTACATGTTCAAGTCAAGGGATTGTGTTCAAGCGATGGTGCAATAAGATAGTATTGTGTTTAAGCAATTGTGTGATATGATATATTGAAGAAAATTTATCTTGTTTATGAAGTATATAGAATGATGGTAATTTGTTTTGAATGGTTTGTAATGAATATATTACTCAACATTTAGGTTTTTTTTCTCATAGATTTCATCAAAAAAAGGGTAAAATAGAGGTCAGTGATTGAAGCTTAAGGAGTTTAGGAAAAGGTTTTTTTTTATGTTCAAGTCATGTGATTATGCTCAAGCACTACTACAATATAGTACATAAAGTATTTCTAGGTATGTAGGCTTAGAGTTTTTATTTCGACCATGAAGATCCTTCTCAGCTTCACTACCTACTCCATGTGGGTAGAGATTATTTACCTACACTTAGCTTTTAGACCTACATTCTTAAAGGATACTTTAACTTAGCTAGGCAAATTCATTTGGTGCAATCATAAATTAATTAAATTTCAAGCCTAAAGTTGCATTTTGGTGTATGCATGGAAATCAATTTGAATATATCATTCTTGAGGATATAAAAGTAATTGACTCAAGGTTTGAATCGGGTCAATCATTAGTCTATTTGAGAAAATATAATGCATGTTTCTTTCATCAATAATAAAGTCACCCAATTCCAAGTTTTCTTGTTAGAAAAAACATATTTTCTTAGTCCCCCTTGTCTTTTGTCAATATTAGCTAGATTATCATCTCTTCATTTTTATATATCTCTCCTTATAACATTTCTTCCTCTCCTTCATTGTCTCATTTATCTCAAAATCTACCTCATCCTTATGTTTCTCATGAAACTATTCCTAAGGCTTCATCCAATCTCTACATTTATTATAAGGATGTACTGATGAAAAATGGTTAGGAAGATAAAAGAAGGTCATCTACTTGTTTTTTTCATAATTTTTATTCCCCTCATTAGGATCATTCCACCTCTCCTTCTCACACTCATATAATCTAGCCTTCTCATGGTTATGTTTCCCCTCCATCCTCTCCTCATCAAATTTCTAGATCCCCATCCATGGTCTGTTTAAGCCAAACAAAAATTATTTAATTCGTTACTCTTTCCATTGAATTTAGTATCTTTTCCAAAGAACATGACAATGTTATTTCCTTTCCATCAAAAATATTGTATACTTTCTTTGCATGTAAGATGGTTTACACTTCCACATTTAAAATATAAAATCAATTAGGCAACCATAGAATGGAACCACATATTTTTTCTTGCTTGAATTCAAACTTAGAAATGGTAGACTAGAGGTGTCTTTATTAAATGTGTGGATAGATAAACATATGATAGAGATTAACTTGAGGAAAATTTATAGGAATTTGACTATATGTTTTGAAAGATGTCATTGATAAGAGAGGGAAACCCCACATATGTGTTGGGTAACTTATTATTAATAATGGATAACTCATTGGTTTGTATGTTTTATTATGCATCTAATAATGCAAAAGAGTTAAATACATTAGGGTTTGGATTTCTATATCCATTTATAATGCTAATTAGATTCTTGATGGTGATTTGGATATGGTGGAATACAATACATATAAGTTAAAATTAGTTTAGTCCTTATATACTTCATAATTCTAAATTTAAAAAAAATGTTGCAAATTATAAAAAATCATTGGGCATAGTTGACACAATCCATGATAAATTGACTAGCCATGCTAGTAGCTAGTTTACATGATCTAATTATATATTAATAGGAATTTTAAAATTAAGTAGATTGGATAAATTCTAAATTTCTCATAATGTGTTGTTGGTCCATGGTTCTTCTAATGCTTGTATTATATTGAATCATGCTCTAACTACTATTTCAAATTATTTTTCATTATTAGCTATCCACTTCCTTAGAAACTCAATATTTCACACTTAAATAATATTGAGTTCATGGTAACTTAAGTGGAGATTCAAAATTCTATTATTAATACCTAAGAACATGATTCATAGGTAGAGTGGTGGTGTGATGAAATTACACAGTCCACTATCTTCCTTTAGTCCTTTGGAAAAAGAATCTAACTTGGTATTGTTATCACTGAGTTTTCACCCTAGCTAAGCCTAGATCTAGCCAACCTATGAAACATGGGACTACTTTCTAGTTTTGGGTGACCTATGGTGAAAGTAGACCTCCAAATTATGGGTTCTTCCCATTTATATCACCTAAAATTATTGAAACTTTTGAAGGAAAATGGAGAAAGAGACTTTCTTGAAATCAAATACTACTTGTTTAGGAGGTGATACACCAAATTCTATATGATATATTTGCTACACTCACTCACAATCTTCTTCTATAAAACTTAACTATACTCACAACCTAAATGAAGACATGTTAGGAATAAGAATTTCATAGAAAGGTTCAAAGTTGATGTTTTCTTGAAGGAAAATGGCTATTTTCACAATTTCAACTTGTTAAAATCATCCTAGCACAAACTATGACCTACACTATATGTTCTTGTACCATTGATATTTTAAAAATATAGCATTTATAGGATTTAAAATAAATCATAGACAACTCTTTTATTAATCCATTCACAAGAGCAGAAAAGAAAATTTAAAGAAGCAATAAATGCTACTATTTTTATTAACTAAAAGGAATGTTGTTACAATGCTTGGGAATATGAACTACAATGCAATCCTCTTTTGCATAAAAAGGGAAGAGAAATAAATGAAAAAAAAATGACCTCTTTCTGCATTTTATGAAGAAAAGGGATTCAAATCAGATTCATGATTGAATAATATTACATCTCCTTAATTTAGGTGTAGGTGTAGCTACTAACATTGCAAACTTGCCCATCAAATTAGGTATTCTGACGACTAGAATACCTATTCCTAGAAATCGGGATTTGACTCTAAAAAATAAATCCCCACCACATTTTGAATTTTGAATTTCATATCCATAATTTGATGCATCCTCTAAATCTACATAATAACCTCCTATATTGATTTTCAATCTTCACAAAATTAGGCTTAAGAATGAATGTGACTCAAAATTTTGAAATTCAAAATTTTCCCTTCTAGGTCGATAGTCATTTCATTTACTACTGCTTAAAATAGTGATATTTCTCTACAAAAATGATAGTAGAAAGATTTTCCTTTGGCATCTCTTATGACTATTGATCTTCATGAGAAAATATTACTTTAATATAATCAAATATATCTCCTTTGTAAACAAGAATTGAATCTCTTGGATATCATACCTTTAGGACAAGAACACTAAACCCTGAGGAAATTTCAAACTTGAAGAAAAACATCAGACCTCTTGTAGGACAGTATCATTGCCTTTGAAGAATAAGTATCATTGCCTTTGAGGAATAATCAAGCATCTTGATGATCATGGAGACTTTGTGCCTTACACTTTAAAATGGTCACTTTGTTTGGAATAGAGGTGAGATCCTTATTAAAGAATTAAAATCCCATCCATTCCTTTGTCATATAGAATAGTGAGTCTTTTGGTGGGAAAGCGGTGGATGCCTCAGGGAAATTGATGGTAATGTCTTTTATAACCATAATATTACTACTCCTCATGATAATGTACACATATATGAGAATATCACAAAATATTTGACAAAAAAGTGAAGAAAAATCTCATTAACAACAAACGCATATGAACACAACCTCTCACTTCCATAAGCATCTCTCCTCACTACCACATAAAACTTCCTTAATTATTATTTTAGAAGTGTCTTTCTTTACATAGTTTCTACTACTCCTTCAACATTGTCATTCAACTTTTCCATGACTTCTTTGATGTATTGAATGGAACTATTTTCTATGCCTTGGTCACTATTTTCATTTTTTAAAACTAATACTTACTATGTTGTTACATCCTCAATAGTGACCTATCTTTTCTCATAATGGCTACCACTGTCTCTTATTTATCAGCAAATTCCTTCAAGCCTTCACTCTAATTCTATCACTATCTTGAGATCCCCTTCTTACTACCTCTTCTCATAACATTGTCATATATTGAATCTATCAACTATTGTCTAACCATTTTTTTGTGATAACAATAGCGCCTCTCTATTTGGAGTGAGAGGATTCTTGCCTTTTGAAGAAAACTAATTGGTCCACCATTGTCAATGTTTATGGACTTCTCGAAGGTCATCACCACTGATTATCTTTCAAAAATGGCTAGGAATTCAAACTTTGAATTAAGAAAAAAAAAAGAAAATTCATTTTCTCTATGGTACCTAGCAACACATTGGTCCAATAATTTTTTTGTTATGTACACACACAAGAATGGGTAGCATAGCACCATGAAAACTATATATTTGAAAATGCAAAAACATATTAAATAAAGAGAAGTCCAAATAGTTGAGAAAATAAACCATCACATGGGGGGAATATAATATACATCCTATGAATTATTTACATCAAACTTAGAACAATTAAAATGATAAATGAATAATATTTGAGGAAAACCTACCTCACACCATGGTAAAAACCAAAAATTAAAGAGAAATTTTGAATCTCTATAGAATCAAACAAAAAAAATTCAAAGTAAATCAATCTCGACACGAACTCAATGAGCCAATGCCCACAAAAATCGAGCGATCATATCAAACCCCCAAAAGAAAAAAAGTGATTTTATCCAATACAAATCAAAACAAAATCTAATTTTGGAAAACATAAAATGAGGAAAACTAAATCTTTTACCACAGTATGAAATCACTTTTTGCAAAAAAGGCCAAAAAGGAATAAAATCAAATCACTTAAATTTGTAAAAGAAAAACTAAATTCTTATCGAAAGCCCCACTAGATAGATAAATCAAAATCCAATTAAATGGAATTTAACTATGGTAAATTTGTCGATAAATAAAAGTAAATCCAAAAACATAAAAATCATCATTCAAATTAAAACTATTCCACAACAAAGGAGGGTACTCTAAATCCACAAACATGTATACTGGTCAAACACAATATGAAAATGAAGTATGGATTTATCAACACATACTGGAGGTATAATAAATCAATTATAGATACACCCTCCATACAAGGATGATATTGGCTAAATCATGAATGGTCGGTGAAACTATATCTTGTTCCACTGTCGGGAATAAGACAAGCTCAAACCTCTCGGGTAGAGACAATGTTTGGTACCTGTACACTAAAATGTGCACACATCAAGTGCAGCTACTTGCAATATAAATTTTCAAAACATAAACATGAATTTAATCAAAGTATGCCTAGTGGAATAGTTACACTCTAGTGACGTGATCATTCATATCTATTAGAATGTCACAACACTGGTCATGTCATATTTAATCCTAAATTTACATCTCATTTAAATTAAATATTAAATAATTATTTATAGAAATACGAGCATATATCACCAAAAATATCAATGAAATATCCATCAGTAATAAAGGCATAATAACATGGGAAATCAATGATAATCACCATGATAACATAATAAAAATATTCTCAAATACAAAATACACTATATATCATCAAAAAATATCATTTCATGTCATAGGAACACCAATCAATAACCTCTGTCACTTAAGAAAATAGCTTTCTAGCATCCAAGTCAGGAACCACTCAAGTTCAGGACACACATCCATGTCCTAAACTCACCACCAAGTTAGCAACCAAAAATATTGCATAACTAAACCACACTAAAACAATGTCTCTTCCTGAACAACCAAAATGCTAATCTCTGATCAATCATACATAACTCACTCAAATCACCACTCCAACCTCTCTAAATTGACATAAGTCAACCAAATACACCCTTGAAACCATTTGTACATTTGTAGCATCTGATCTTCAATGAAGTAGCCATACCAAACAAATATTCTCACTGGACATACTAGGAACACTATAAAAAATAAAAAAATATGTTGACATCAATGCCAAAACATCAATGTCAGCACATCATATATGCATGATAATCCGAAAATCTCCCAACAATATCCCCCTTTGGCATTGATGGAAACATATGATGTGAAAAATGATCAACTCACAAATAAATCAAAACATCAGTACCAATAGTACTACCAACAATGTCCACAATATTATCTTTCAAAGTCTCTCTTAATGAATCTTCTCCACTTGAGAACAATATCTCCCTCTTTATCTCACACTTATTTTTCACATGACTATATCTCCCCCTTTGACATCAATGATAAAGGCACATATATGCACTAAGTCATAAAATCCAAAAACATCATAACAACTGAATATCTCTCCCAAAAACTAAATAACATACATCATAAGGCTAACTAATCCCCTTGAGTAGCAGCCACCAAAACAACAATCTAGATCAATGATAATCTACATAAGAACATTGGACTGATGCACATCAGTGAATCTCTAGCTTTGATCAAGAGGAAAAATCACCCCAAGATTACCTCAAAGATACTCAAAAGTATCCTTTGGAAAGAACTTCGTGAAGATATCCACAATCTTCTCTTTAGTAGACACATATTCCAATTTGACTTCATTTTCACTAACCTTATCTCTCAAGAAATGATACTTGATAGATATATTCTTTGTCTTTGAATTAACATTGGATTCTTTGAAATATTGATTACACTTGAGTTATCACAATAGATAGCAATCGGTTCATCAATACTTACAATGATATCTTGCAACGATTCATCCATAATACTTGTGTACAATTAACAGTAGAAGAAACATACTCAACCTCAAAAGTCGATTGTGATATACATTTGTTTTACTTAACCATGATACTAACCTCTTACCCAAGAAGAATTCACCTTCACTTGTACTATTTTTTCATCCACATTACCTGCCCAATCCGCATCAGTAAAAGAACTCAATGTAAAATCATTATCCTTACCATACCACAAACCATAGTCAGTTATTCCTTTCATACATATTATAATATTATTTTTACAACAACAACATGTAATTCTTCTGGTTCTTCTTGAAATCTAGCAACAATGTAGAGTGCATCTTAATGTCATGCCTAGTCTGTATCAAGTACAATAAACTATTGATCATAGATTTGTATCTTGTTTGATTTTCCTTTAGATAATCATCATATGTTTTCAATTTCCAATTGGTAACCATAGGGGTACAAACTGGTTTTTAATCTTACATACTAAACTTTTTCAACAATTCTTTCACATACTTAGACTGAGATATGAAAATACCTTTTTCTAATTGAGTAATTTGGAGACCAAGAAAGAATTTTATGTCACCTATCATGGACATCTCAAACTCTTTTTGCATCTCATTAGAAAATTCTTTACTCAACTTGTCATTACCACAAAAAATTATATCATCAACAAAGACTTCAATAATCAAAATATTATCATGATCAATTTTGAAGTATAAATTACTATCAGCAATGCCTTTATTAAAACCAAGCTTCAAAAAATACAACTATCCAATCTTGAGTACCAAGCTCTAGGAGATTTTTTTAATCCATACAATCATTTATTCAATCAAAAAACCATGTCATTCTGATCAATCAAAGAAATCCATCAAGTTCCTCAACATAAAATTCCTCTTCTAACTCTTCATTTAGAAATGCGGACTTAACATCCATCTAATACACCTTAAAATATTTATAAGTAGCATATGCAAGAAAAATTCTAACAACATCAATTCTAGCAACAGGAGAAAAGGTCTCCTCAAAATCAATACCTTCCATCTATGAATATCCCTTATAAACAAGTCTATCTTTATTCTGAATCACTTCACCATCTTCATTTTTTTTTTCTATATACCCATTTAGTTCTGATCATATTTTTGTCCTTAGGTCTGGGAATTAGGATCCATGTTTTGTTCTTTTCAATCTATTCCAATTCTTTTTCCATATCTTTAATACAACTTTCATCTTTGCATGCTTCATCAGTATCCTTAAGTTCATTCTTAGAAATAAAAACAATCTCATGTTTATTTCTAGCAATTCTTCCTCAAGTCTGAACACCTTAATTCGTATCACTAATAATATGATTTGCAGAATGATTTATCCTTATTTACCTGGCTATGTGCAAGATCATGAGGGGCCAAAGTATGCCCTTAAGTGGCAATGAAAAATCAGCAAATCAGGGTTAGTCAACTTGACGTGAAAATTTCAACTAGCTATCAACCTAATATCAAAACATTGTAAGAATAGAATCTGTAGAAAATTGAATTTAGTTTCTAAACTACTAGGCCTTTTTTGAAAAAAATTTAGTATGATTGGTGAAAAGTATAGATTTCAATGCAGCAGTACAAAAATTTCTGGAAAAAAATAAGTAGGTGTATGTCTGACCACCTTAATTATAATCAAATGATAATATTTTATTATAAGATTTTATATATAAGTAGTAGACTCATGCCCGGATGTGACACATATTTTTTTGTAATTTTATTCCAAAAAAATAATTAATTATGAATTTTCTTCTACAATGTTTTCAAAATTAAAAAAACTCCCCTGTCTAACCACCTTAAGTCATTCAAAACTTTACAAAATTCAAAAAAAAAAATTCCTTATAGTAGGTGAAGCATAGAATGTGACGCATTTTTTGGATTTCAAAAATGTTATACCGTTTGAAAGTTATAGTCATATTTCAATCAATATATAAATCAGCACTTTAGAGGTAGCTCAATTAGAAAATAACTAATAATTACTTCCCGAATTCAAAATTTGACAACAATTATATCGATAGAAAGCTAATAATCTCCTTAAGATACCCTTTTCGTTTCATCAATTTGGGTGAAAAAAAAGTTGTCAGCTACATGGTCAAAGTCTGGAACTCAGAGAAACAGGGGAAAAACACATTTTTGAGACATTTCAATAGTTGACCATGTAGGTTTGGTGCACAAAGCAATATCGAGCCTAATTGGGTACCCGATATTTTCATGTACCCGATATTTTTGAGTACCCAAAAAGGTCAGCAAAATTTTGATTTTTCACTTTTCCCTCCCCTTTCTCCCTCCCATTTCTCCATCCTTCATATGATTATATATATTAGATTATATCACAATCAAAAACTATATATTAGATTATATATTATATATATTAAATATTATATAATATACATTTTACAATTAATATTATTTAATATATATTAATATTAAATGTTACATTATATATCATATATTATATATTATTTTATATGTGTAATATATATTAATATGTATTTTACAACTATGTATGAAAGGTTGGAAGATTGTAGAAAAATCATGGATGGCCATTGAAAGAAGCAAAGGAAATCAATCAGCCATTTAAAAAATTCATGAGTGGCCATTAAGGAAGAGAGAGAGTGAGAAGGTGGCAGGGGCTGAGAGAGGAAGAGAGAGAGTGAGAAGGTGAGAAGGAGAGAGAGAGAGAGAGAGAGGGGGGGGGGAGGGGAGAGAGTAGGATAGAGAGAGAAGGGGAAGGAGAGAGATAGTAGGAGAGAGAGAGAGAGATAGAAGGGGATGGGGAGGGAGTAGAAGAGAGAGAAGGGGATGGGGAGAGAGTCGTAGAGAGAGATAAGGGGAAGGGGAGAGAGTAGGAGATATAGAGAGAAGGGGAAGGGGAGAGAGTAGGAGAGAGAGAAGGGGAATGAGAGAGAGTAGGAGAGAGAGAAGGGGAATGAGTGAGAGAGAGAGAGAGAGAGAGAGAGAGAGAGAGAGAGAGAGAGAGAGAGAGAGAAGGGGAAGGGGAGAGAGTAGGAGAGCTCGAGAGAAGGGGAAGGATAACCAATTCATTACAGTATTAATCAGTAAGGAGCAAGGCAAACTTAAATATTATTACAGTAGGCATTAGAAATCCAAATTCTAACTAGGATTTTTAAGCAAAGTGAGTAAGGTCCTAGATAGGGACATTATAGATCCACACATTGTTCAGTAGATACCTCCAAGAACCCACATACATGGGAGTAGGTTTGAAGTAAGACTAAGATTATTTATTGGCTCAAAAATATTACTGTGTTGTACTTTTGATTAACATCCAATGATTGGATGTGAAATTCACAAATTTGATTATATTACCACTGGTTCTATTTCAAATTCTGGAAAAATTGGAAATTTGACATATGTTGATAAATTTTAGTCAACACCATTTTAAAATAACACATCAGTTTATTTTTACACATTGATAATATCATCAATAGGAATTGAACTGAAATTGACATAGGTCATAGGAAATAAATGCCCCAACTATTTGATGTCTTCTGCATTTTGCATTTCTTATTACAATCAGGAGAAGAATATTACTCTCCAAATGGTTTTGGATAGTAACATTTTTACTTCCTCTTGACAAATATTTCTTCCCTCATCTTGCTTCCTATTGATACCGACAAAGTGAATCTAGGCATTTCTTCCATGTAATGGGAGAAAAATAGTTTCCTAATTGATATGTGTCTAAATAATACATGCAAGAACCTTTTCTTTGATATTTTTCACTAACACTTTACAAAAGAAAATGTTTACAAAAATTGGCATGTACTTGCATGAGGACATTATATATTATAGAAATCCTGCACAGAAGCAGCTAGCAAGCCGCTCAAAAAGTAGTAACTGATAGCAAGTGGGATAATGCAGATGCTTTAATAAACCACTATCTTCTTTACTCAAGCTACATCCGGTTCATCTACTCGACTGGGGCATGTTTGGGAACAGATAGTCTCCATTTAAACTCAAGTCTCTAGAAGTAGTTATATTTGTTAGTGGAGGAGATACACCCATTGGATTTGCAATAACTTTATGCTCACTAGAATTTCCATTTCTCTTCAATTGGGATACTCTTAAAAAAATTGCATCTACCCTTTTAGGAAATCAATGGGTCTATTTGTGGACCTCGAAGGAGTTGATCACCTAAACGAGAACCTTGAGATGAATCAGGAACTTCTCTACGAAAGGGATCAGTACCTTGAGAAGCTCTCCACTTGTCAGCTGAATTAAAACTTTGGACCATAGATGGCTACCCTTTCTTGTAAAATGAGGAGTGATACTTCCTTGCAAAAGGTGGAAATGAACTTACATTTGAGGGATAATGCCCAACATGAGTAACCTAGTTTCCCAAGTCCCGTAAATGCAAGGCCATTGACAAATAGGCATTTCTAATAGAAATATTTGTGGTGCTAGAATGAAGTACATGACCAAATTCTTTTCTTTCTAATGAACCAATTTGAGGCTTCATTTCACATTGCTCTGTGGATAATTCCATAGCACTTGTTACTTCTCTATCTGAATTTTTTGTGTCAGTGTACATGTGCACTGAAGAGCTTTTGTCACTACTTGACCTACTGCCAAATGGTGAGTACTCATCATCATCATCTGACATAGGCTCACATGCATATCTTACTTCTTTCATTTGCCACTTTCCCCTTCCTAGCTCTTCCTCCTTATCTATAACTTCTATCATTGGTCCAAGAAGCTCTTCCCAATCTTTCCCATTAATATGCAAATATTTTTTTCTGTAACAATATTTTCTACATTTATTATGATATTGATCCAATTTGATGCACCTTCTCTATTTGATCCATACTTCCCTTTCATTTTACTTGCTTTGCTCATTGTTCACGTCATAGGCCAAGATTTGACAGTGGGTATGACCTTGGTACTGCCAGTGTTAATGATAAATTTTACCTTTTAGCTATTAATTTTTTGTCATTTTTCCTGTACATGATGCTTTTGTATACAAATTATGGATATTCTCTGGTAAAATTTTCATTTTTTCCTGCAGGATGCCTTTGTATACAAATTTTGGAGAATCTTTGTTAAAGAGTAGGTAAGGATGGCTAAGTTGAGTGCAGCGAAGAGGGAGAGGACTAAATTGAGAGAGAAGAGGTGGAGAGCGATAACGAAGAAAATATTCCAGGGCTTGCGGAAATATGCAAAGTATAATCTTCCTCCCATAGTAAACATTAATGATGTTCTTCGTGCCTTAGCAGAGGAAGTCGGCCGGATTGTTGAAGCTGACAGAACTACATACAGAAATTTGATATGTATTTTTGGCCTAAATTTTATTTTTCATTTCTTTTAGGTCTTTAAAGGTAGCCGGATAAATATTTGTATTAAATGTCATGGAATGCATGAAAATAATATGATTTTGAGCATGAGCATGAGTCCCTACATGGGCATAGATGTGCCTTTTACAGGTGTTGTAAACCCTAGCTACGCAGAAATGGAGGCTTTGAAGAATAGTTCACACTTGAAATCCTCAAGTGTGTCCCAAGGGGTCCTACAACCCATTCGGACACACTTGAGCATTCAAATGTGTCAAAAGGGGTCATGGGGACTTCCTAGGCATCCTAGTATGCCTTATCACACGTTAGGACCCCTAGGAAGTCCCCATGACCCCTTTCAACACATTGAAACCCTCAAGTGTGTCCTAAGGGGTCTTATGACCCCTTTCGGACACACTTGAGCATTTAAATATGTCAAAAGGAGTCATGGGGACTTCTTAGGGGTCCTAATACACCTTATCATGCATTATGTAATGTCCCCACTAGGGAACCCATAAGGAATCAGGTCTTTGACCCTAAAATGCAACTAACAATTTTTTTTCTCTAACATTCTAACATTACATCACTTGTTACTTTCACAAGTCCATTCCTTAAGGTTCCCTTAATGAATTCATTTACCATTATCAAGCATTGAATCTTACTAATTAATCAAATGAAGCCCATTTCCTTTTTCATTTTTTTACTCCTTAACCTTATCTATGCACAACTCAATTGCATTAACAATACATAAATAAGCTTTCCATTAAAAGACCTCACTTTCCATTTCCGTTTAAGATCATAATAGGAGTGTAAAGTACTTAACCATCTATTGCTAACCAACATAAACCATTCATTGAATCATTTTTGCCACAAGTTTAACTTCCACAAATTATCATCTATAACCTTGTATAAATCTAGTTAAGAATTGAGATCAAAACCTAGTTTAAATATCCTAAAACTACCCTTCTCAAATACATAACTTATTTCTTACAATTTCAACATAATTACAATTACAGTTGTTGTGCATGGCCTGAAGGCAAATAAAAAAGATAATTACATCAAGTTGCCCAAAGGCTTACATTACATCTTTACACCTTGATTTCAAAAGATAGAGATGCATGGTACAAGATAGGATAACTTTATCACTGAACAAATCAAAATCCATGCCATGACACAAACTGCGAACAATACCTTGAAAGAGATTTTCCACCCAACCATGTGAAACTGGGAAATTTCCACCCCCCGTGCTAGGAGATAGAACCAAGGTACTCTCAAGAACTTAAGGAAATCTAAGTATCAAATAACAATAAATATAAGACTCAACAGACCAAGAATAAAGCACATAAAATATCATCATACTATAACACTGAGGTTAAGGTTCTAGGAGACCACCTAAGTGAGTTTCATCACACAACATGTATATTGGGATCCTTCCTGGCAACCATGTAACCCCGGTCCCCCCTTTATGAATAGGGATCCATCCTGGTAGTTATCCTTGGTCTCGGTACTCCAATCAGGTCTGTGTGGTCTTTATTATATTTTCTTTCATTATCTTTTGAATCCCCCCTTCCTAGGTTAATTTTTAAGGTTATCACTATTTAAAAACCCACCCATAGGATCATCTGGCAACCACTTTAGGGTTCCAACACCTATGGTGAGCTACTCACTTAGGGTTCCTATTCCCTTACCCCATCACAAGCCAAAGATACAAAATAACACTTCCATGTCTTGATTCATAGGTTTAGGAAACTCCCTTGCGCACTCAGACCCTCAGAGTGAGTCCTAACCTCAGACATATACATAACAGAAACCATTGGAAGAGTGTCTATCACAAGACACCTTAAATCATAGCATAGAAATTTCCATGGCTTATTTATAGGTCTAGGGAACCCTCCCATGCACAAAGGCCACCGAGACGAGTACTAACCTCATAAACTAAGCTCAAGTATATGTCAAGTGCATAAACACCATATTACATCAACAAAACCAGTAATAAACATACATAGGTGATATAAATTTTGGCATGCATAATACAACATTATGATAAACTTAAAGAAATAAGATTAACATTAAGAGAGGTACAAAGATGCAAACAGAGGCTAGGATCAAGGTTGGAAGATACAGACCAAACCCTAAGCCAAACAGGTACCCAGCACTTAAATCCATGACTCCAAAGTTTCCAAAATAAGTCCAAATAGAACATAAAATTAATATAAATTATAAATAAATATTTATGGGGAAATTAATGTACTATAAACTAATTAACCTGTAGGGGCCAATGAATCAAGGGAGAAGATAAAGTAATCATGTCTTAGAAAGGTGGCTAGATATTACATATTTAAGTTTTGATGACTCTGCTCTTGTAGGTTGGTTGCAAGAGGGACATAGATCAAGAGAGGAGTAAAATATAATTTTACATATTTCCTAGTGGTTAGAATCACCAGAGACCCTTTATCTATGTGAGTTTAGAGATTATCTAAGAGATCTATACATGACTAATTTTAGAACCATATATATGATTGTCATAAAAATATAGTCTCGGTACGGTAAGCATAACATTGTTTTGAACCGTTGGATTTCAATATTTTTTATATATGTTGGATAAAACCTAATTGTGCATACTCTCACTAGAGTGATTTTCAAAATAATGTCTGGTTCAAAAGTTATGAATAATATAGTATGGGTATATAAAAACAAACCAGAATACTTTGTCTATTTTCAATTAACATATTTTTCATTATCATCCTAATTATAAATCAGATCATATGAATAATATAAACATTTAATAACACACACACATTCATATATATATACCAAATTAAAATCATATAATTAACCATAGACTTCCAGGAAGAGTTTTGATAAAGAATATTAATAAAACATGTCATTAAACTTCCTGCACACAGCATATGTTCTCAATAATATTTAATCCATAAACATATATAACTAGAGAATATTGATATATCATAAGAGTACGCTATTAATTTCCAAAATACACACACACACATCCACAAATACACATAGGAGAATTGGAGAATTCATCCCAGTATAGACCTACCTGAGGTCCTGCGGAGAAATTCTCTTCTCTTGACTGGAGACTCTCTGCAAATCTTCAAGCCTTGAGTAGATAGCCTCCTGGAAAGCTTCATTTGGAAATCAAACTCCGGCAATAGACATGCACTTGTTTTCACTAAACAGAGACTCGAAAACTTCAAATAAATTTTTGGAAAAACAATTACAGACAACTCCCAAAAATCTTCCATAAATTCTCTCCCCTCAACAACACAAAAACTTTAATTATTTATCCTCCAACTATGTGGTTGGAGGTTTTGCTTTACGGGAAGCAACTTCTCCAACTTCCATAGTTGGTTGAAAAATCAAACCAATTATTCCCGTAAGCACTTAACAAAGTTTTAATAAATTTAATTAAAATAGCTTAAAAAGAAAATCATAACAAGAAAGTCAAACAAATAAATTTTAAGGAAAACACATAGCACACACAGAAACCAACTAGCCTAACTTCTAGGATGTCTCGAGTTCAAATCCCTCCTAGATAGCTAGTTTTACTACAAACAACATTTCTTTTAAATTAGTTACTATTTTTACTTTTTGTTTAATACATTAATATACTTTATTTAATTATTATAAACAACATACCATATACACAATCAATAAAATCATATAAATATTATTATTTATATAAGCATGGGTATATGTGTGTGCACCCACATATACACATACATATATAACATACATTCAATTATAACACATATATAATAAATATATGGGTCTGTGCAAGATCATGAGGGGCCAAAAAGTGGCAATGTGAAAAATATTCACTTTTCACTTGTCCAAAAGTGCATGAAAGCGCTTGTTGACTTTTTAGTAGGCCTGGGTGTCAGTACACCTGGGCAAAGCTGCCACCAAAGCACATACCTAATCAGGTATCGGGTACCCAAAAATATCAGGTACCCGATATTTTTGGGTACCCGATAACTATGGCATATATCTAACACCCGCAAGCCCTATTCTTCATTTCCTAGCGCGATTTCTTCAAGTTTCTAACCGCATTTTTCTGATACCTGATATATTTTCGGATACCTGATATTGGGAACCCCAAATTTGACTCCGAGCATATTCGGTAAGTAGTTAATTACATATTTTTATTAATTTATTTCATTTTCATTATAAATGTAGCATTTTTTTTAAAAATAGGGTTTTGTATTTATATTTGTAATAATATTTGAAACTTAGATTTGTTTTTTATTTAATCAGGCATGCTGACAACAATGAAGAAAATAACCCTCCAAATAACAATCCCGAAAATAATTCCCCATATCTAAACCCTAAATCTTTACAAGATTTGATAGAAGAAAATTTGAACACAATACGAGGTTTCCAAAACATGTATCAAAATATACCGACATTGGGTCCCATGCTTGCCACACTAAATACAATTGTTGGAAATATTGACACACTCACGCAGCAACATAATGTTGCTCTTCATTGGCATGATGATATGCACACCCAATTTGATGATGGGCTTGACCATGATGGGATTGCGGCCCTTAATATAAGTAAGGAAGATATAGCCGCCCTTTTTGTCGATCCTAAAATCGGAATACCAGTTGACCCCAAAAAGCCCAAATTATCAATAAAATGGTGCACAAATGAAGCAATGCACACAAACTTTTGGGATCGTTGGTGGATGGTTTTTGATAAACCACCACATAGAAATTTGGAGGTCCCATTTTATTTCCTTAAAAAATTGTATGCTGAGTTTGTGCTTGGTCACCATGTTGATTATTGGAGTATGAGGCCCAACATGGGCGTAGGCAGAGGAGCTCCTCAGACTAGGCCATCTTCCCAGCACTGAAAGGCCACTACCTTTGTCCCCCCCACTGATGTCACACCCCCTCCTCCAGTGTAGCATCCCGATATCATTTATGAGGCTGTTGAACTGACTATTAGGGCCATTCATTTACTAATTGATCAGCTGATCACATAGACTAGGTCAGTGTTGCCTCCTGTGGATGCTGCTAGCGCATCGACATCTCATCAGAGTTCACATGTATGCGAGCCCCATATGTGCATTATGTGCAGGCATATGTGCCTCGGACAGCTTACTGATTCTGATATATATCAGTTTCATGATATTGATGAGGGAGATACAGGAGAGGCTATTGCAGAGGCTGCAACACCTCATGGAGCATCTACATCTCATGAGAGTGCTCAAGAGGTGCACGTAGAGCCATTGACTCTTGTTGATATAGTAAGAGTAAACATTATAAATAAATTTGTCACATGACTTATTTAATTTAAAAATAATTTATTTATTTAGATTAGTTTTAATGATTGCATGCACTTATGTATATATATTTTTTCCATTTATGTTCAGACGATGACACAGGAGGAGGTGAGACAGGTGGATGAGTCCACACTTTTGGCCATTTCATTTGGCCTTGATGACTATATGGTATATTATAAATTATGTACCCATTAGTTTTTTTTTATATCATTTGGTGTACATGCTTAAATCTCTATCAATTAGAGCAATAAAATTCATACATTTAATAATATATATTGTCATCTTATTGTGTTCTTGCAGGCTACAGCCGACATCAGTGGGGGGCATGAGGGGGTTCCTTCATTAGGTGTCGACAAAGGAAAGGTAGTTAATTGTTTAAGATTAATTATGCATGCATATGTATGCCACTTGTGTGTAGTAATAAATATTTTACTTGCACTTTATTGTATAGGGTGTGGCTATTGATGATGTCCCGACACCGGTTCGGCGGCGTAGGGTTATAGGCGTCTTGATTCGGATTGATAGCCCGATTGTACGTAGACTTTTACATATTGTTATTTGTATTTTGTAACTAGGGTTGCTATGATGAAGTACATTGATATATAATTGACAATCTTTTTACTCTCATAGGTTACTCTGACTGTGAGGGAGGTCCCACAATAATCTTTTGTTTCTTTGTTGACCTAGCCCACTATTCCAGAGGAGGGATCACCAGATGTAAGTTTTAATTTTAGTTCAATCAATTTGTAATTTTATTATGCTATCATCCTATTTTGTAGATTTATTACTCTATGTTACACTAGTCTACTAATCTCATTATTGCAAATATATATTTATAGGTCAGAGTTGGTATTGTTGGCATGGTCCCTTCGCTACCCAGGACTTATCCTAGGACACCTGATCGTGGTAGGTGATCGAGAGACCAGGTACAAATTTATTTGTATTCAGTTATAATTTTAATTAAATTAGTGTTTGAAAATTATAAATTATATATATATATATATATATATATATATATATATATATATATATATATATATATATATATATGTACAAATCATATAAAGTAAGCAATCTAACTTTGGTTTGAACTCATTTTTTATGCAGGATCAATCAAAGCCGAACACTCCTTCAAAGAGGCTACATTTTGATGATCCCCCTACAGCATAGGATGCAGTTTTAGTTTTGTGGTCATTTAGAGATGACACTTGGCACATTTTGAGATGGCATATATGTCACATTGTACACCTTAAAACATTGATTTTGTAGACATTTTGAAATGGCATGTGCCATATTTGTATATGGACATACTTTTGATACATTTGATACATATATAGAACATATTCATTTATATGTTATATTTGCGTCATATTTTGTATATACATATTTATTATTCATGTTTATGGAATTGAATGGTGAGGTTATATCTTGACTATGATTATCATTATGATTTAAATTATATGTTGTTGAAGTTACATTTGTTTTTCTTTACTCTGGAATACCCTGTTCATGGAGCTTATTATGTTTGAGGTTTAACTTCTTGTTGTTGAATAGATTTGTCTTCGAAAGAAATGCTTACAAAATGACCCTTAAAGCCCAAACAAAAAGACTCAACCAACACCAACAGTTGGGTCACTTCACTATTGAGAAGCGTAAGCACCCTTTGAATTATCTGGGTACAGCTCCCCGTGCAGGATTTACAATGAATCAACTAAACTATAAATGATAATGCTTTTAACCTAAAAGCAATAAAGGCTTACAAACATCTATTCATAAACATGAGATAGATGCAAAGGGACTAATTTATTGAAAAGAAAAGGATAGTAAATGCTGCAAATTTCATTTGCCTAAACAATGCATTACAGAAAGAAACTAAGAGAGAAAGATGAATGGTTCTTTCCAAATACATGAAAAACTATAGCATAAAGTCCACAGATGATTGTGTTGATGATCAGACGTAACAGATATGCATTCAAAAGAAACCAATATCATTCAAAGATGAATATCAATCACAAAGTGAGCATCTAAAATCAAAGTTTTAATATGCTGACATATCCTTCTTTAAACACAGCAAAACAACAAAGATTCTGATGTTCCTGTACATTAATCATTATCTGAAAATAAAATCCCTCTTTCCCTGCATTACAATAAAAATTCTAATCTATCCCTCCCCTGGCACAAAGTCTCTCGGGTCAGGCGGAATCCGGAACCCCCAAAATCTCCTCTACGAGCCTTACTTATTTTCCCCTTTAAGTTAGTTTCTTTCCTATTATAATAACTAATTCTTGAGGATGTGTCTATCCACATCTTCTTTCTCGAATACATTAAAGTATCCCTTTTGTTATGAAAGTCCATGTTACTTAGTGCTCTACATCTTTCAAAATGGATCTATTCCTATAGAATAGTTCCATCTGGATCTTATTGCAACACAAGTGTTAATGCCTCTATGTTTTGATTGGACGCTTGGTGCTATAACTAGAGCATGTCATTTCTAGCTCTCCACAAACATACCACTTCATGCAAGTGACACCAAGAAACATTTTGTCGAAGCCATCATACATATGTATTTTGGGATTCAATTGCGAGCACATCCTCCTCAATTTTCCCACCCTATGAACCTGAAGCCAACATCTCTGAATCATGACTGATGTCAACACAAAGAACTGCATTATCATGCATCATGAAGGCATCATCAGCTTGGTATTGAAAATCGCTCTTAAGTTTCCCACTGATAAAGTCCCAGACCTCTATGAATCCAACAATCGAGCATGAAACAAGGTTCTGTCCATCAAGGAAGATGTCGAGTCCTCCTTGACATTCGGTGTTGGGGCATTCTCAGGAAATGATAATGTCTTAATATTGAAATTGCTTTATAGATTATCATGTTCTCGAATGCCAATACTGTCGATGTGCAAAACCAATTCTCATTGTCATCGACCAGTCTAACCTGACAAAGCTTTGGAAACTTCATTTTTGGATACCTTTTACTAGTTCTACTACTCCTATCTGCAATTCCATATGCCATGCTCTACTTGCGGGCATTCTGTTGAATAGTTTACATATATTGTCTATGCTTCCAAGTCACAATTTTTATGGGACTCGATAGTTAAAATTATAACCGACCCCAAGGATGATGGCATATCCTTGGATAGACAGTGGCATTGATAGCCTCTCCAAACATTTCAGTCTACCTTCATAACCATACCAAATAGGATAATGTCTGCTCAGAAAAATTTCTACTTGATCCATGAGCCCCGGAAGATTGCTGCCCAATCGTGCTTAGTGCACCTTGGGGTCACTTGGGTCAAGCGTGGTCGTGAGCATTTCGGTGACTCTGTGGGTAGAATGAGGTTTTCATTGGAATTTACTTGGCCAACCAGAGCTGATGGAGTAGACAGTTCGATGCCAAGTCTGACAGTTTGAAAGATACGCTGCTAAGCCACTTTCAACTGACCCTGACTGCAAGTTTTGGCATCGACTGAGATTGCCTTGCCAAATGCAAATGAAGTCAAATCACCCAAAGCTGAGAGTGGTTATTGTAGACCTCAAAAACATGATCCTATAGCACCTAATAGTTTGTTGATAGCTCTCACAAGGTCTGAGATACAAGCCCCAAAAGATCGCGGCCCAATCGTGCTTAGTGCACCTTGGGGTCACTTGGGTCGAGCGTGGTCGTGAGTGTTCCGGTGACTCTGTGGGTAGAACGAGGTTGTCACTAGCATTTACCTAGCCAACCAAAGCCAATGGAGTAGATGATTTGATGTCAGGTCAGACAATTTGAAAGATACGCTACTGAGCCACTTTCAACTGAGCCTGACTGCAAGTTTTGGCATCGACTGAGATCGCCTTGCCAAATGCAAACGAAATCGAATCGCCCAAAACTGAGAGAGGTTATTGTAGACCTTGAAAACATGATCTTGTAACACCTAATATTTTGTCGATACCTCTCATGAGGTCCAAGATACAAGCTCTAGAAGATTGTTGTCCAATCATGCTTAGTGCACCTTGGGGTCACTTGGGTTGAGCATGGTCGTGAGTGTTCTGATGACTCTGTGGGCAGAACGGGGTTGTCACTAGTGTTTACCCAGCCAACCAGAGTTGATGGAGTAGATGGTTTGATGCCAGGTCATACGGTTTGAAAGATATGTTGCTGAGCCACTTTCAACTGACCCTGACTGCAAGTTTTGGCATCTACTGAGATCACCTTACCAAATGCAAACGAAGTTGAATCACCCAAAACTGAGAGAGGTTATTGTAGACCTTGAAAACATGATCTTGTAGCACCTAACAGTTTGTCAATAGCTCTCACGAGGTCCGAGATATGAGTCCCAGAAGATCACTGCCCAATCATGCTAAGTGCAACTTGGGGTCACTTGGGTCGAGTGTGGTCACGAGCGTTCCGGTGACTCTGTGGGTAGAACGAGGTTGTCACTGGCATTTACCTAGCCAACCAAAGCTAATGGAGTAGATGATTTGATGCCAGGTTAGATGGTCTGAAAGATACGATGTTGAGCCACATTCAACTAACCCTCACTGCAAGTTTTGGCATCGACTGAGATCACCTTGCCAAATGCAAACGAAGTCAAATCGCCCAAAAATGAGAGAGTTTATTGTAGACCTCAAAAAAATGATCTTGTAACACCTAAAATTTTGTCGATACCTCTCACAAGGTCCAACATACAAGCCCAGAAGATCGCTGCGCAATCGTGCTAAGTGCACCTTGGGGTCACTTGGGTCGAGTGTGGTCGTGAGCATTCCAGTGACTCTGTGGGTAGAATGAGGTTGTCACTAGTGTTTACCCAACCAACCAAAGACAATGGAGTAGATGATTTGATGCCAGGTTAGACGGTTTGAAAGATACACTGTTGAGCCACTTTTAATTGACCTTGACTACAAGTTTTGGCATCGACTGAGATCACCTTGCCAAATGCAAACGAAGTCAAATTTCCCAAAGCTGAGAGAGGTTATTGTAGACCTCAAAAACACAATCCCGTAGCACCTAACAGTTTGTTGATATCTCTCACGAGGTCAAAGATACGAGCCCCAGAAGATCACGGCCCAATCGTGCTTAGTTCACCTTGCGGTCACTTGGGTCGAGCGTGGTCGCGAGCATTTCAGTGACTCTGTGGGTAGAACGGGGTTGTCACTGATGTTTACCCAGCCAACCAAAGTCAATGGAGCAGACGGTTCAATTCCAGGTCAGACGGTTTGAAAGATACGCTGCTGAGCCACTTTCGACTAACCCTGACTGCAAGTTTTGGCATCGACTGAGATCACCTTGCCAAATGCAAAGGAAGTTGAATCACCAAAAATTGAGAGAGGTTATTGTAGACCTCAAAAAAATGATCTTGTAGCACCTGATAGTTTGTTGATATCTC
The DNA here is from genome assembly GCA_027943335.1 of Chamaecyparis obtusa. Taxonomy (NCBI): domain Eukaryota; kingdom Viridiplantae; phylum Streptophyta; class Pinopsida; order Cupressales; family Cupressaceae; genus Chamaecyparis; species Chamaecyparis obtusa. The sequence goes on along the minus strand of BSBK01003624.1, from coordinate 473,743 downwards.
TCATGAGGCCTGAGATATGAGTCCCAGAAGATCACTGCCCAATCGTGCTTAGTGCACCTTGGGGTCACTTGGGTCGAGTGTGGTTGCGAGCGTTCCGGTGACTCTGTGGGAAGAATGGGGTTGTCATTAGCATTTACCCAGCCAATCGGAGTTGATGGAGTAGACGGTTTGATGCCAGGTCAGATGGTTTGAAAGATACACTGCTGAGCCACTTTTAACTGACCCTCACTGCAAGTTTTGGCATCGACTGAGATCACCTTGCCAAATGCAAACGAAGTCGAATCGCCCAAAACTGAGAGAGGTTATTGTAGAACTTGAAAACATGATCCTATAACACCTTACATTTTGTCAATACCTCTCACGAGGTCCAAGATACAAGCCCCAGAAGATCGCTGCCCAATCGTGCTTAGTGCACCTTGGGGTCACTTGGGTCAAGTGTGGTCGCGAGCATTCCGGTGACTTTGTGGGTAGAACGGGGTTGTCACTAGCATTTACCCAGCCAACCAAAGCTGATGGAGAAGATGATTCGATGCCAGGTTAGACGGTTTGAAAGATACACTGCTAAGCCACTTTCAACTGACCCTGACTGCAAGTTTTGGCATCGACTAAGATCGCCTTGCCAAATGCAAACGAAGTCAAATCACCCAAAACTAAGAGAGGTTATTGTAGACCTTGAAAACATGATCTTGTAACAGCTAATAGTTTGTTGATACCTCTCATGAGGTCCAAGATATGAGCCCCAGAAGATCACTACCCAATCATGCTTAGTGCACCTTGGGGTCACTTGGGTCAAGCATGGTCGTGAGCATTCCGGTGACTCTATGGGAAGAATGGGATTGTCACTAGCGTTTACCTAGCCAACCAAAGCTGATGGAGCAGATGATTTGATGCCAGGTTAGATGGTTTGAAAGATACGCTACTAAGCCACTTTCAACTGACCTTGACTGCAAGTTTTGGCATCGACTGAGATTGCCTTGCCAAATGCAAATGAAGTTGAATAACCCAAAACTAAGAGAGGTTATTTTAGACCTCAAAAACATGATCCCGTAGCACCTAATAGTTTTTTGATAGCTCTCACGAGGTCTAAGATATGAGCCCCAGAAGATCGCTACCCAATCATGCTTAGTGCACCTTGGGGTCACTTGGGTCGAGCATGGTCGCGAGCATTCCGATGACTCTTTGGGTAGAACGGGGTTGTCACTGGCATTTACCTAGCCAACCAAAGTTGATGGAGTAGATGATTCGATGCTAGGTTAGATGGTTTGAAAGATATGTTGCTGAGCCACTTTCAACTTACCCTGACTGCAAGTTTTGGCATCGATTAAGATCGCCTTGCCAAATGCAAAGGAAGTCGAATCGCCCAAAATTGAGAGAGGTTATTATAGACCTCAAAAACATGATCCTATAACACCTAATAGTTTTTTGATAGCTCTCATGAGGTCCAAGATATGAGCCCCAGAAGATCACTGCCCAATCATGCTTAGTGCACCTTGGGGTCACTTGGGTCGAGTGTGGTTGTGAGCGTTCTGGTGACTCTATGGGTAGAACAGGGTTGTCATTGGTGTTTGCCTGGCCAACTAGAGTTGATGGAGTAGATGGTTCAATGTCAGGTCAGACGGTTTGAAAGATACACTACTGAGCCACTTTCAACTAACCCTCACTACAAGTTTTGGCATCGACTGAGATCGCCTTGCCAAATGCAAACGAAGTCGAATCGCCCAAAACTGAGAGAGGTTATTGTAGACCTCAAAAACATGATCTTGTAACACATGGCATTTTGTCGATACCTCTCACGAGGTCCAAGATACAAGCCCCAGAAGATCGCTACCCAATCATGCTTAGTGCACCTTGGGGTCACTTGGGTCGAGCGTGATCACGAGCATTCTGGTGACTCTGTGAGTAGAACGGGGTTGTCACTGGCATTTACCCGGCTAACCAAAGCCAATGGAGAAGATGATTCAATGCCAGGTTAGACAGTTTGAAAGATACGCTACTGAGCCACTTTCAATTGACCCTCACTGCAAGTTTTGGCATCGACTGAGATTGCCTTGCCAAATGCAAACAAAGTCAAATCACCCAAATCTGAGAGAGGTTATTGTAGACCTCAAAAACATGATCTTGTAACACCTAACAGTTTGTCAATACCTCTCACGAGGTCCAAGATATGAGCCCCAGAAGATCGCAGCCCAATCGTGCTTAGTGCACCTTGGGGTCACTTGGGTCGAGCGTGGTCGCGAGCATTCCGGTGACTCTGTGGGAAGAATGGGGTTGTCATTGGCATTTACCTGGCCAACCAGAGTTGATGGAGTAGATGGTTCAATGCTAGGTCAGACGGTTTGAAAGATACGCTGCTAAGCCACTTGGTTTTGTATGTGGAATGTAACTTGTGCAAGAGCACCTATGAAGACGCCTATGGTCACCATGGATCCAATCAGAGATGCCTATGGTCACCTATGAAGATGCCTATGAATTAAAAGTTAAATGTCCTTAAACTCTTCATAAGGACTTATGACCAAAATCATGTATGGGTGGCCAATAGTGCCAAGAAGAGATATTACATGTCATATACTTATGTCATTTGCATGGTTTGAATTCTTACATGTTTGATTGTTGTTTGTAATGCTTTAAGGATATTATTTTTTATCATTTCAAAAAATCTATAAAAGTTAAACCTCAAACATAATAAGCTCCACAGTTCAAATTTAACAAGCTTAATCATGATTAATTTCACAGTTCAAATTTCAAACATACCACTAACAGTCAGTTGAAAGCGGCTCATATCTCAAACCTCATGAGAGGTATTGACAAACTATCAAGTGCTACAGGATCATGTTTTTGAGGTCTACAATAACCTCTCTCAATTTTGGGCGATTTGACTTCATTTGCATTTGGCAAGGCGATCTCAGTCGATGCCAAAAATTGCAGTGAGGGTCAGTTGAAGTTTATTGACTCAAAATACAATCTAAGAAAGGTCAAATTAATGTATTGAAATTAAGCTTAACGAACTTAGAAAATAATGCACTAAGTTAACTTATTACCTAGTCAAGTGTTCCTGAAGGGTCATCTCTTTGCTTCAGGGTCTCCAATAGTGCTTCATGATCAGTAGCAGTAATAGTCCAAAGTTCTTTTGTCTTTGGTCTTCCATGATGCTTTTACAACTTGACATTTGTTGCTATAACAAGGTGTGAATACATCAGAATAGTTTTGTGCTTCTCATAGTCTTCAAATGTGGGAACTCCATTCTTTCTAATCATGTATGTTTGTAACCATGTTCCCGCAACAACAACTGAACCAGTAGGATATGTGAACCCATCACCATCTGTCATCGATTGTACAAGCTTCTTTTTACCTTGTACACAACATGCTAACCAATAATCTGACCTCTCATCATTCCCCTATGGTGCAACCAATGCAAAAACATCTCCTGGCTTCAAAAGATCTGAAAGATGGTCATAGTCAACTGAAGTGTCCATGTCATCATTTCTTATAGAGAGTGTCAAAGATAAAGGAGTCAGATACTGTGGAACCCATGTATCCACCCACTCACTTGACTCACAATGATCCCAATCATACTAAAAACACATGGGGCAAAAAAAAGCCAACTCTCCTGTCCAAATGGTCCATGTACTACTATTGGAGCTTTGGAATGAATGCATTTTTGAAGAGTCTTTCACTATTTGACAATCCAATCTATCTCCTATAGTTCCCTCCTCAACCAACCAAAAGAATCTACGCATTGCAGAATCAAGAGTCCCCCCTGTGACAATGCTAAGTACACCAATCAACAATAGAATGAGCATCAAGAAGTACAGCACCTAAAATCCTCAATTGCTCCTTAACTAGAGCTCTCTTCACACATGCACTTGCTCCATCATGCTCCCCTTTCCCATGCCCTGACTCAAAAAAACTCCAAATATGAGGTACACCTCTCTCCACATGCATTCTACACAACCAATAAAACATTCTAGCATTCTTAAATTGACCAGTGCAATTATCCAACCAAATGAGATGCCTATCCATAGCAATACCATTTTCCTGCAAGAAGTCAAAATAGTTCTAGAAACAATTTTGAACAAACTCATGAGAGTGAGACCTATAATCGCTCATATAAAAATGGTATTCTCTGATTATCTTTCACTCATCTTTTGTGCTATCAGGGGAATGTCTATATGTGATGTGTACAAAAATAGCAACCTGAATCAAATTGTAATATTGAGCTTGAGTCTCATTTTGGGGCTGCAATGTATAGTTCTCCGCAAAGTCTACAACGGATATAATAGTTCCAATGGGGAAAGTGTCCTTACATGTCCTGAATTGTTGATCCAACCATTGAGACCTATGACTATGCCTTGCATACTTGTAAAAAATATTTGTCTTGAAATCTGCGATAAAATCAACAACATTGTATTCATTTGCAACTAACTCACATCTAGAGCCTTCACCTCCACTCTTCAATGTATATTTCACTGTTTCATATACCTTTTTTTGGATGAGTGTCTTTCCAAAATTGTGTTCCAAACCCTCATGAAAACATGTTCTAAACTTGGACAAGCCACCACATTCTGACAACTTGGCATTTAAGCAATCTTTTTTATAAAATAAACAACCATCATCTCTTTGACATAAAAATTGATCTAGCAAGTCTCTTGATGATTTGGGAAGACCACTTGCACCACAATCCTCTAGCATTTCATTAGTATGCAAAGTAGAACGAATGGACCATAATAATTCATGATGCATTGAAAACTCAACATGATATTTGCAACAACATGTATTTCGAATCTTAAGGGGTACACAATAAAATGGCTTCACAGATTCAAAAGACCTTTGTGATATTTTCAATGTTGGATGTGTCTCACAAAATTTTTTATACAACATTGTTTGACTTACCTCCACATAATGTTTAGGATGTGGAGTGCGGTCTCGATTGCCAACTCTCAACTTCAAGACATCCTTCACATTTGGTGACACTCTTGAGTTAGCATCCCAAAATTGTTGAATTTCATCCTTGACAACATATGTTAGCTTCTTATCGAAACATGGAAGTCTCCAACCATAAGCCCATGTATCAATTTGAAGGGGATCATCAAGTCCTTCTCTTCTTTCAAGTGCTTTACCCAAAGTTTTACAGTCTATATTGAAGTCAACACAAGTTTGTCTCATCAAATGAGCCTTTCTCAACTGATGACTTACTACCCTCCGAGCAACTCTCTTGTCTTTTTCTCTGCTAGTCTTCCCAATGCTATTGAGAGCATTGAAAAGATTCTTCACAACAATGGCATTTCTCTCCATTTTATTGTTCACATGAATCTTCAATTTCACAAGCACAGGTCTCATCTTTTGCATCTTTAACAACTGCACAAAAATTTGACATTTCTCAACCAATGTCTTGTTTCAAAAAAATTGATCATAAATTCTTGAAGCCCACAACCTAACGGTTCTATGTGACCTCTTTCCTTCCCAATTATTCATAATGTTCTCCTCAATTTCAATTAACCATTTAGGTGTTCTTGAAAGCCCCAAATTTGAAGATTGATTATCTTTATTGCAAGGGACTTCATTTCGCATATAATTTGGAGATGTATAACATTCATTTGGTTCTTGTGCAACATTTTCGTTCCCAAAGTCTACATTTTCAATCTCCATCTGTGCATTTTCAAATTGAACATCCTCTTCACTTACAACTACATTTACGGGGTCACCTTGATTAATGTTTAACATACCTTCTCTCCTTCAGTGATTTTCCTTATCTTTTTTCCTATATGCCTGAATTTCATCATCTATTAGCTTCCTCTTGCGTTTAGCCTTTTGATGACTGGTGCTTCCCATGGTGAGACCACAAGTCGACAAAAATCAAACAATGGGCCCCAAATCAGTTTTTTTTTTTACAACGCGTCGAAAAAGTATAAAATCCCATGATTTTTTGCTCTATGGGGACAGGGAATATTTTGGTCAAATGTTGCCTGGGAAAAATTAGGTTCCTAAAAATATCAGGTAGCTGATATTCTCCTACCAATGAAAAACCGGCGGGAGCAAATGAAAACAATTGAACTTTTACATATATTTATGTATATAATATATCTATAAAAAAAAGGCATATGATATATATAATGTATATTATATATGTACTAATGTATTATAATAGACTAATGTATTATATATATTAATGTATTAAATATACTAATATATATAATATATTATATATATACTAATGTATAATATATACGAACATGTATATATATATATATATATATATATATATATATATATATATATATATATATATATATATATATATATAATACATATACTAATGTATACTAATATATTATATATAATATTACAAATTAAGGAGAAAGTCTTGCAGAAATATGGAAATTATAATCTTCCTCCTAGAGCATACATTAATGAAGTTCTTCGTGCCTTAGCAGAGGAAGCCAGCTGGATTGTTCAAGCTTACGGTACTACATACAGAAATGCGGTATGTATTTTTGGCCTAAATTTTTTTCTCATTTCTTTTAGGTCTTTAAAGGTCGTCGGCTAAATCTTTCTATTAAATGTGCCTTTTACAGGTGTCGTAAACCCTAGCTATGCAGAAATGGAGGCTTTGAAGAATAGTTCACTGGAGGCAGAGAGAGACTCCCTAGGGGTCCATTGGAATGCTCAAGTGTGTCTTAAGTGATCCTAGGATCCTAATACCACTTAAGACACACTTGAGCATTCTAATGTGTCAAAAGGGGTTCTGGGGACTCCCTAGGGGTACTAGTACACCTTATCACGCATTAGGACACTTAGAGAGTCCCCATGAACCCTTAAGACACATTGGAATGCGCAAGTGTGTCTTAAGGGGTTGTAGGACCCCTTAGGACACACTTGAGCATTATGCATCAAAAGGGGTCATGGAGACTCCCTAGGGGTCATAGTATGCCTTATCATGCATTAGGACCCCTAGAGAGTCCCCATGATCACTTCACACACATTGGAACACTCATGTGTGTCTTAAGGGGTCATAGGACCCCTTAAGACACACTTGAGCATTCTAATGTGTCAAAAGGGGTCATGGGGACTCCCTAGAGGTCCTAGTACACCTTATCTGACACATTAGAATGCTCAAGTGTGTCTTAAGGGGTATTAGGACCCCTTAAGACACACTTGCCCATTTGAATGTGTCAAAAGGGGTCATGGGGATTCCCTAGGTGTCCTTGTATGCCTTATCACGCTCTAAGATGCCTAGGGAGTCCCCATGACCCCTTTTGACACATTAGAATGCTCAAGTGTGTCTTATGGGGTCCTAATACCCCTTAAGACACACTTGAGCATTCCAAGGTGTCAAAAAAGGTCTTGGGGACTCCTTAGGGGTCCTAGTACTCCTTATCACACATTAGGACATCTAGGGAGTTCCCATGACCCTTTTTGACACATTGGAAAGCTCAAGTGTGTCTTAAGGGGTCACAGGACCCCTTAAGACACACTAGAGCATTTCAATGTGTCAAAAGGGGTCATCAGGACTCCCTAGGGTTCTTAGTATGCCTTATCACATGTTAGGACCCCTAGGGAGTCCCGATGACCCCTTTTGACACATTGGACTGCTCAAGTGTGTCTTAAGGGGTCGTAGGACCCCTTAAGACACACTTGACCATTCCAATGTGTCGAAACGGGTCACCGGGACTTTCTAGGTGTCCTAATGTGCATTAGGACACCTAGGGAGTCCCCATGACCCCTTTTGACGCATTGGAATGCTCAAGTGTGTCTTAAGGGGTCCTAAGACCCCTTAAGACACACTTGAGCATTCCAATGCATCAAAAGGGATCATGGGGACTCCCTAGGGGTCCTAGTACACCTTATCATGTATTAGGACACATAGGGAGTTCCCATCACCCCTTTTGACACATTAGAATCTCAAGTGTGTCTTAAGGGGTCCTAGTACACCTTATCTGATGTCGAGACTCTCTAGGGTAGGACCCCTTAAGACACACTAGAGCGTTCCAATGTGTCAAAAGGGGTCATCGAGACTCTCTAGGGGTCCTAACATGTGATAAGACATACTACAACCCCTAGGGAGTCTTGATGACCCCTCTTGACACATTGGCATGCTCAAGTGTGTCTTAAGGGGTCGTAGGACCCCTTAAGACACACTTGAGCATTTCAATATGTCAAAAGGGGTCATGGGGACTCCCTAGGTGTCCTAATGCACATTAGGACACCTAGGGAGTCCCCATGACCCCTTTTCACGCATTGGAATTCTCAAGTGTGTCTTAAGGGGTCCTAATACCCCTTAAGACACACTTGAGAATTCCAATGTGTCAAAAGGGGTCATGGGGACTCCCTAGGGGTTGTAGTATGTCTTATCACATGTTAGGACCCCTAGAGAGTCTTGATGACCCCTTTTGACACATTGGAACGCTCTAGTGTGTCTTAAGGGGTCCTACCCTAGAGAGTCTCGACATCAGATAAGGTGTACTAGGACCCCTTAAGACACACTTGAGCATTCTAATGTGTCAAAAGGGGTGATGGGAACTCCCTATGTGTCCTAATACATGATAAGGTGTACTAGGACCCCTAGGGAGTCCCCATGATCCCTTTTGACGCATTGGAATGCTCAAGTCTGTCTTAAGGGGTCTTAGGACCCCTTAAGACACACTTGAGCATTCCAATGCGTCAAAAGGGGTCATGGGGACTCCCTATGTGTCCTAATGCACATTAGGACACCTAGAAAATCCCGGTGACCCGTTTCGACACATTGGAATGGTCAAGTGTGTCTTAAGGGGTCCTACGACCCCTTAAGACACACTTGAGCATTCCAATGTGTCAAAAGGGGTCATCGGGACTCCCTAGGGGTCCTAACACGTGATAAGGCATACTAAGAACCCTAGGGAGTCCTGATGACCCCTTTTGACACATTTAAATGCTCCAGTGTGTCTCAAGGGGTCTTGTGACCCCTTAAGACACACTTGAGCTTTCCAATGTGTCAAAAGGGGTCATGGGAACTCCCTAGGTGTCCTAATGTGTGATAAGGAGTACTAGGACCCCTAAGGAGTCCCCAGGACCCTTTTTGACACCTTGGAATGCTCAAGTGTGTCTTAAGGGGTATTAGGACCCCATAAGACACACTTGAGCATTCTAATGCGTCAAAAGGGGTCATGGAGACTCCCTAGGCATCTTAGAGCGTGATAAGGCATACAAGGACACCTAGGGAGTCCCCATGACCCCTTTTGACACATTCAAATGGGCAAGTGTGTCTTAAGGGGTCCTAATACCTCTTAAGACACACTTGAGCATTGTAATGTGTCAGATAAGGTGTACTAGGACCTCTAGGGAGTCCCCATGACCCCTTTTGACACATTAGAATACTCAAATATGTCTTAAGGGGTCCTGGAGAATCTCTAGGGGTCCTAAGGTGTGATAAGGCATACTAGGACCCCTAGGGAGTCCCCATGACCCTTTTTGACACATTGGAATGCTCAAGTGTGTCTTAAGGGGTCGTAGGACCCCTTAAGACACACTTGAGCATTCCAATGTGTCAAAAGGGGTCATGGGGACTCCCTAGGGGTCCTAAGGCATGATAAGGTGTACTAGGACCCCTAGGGAGTCCCCATGACCCCTTAAGAGACATTGGAATACTTTAGTATTCCAATGTGTCTTAAGGGGTCATGGGGACTCCCTAGGGGTCCTAACATGTGATAAGCCATACTAGGACCCCTAGGGAGTCCCCATGACCTTTTTTGACACATTGGAATACTTAAGTGTGTCTTAAGGGGTCCTAATACCCCTTAAGACACACTTGAGCATTCCAATGTGTCAAAAGGGGTCATCGGGACTCCTTACGGGTCCTAAGACATACTAGGACCCCTAGAGAGTCTCCATGACCCCTTAAGACACATTAGAATGCTCAAGTGTGTCTTAAGGGGTCCTCTGACCTCTTAAGACACACTTGAGAATTTCAATGTGTCTTAAGGGGTCATGGGGACTCTATAGAGGTCCTAACGCATGATAAGGCTTACTAGGACCTTTAGGGAGTCCCCATGACCCCTTTTGACACATTGGAATGCTCAAGTGTGTCTTAAGGGGTCATAGGACCCCTTAAGACACACTTGAGCATTCCAATGTGTCAAAAGGGGTCATGGGGACTCTCTAGGGGTCCTAACGCATGATAAGGCATACTAGGACCCCTAGGGAGTCCCCATGACCCCTTAAGACACATTGGAATGCTCAAGTGTGTCTTAAAGGGTCGTACGACCCCTTAAGACACACTTGAGCATTCCAATGTGTCTTAAGGGTTCATGGAGACTCTCTAGGGGTCCTAACGTGTGATAAGGTGTATTAGGACCCCTTAAGACACACTTGAGCATTCCAATGTGTCAAAAGGGGTCCTGGGACTCCTTAGGAGTCCTAAGGAATGATAAGGTGTATTAAGACCCCTAGGGAGTCCCCATAACCCCTTTTAACACATTGGAATGCTCAAGTGTGTCTTAAGGGGTCCTAATACCCCTTAAGACACACTTGAGTGTTCCAATGTGTCTTAAGGGGTCGTGGGGACTCTGTAGGTGTCTTAAGGTGTGATAATGCATACTAGGACCTCTAGGGAGTCCCCATGACCCTTTTTGACACATTTGAATGTCCAAGTGTGTCTTCAGGGGTCCTACAACCCCTTAAGACACACTTGAGCATTCCAATGTGTCAAAAGGGGTCATGGGGACTCCCTAGGGGTCCTAGTACACCTTATCACGCGTTAGGACCCCTAGAGAGTCCTCATGACCCCTTTTGACACATTGGAATGCTCAAGTGTGTCTTAAGGTTAAGACACACTTGAGTGTTCCAATGTGTCAAAAGAGGTCATGAGGACTCCCTAGGGGTCCTAGTATGCCTTATCATGTGTTAAGACCCCTAGGGAGTCTCAATGACCCCTTTTGACACATTGGAATGCTCAAGTGTGTCTTAAGGGGTCTTAGGGGTCAAAAGGGGTCATTGGGACTCCTTAAGGGTCCTAGTATGCCTTATCATGCCTTAAGACCCTTAGGGAGTCCCCATGACCCCTTTTGACAAATTGGAACGCTCAAGTGTGTTTTAAGAGGTCCTAAGACCCCTTACGACACACTTGAACATTACAATGTATCGAAAGAGCTCATGGGGACTCCCTACGGGTCTTAGTAAGCCTTATCATGCATTAGGACCCCTAGAGAGTCCCCATGACCCCTTTTGACACATTGGAACCCTCAAGTGTGTCCTAAGGGGTCATAGGACCCCTTAGGACACACTTGAGGGTTCCAATGTGTCAAAAGGGGTCATGGGGACTCTCTAGGGGTCCTAGTACATCTTATCACATGTTAAGACCCCTAGAGAGTCCCCATGACCACTTTTTATGCATTGGAATGCTCAAGTCTATCTTAAGGGGTCATAGGACCCCTGAAGATAGACTTGAGCATTCCAATGTGTCAAAAGGGGTCATGGGGACTCCTTAGGGGTCCTAGTATGGCTTATCATGCTCAAGTGTGTCTTAAGGGGTCCTCTAACATGTCCTAATACATTCTAAAGGGTCATCATTCCATAAAAGTTGCATTTGAAACCCTAATGACCCTTTAACGGGTTTGCCGACCATGATTCGACATGTCGTGTCCCGAGACCACCCCATGGACCCCTTTCGAGTTCTACTAGGCAAAAGTCATCCAAATTTGGTACGTAGGTCCTCTGACATGTCCTAATGCATTGCAAAGGGTCCTTGTTCCATCAAAGTTGCATTTGGAACCCTAATGACCCCTTAACAGGCCTGTCAATCCTTATTCGACATGTGGTGTCCCGAGAGCACCCCATGGACCCCTTTTGAGTTCTACTAGGCAAAAGTCTTGCAAATTTGGTATGTAGGTCCTCTGACATGTCCTAATGGGTTCCAAAGGGTCACTATTCCATGTAAGTTGCATTTGGAACCCTAATGACTCCTTAACTGGCCTACCGACCCTGATTCGGCATGTGGTGTCCCGAGAGCACCCCATGGACCCCTTTTGAGTTCTACAAGGCAAAATTCATCCAAATTTGGTATGTAGGTCCTCTGACATGTCCTAATGCATTGCAAAGGGTCCTTGTTCCATCAAAGTTTCATTTGGAACCCTAATAACCCCTTAACAGGCCTATTGACCTTGATTTAACATGTGGTCTCCCGAGAGCACCCCATGGACCCCTTTCGAGTTCTACTAGGAAAAAGTCATCTGAATCATGGAATTAGGTCTTTTGACATTTCTTAATGTGTTCCAAAGGGTCACCATTCCATCAAAGTTTTATTTTGAATGCTATTGACCCCTTAACAGGCCTACCGAACCCATTTCGACATGTAGTCTCCCGAGAGCACCCCATTAACCCCTTTTGAGTTCTACTAGGAAAAAGTCATCCAAATTTGGTAAATAGGTCCTATGACATGTTCTAATGTGTTACAATAGGTCACTATTCCATTAAAGTTGCATTTCAAACCCTATTGACCCCTTAATAGGCCTAACGACCCTGTTTCGACATGTGGTCTCCCAAGAGCACCCCATGGACCCCTTACGAGATCTAGTAGGAAAAAGTCATCCAAATTTGGTACATAGGTCCTATGACATATCCTAATGTGTTCCAAAGGGTCACTATTCCATCAAAGTTTCATTTGGATGACACCTTAACAGGCCTACCGACCCCGATTCGACATGTGGTCTCCCGAGAGCACCCCATGGACCCCTTTCAAGTTCTACTAGGGAAACGTCATCCAAATTTGGTATGAAGGTCCTTTGACATGTCCTAATGCATTCCAAAGGGTCATTTTTCTATCAAGGTTTAATTTGGAACCCTAATGACCCCTTAATAGACCTACCGACCTCGATTCGACATGAGGTCTCCCGAGAGCACCCCATGGACCCCTTTCGAGTTATACTAGGAAAAATTAGTCCAAATTTGGTACATAGGTCCTATGACATGTCATAATTCATTCCAAATAGTCACTTTTCCATCAAAGTTGCATTTGGAACCCTAATGACCCTTTAATAGGCCTACCGACCCCATTTCGACATGTGGTCTCCCGAGAGCACCCCATAGACCACTTTCAAGTTATACTTGGAAAAAGTCATCCAAATTTGGTACATAGGTCCTCTAACATGTCCTAATGCATTCCAAAGGGTCACCATTCCATCAAAGTTGCATTTCAAACCCTAATGACCCCTTAATAGGCCTACCGACCCCGATTCGACATGAGGTCTTCCGAGAGCACCCCATGGACCCCTTTCAAGTTCTACTAGGGAAAAGTCATTTAAATTTTTTACATAGGTCATATGATATGTCCTAATGTGTTCCAAAGGCTCACTATTCCATTGAAGTTTTATTTGGAACCCTAATGACCTCATAATAGGCCTACCGACCCTGATTCAACATGAGGTCTCTCGAGAGCACCCCATGGACCCCTTTCGAGTTCTACTAGGAAAAAGTCATCCAAATTTGGTATGTAAGTCCTATGACATGTCCTAATATATTCCAAAGGGTCAATGTTCCATCGAAGTTGCATTTCAAACCCTAATGACCCCTTAACAAGCCAATCCACCTCGATTCGACATGTGGTCTCCCGAGAGCACCCCATGGACCCCTTTCGAGTTCTACTAGGCAAAAGTCATCCAAATTTAGTACGTAGTTCCTATGACATGTTATAATGCATTCCAAAGGGTCACAATTTCATCAAAGTTGCATTTGTAACCCTAATGACCCCTTAACAGTCCTACCGACCCCGGTTTGACATGAGGTCTCCCGAGAGCAACCCATGGACCCCTGTCGAGTTATTTTGGGAAAAAGTCATATGAATCATGGAATTAGGTCCTCTTACATGTCATAATGCATTCCAAAGGGTCACCATTCCATCAAAGTTTCATTTCAAACCCTAATGCCCCCTTAACAGGACTACCAACCCTGATTCGACATGAGGTCTTCCGAGAGCACCCCATGGACCCCTTTCGAGTTCTAATAGGAAAAAGTCATCTAAATTTGGTATGTAGGTCTTATGACATGTCCTAATACATTCCAAAGGATCACCATTACATAAAAGTTTTATTTGGAACCCTAATGACCCCTTAATAGGCCTACCGACCCCATTTCGACATGTGGTCTCCCGAGAGCACACTATGAACCCCTTTTGAGTTTTACTAGGCAAAAGTTATCCAAATTTGGTACATAGGTCCTATGACATATCCTAATGTGTTCCAAAGGGTGGCCGTTCCATCAAAGTTTCATTTGGAACCCTAATGACCTCTTAATAGGCAAGTACCGATCCCGATTCGACATGTGGTCTCCCGAGAGTACCCCATGGACCCCTTTCAAGTTCTACTAGGAAAAAGTTATCAAAATTTGGTATGTAGGTCATCTGATATGTCCTAATACATTCCAAAGGATCACCGTTCATTGAAAGTTTCATTTGGAACCCCGATGACCCCTTAAGTCACCTATCGACTCTGAATCACATAATGGTCTCCCAAGAGCACCCCATGGACCCTTTTCGAGTTTGACTGATCAAAATTCATCTAAATTGTGGAGTTAGGTCCTCTAACATGTCTTAATGTGTTCCAAATGGCCATCGTGCATCAAAGGTTGTCTCACGAGCCCTAATGACCCCTTAAGATGCCTAGTGACACTGATTGGACATGTGGTCTCTAGAGAGCACCCCATCGACCCTTTTCGAGTTGGACTAGGAAAAAGTCATTAAAATTTGGTACATTGGTAGTCGGACATGCCCTATTGCCTTTCAAATCGTCACTGTACATCCGAAGTTGCCTCACAAACTCTAATTACCCCTTAAGATGTCTAGTGACCCCGATTCGACCTGTTGTCTCATGAGAGTGTCTGTTATAACTTAAATTAAATATTAAAATAATATATAAAATATTTGAAAAAATATAATATTTAATAGACTAAATATATAATATATATATTATAAGATATATTAGATATTACATTTAATATATATTATCAAATATACAATATATTAATGTCCTATTCATTTTATATATTATATATATTAGACATTATATTATATTTTATTATATTATATACACAACAATATTTAATATATAATTTATAATATATACATATATATATATATTATGTAACATTTATATTATAATATAAAAATATTGTATTTAATATAAATCTGAACAGATTATATACTTAGGCAGTTTAAATGGATATTATCGAATATATAATATAAATAAATAATATATAATATATATACTATATAATATAAAATATAAAACATAAAATATAAAACCTAAATATAAAATATATAAATTATTCATTGTTAGGGTGAAAGAAAAAAACATCAAAATTAAAGGGAAATGAAAAAAGAGTGGGAGAGGGAAAGTTTTCAAATTTGAAATTAAAGCAAAATTGGGTAATAGCTTTGGAAACCAAAGCTCCATGGTCAATGCTGAAGGTGTGCAAAAAATGTGTTTTTTCTCTATTTTTCTTATGTCAACACTTCGACCATTAGGTTGACGACTTTTTTTCCACCCAATTTTGATAAAATGAAAAGGGTTTCTTCAGATGATTGTCAGCTTTCCATCGATATAAGTGCTGTCAGATTTTGAATTCGTTAAGTATTTATTAGTTATTTTCTAGTTCACTTATGTCTAAAGTCCTGATTAACATACTGATGGAAAAATAGCTATAACTTTCAAACCGTATAACATTTTTGAAATCTGAAAGATGCGTCACATTCTATGCTTCATCTAGTATAAGAAAAAAATTTTAAAAATTGAATTATGATAAGTTTTCAATGAGTTAAGGTGGTCAGACATGAGAGTTTTTAAATTCTGAAAGTGTTGTAGCAAAAAAATCATAATTAATTATCTGTTTGGAATAAACATACTAGAAAATATGCGTCACATCTGGGCACAAGTCAACTACTTATATATAGAATATTATAAAAAAATATTATCATTTGCTTTTGATTAGGGTGGTCAGACATACACGTACTTCTTATTTTTTGCTAAAATGTTTGTAGTGCTGCATTGCAATCTATACTTTTTACCAATCATATTAATTTTTTTTTAGAAAAGGCTTAGTAGTTTAGAAACTACATTCAATTTACTACAAATTATATTCTTACAACTTTTTGATATTAGGTTGATAAATAGTTCATTTTTTCACACCAAGTTGACTAATCTTGATTGTCTGATTTTTCATTGCCACTTAAGGGCATAGTTTGGCCCCTCATGATCCTGCACATACCCGGGGACTCTCTAGGTGCCCTAATGCATGATAAAGTGTACTAGCACCCCTAGGGAGTCCCCAGAACCCCTTTTGACACATTAGAATGCTCAAGTGTGTCTTAAGTGGTATTAGGATCCCTTAAGACACACTTGACCATTCTAATGTGTCAAAAGGAGTCATGGGGACTCCCTAGGAGTCCTAGTATGCCTTATCACACGTTAGGACCCCTGGAGAGTCTCCATGACCCCTTTTGACACATTGGTATGTTCAAGTGTGTCTTAAGGGGTATTAGGACCCCTTAAGACAGACTTGAGCGTTATAATATGTCAAAAGTGATCATCGGGACTC
Organism: Chamaecyparis obtusa; assembly: GCA_027943335.1. Classification (NCBI taxonomy): domain Eukaryota; kingdom Viridiplantae; phylum Streptophyta; class Pinopsida; order Cupressales; family Cupressaceae; genus Chamaecyparis; species Chamaecyparis obtusa. Next base: position 457,186 of record BSBK01003624.1, on the reverse strand, counting down.
CCTAGATGTCCTAATGCGTGATAAGGTGCATTAGGACACCTAGGGAGTCCCCATGACCCCTTTTGATGCATTGGAATGCTCAAGTGTGTCTTAAGGGGTCCTAATACCCCTTAAGACACACTTGAACATTCTAATGTGTCAAAAGGGGTCATGGGGACTGCTTAGGGGTCCTAGTACACCTTATCATGCATTAGAACACCTAGGGTGTTCCCATGATCCCTTTTGACACATTGGAACACTCAATTGTGTCTTAAGGGGTCCTAAGACCCCTTAAGACACACTACAACATTGGAATGTGTCAAAATGGTTCATGGGGACTCTCTATGGATTCTAACGTATGATAAAGCTTACTGGGACCCCTAGGGAGTCCCAATGACCCCTTTTGACACATTGGAATGCTCAAATGTGTCTTAAGGGGTCGTAGGACCATTTAAGACACACTTGAGCATTCCAATGTGTCAAAAGGGGTCATGAGGACTCTCTAGGGGTCCTAATGTGTGATAAGGCATACTAGGACCCCTAGGGAGTCCCAATGACCCCTTTTGACACATTGGAATGCTCAAGTGTGTCTTAAGGGGTCGTAGGACCCTTTAAGACACACTTGAGCATTTCAATGTGTCAAAAGGGGTCATGAGGACTCTCTAGGGGTCCTAACGTGTGATAAGGCATACTAGGACTCCTAGGGAGTCCCAATGACCCCTTTTGACACATTGGAATGCTCAAGTGTGTCTTAAGGGGTCGTAGGACCCCTTAAGACACACTTGAGTGTTCCAATGTGTCATAAGGGCTCATGGGGACTCCCTATGGATCTTAACATGTGATAAGGCATACTAGGACCCCTAGGGAGTCCCCATGACCCCTTTTGACACATTGGAATGCTCAAGTGTGTCTTAAGGGGTCATAGGACCCCTTAAGACACACTTGAGCATTCCAATGTGTCAAAAGCAGTCATGGGGACTCCCTAGGTGTCCTAATGCGTGATAAGACATAATAGAACCCCTAGGGAGTCCCAATGACCCCTTTTGACACATTGGAATGTTCAAGTGTGTTTGAAGGGGTCCTAAGACCTCTTAAGACACATGTGAGCATTCTAATGTGTCATAAGGGGTCATGGGGACTCCCTAGGGGTCCTAACGTGTGATATCTCAATCCCAATCCCTAGGGGTAATAATGTGCCTGCAATCCCTACCATATTTCAGAGTACTGATGAGAAGCAATGGTGAAAGTCTGAGACAGAGGTGGTGCAAGCATTGAAGCGGTAAGACATTCTTCATAATATCACCGGGGGGGGGCACCATCGAAATGGCAAGGCTTTCCTCATAATGTCATGTCGCCACTGATCTCTTCTTTAAATTTATTAATGCGGTCAGTTTTATGGCACGTGCATCATTTCTAGTACAACTGATCATTTTACCAAACCCTTCCCCACTCTCCATAATCTTTGACCAGTTCAAAGATCCATCCAGTTGTTCTTGTTTAACCTCCCAATGACTCTGTTCAACTATCGGATTATCAATAGGCGTGGTACAATTATCTGGCACGACTAGAATCTATTTCAAGAACCTTTACAATTTAGCATTTCGGTTGAAAAAGCAAGGAAAGATACCATTTCATAGCCACAAGTGGTGGAAATAGAGTGATTCTCTTGCCCTCTACTTCTATAATCCGCCTCCAGTGAACTATTCTTCAAAGCCTCCATTTCTGTGTAGCTAGGGTTTTTGGCACCTGTAAAAGGCACTACTATGCCACTATAGGGACTCATGCTCGTGCTCTGAATCATATTAAATAATATTTAAAATGTAAAATGTATATTATATAATATTTAATATATAATATATAATCTAATATATAGTTTTTAATATTAAATTATATTAAATAATATTAAATATAACATTTAATATATAATTCATATTATATAATATTTAATATATAACTAATATATAACAATTAATATATAATTGATATTATAATATTTAATATATAACTAATAACTATCAAATATATAACTATCAATTATATAACTATAATTGATAAAGTGGAACCAAATTTTGAAATTAGAAATTAGAGAAAGTGGAGGCAAAGCAAAAATTTGAAATTCTGCCACCAAATTCAGGTACCCAAAAATATCAGGTACCCAATTAGGCTCGGTATTGGTCTTTGCACCAAACCTACATGGTCAACTCTTCAAGTGTCACAAAAATGTGTTTTTCTTCTATTTCTCTCAGTTCCAGACTTCGACCATGTAGCTGACGACTTTTAATTCACCCGAATTTGATAAAACAAAAAAGGTATCTTAAGGAGATTATCAGCTTTCTATTGATATAATTGCTGTCAAATTTTGAATTCGTTAAGTAATTATTAGTTATTTTCTAATCTAGCTACCTCTAAAGTGCTGATTTAGATACTGATTGAAAAATGACTATATCTTTCAAACGGTATAACATTTTTGAAATCCGAAAGATGCGTCACATTCTATGCTTCATCTAGTATAAGAAAAAAAATTTAAAAATTGAATTATGATAAGTTTTCAATGAGTTAAGGTGGTCAGACATGAGAGTTTTTAAATTCTGAAAGCGCTGTAGCAAAAAAATCATAATTAATTATCTGTTTGGAATAAAAATACTAAAAAATATGCATCACATCCGGGCATGAGTCAGCTACTTATATATAGAATATTATAAAAAAATATTATCATTTGCTTTTGATTAGGGTGGTCAGACATACACGTACTTCTTAGTTTTTTGCTGAAATGTTTGTAGTGTTGCATTGCAATCTATACTTTTTACCAGTCATATTAATTTTTTTTCAGAAAAGGCTTAGTAGTTTAGAAACTACATTCAATTTTCTAGAAATTATATTCTAACAACTTTTTGATATTAGGTTGATAACTAGTTCATTTTTTCACGCCAAGTTGACTAATCCTGATTGTCTGATTTTTCATTGCCACTTAAGCGCATAGTTTGGCCCCTCATGATCCTGCACATACCCATATACATATACTTACAAGGATAAATATAACTCACATCATTAATCTCAAAACAACATCAAATCATAAATCACAAGACCACATCACATGCTACATTCAGATCCCCCAGCTAGGCCTAAACATAACTCTAAGTTCATGGGTAACCTTGAGAGTAATCTTGGTAATATCTCCACACAACAACAGTTCGAGGATTTTGAAGGCATGCTCAGACCTGTGTAGCGAGGTGGAGTCGATGCCTGGTACCTGCATCCTACAACACCAACCAACATGCATATATACATATATATAAATAGAAAATGGAAAATAAGGATGGAGAGTGCAACATTGTGTGGACCTCCTGTAGGAGTAACTATGCCTACCTCCCCTTATCATAACCTCACATCAGACAGTGACATCAACAAAGCATGATTGGATTAGTGTGGTTAGTACTAGAATAATCTTTTTTCCATATTGTATAACCAGAATGCATCATAACATATTCATGTAAATGTAAATCATCTATTAACTTTCACAAACCCATTTAACCATTAGGCATGTACTCAAAATGTCTCATTATCAAAACAAGATAAACAAATCATATAACCCTAAATGTATTAATCATATCTAATACCAAGTAACATTATTAGAGAAGATAACAGATCCAACCCTTGACTGACTATAATCAATTAACCTAAGGTAAACATAAATATTAATAATGAGCATTTCACAAAGAAGCATATAAGTCTATTAGCTAATCCTTTTAGTATTATGATCCTAAACTATCATTGACACACAAGAAGATATAAAGGACATACTTATGTAAATATTATTATTTCCCAAATTAAAATATGAAGTCATCATGATTAGTAAGTGTAGAGGATAAAATATGGATGGGGTCCTAAAACAATGGTTTGCACATAAAAGAGACCCCAAAACCAATATTTTACACTTACATTTGAATTGTATTGATATGAAAAGTGAATGTAGATGATAAATGTTGAAATGAAGAGATAAAGGTACTTACCTCCAAAAAAGAATAGGCTGAAAACCCTATCAAACAATCTCAAAAATTATTGATTTTTGTGTGTTTGAACCAAAACTGTGAGATCTACAAAACCCAGAAATCTTTTTCCAAGATGAGCTTAGGTTGGGTTTGACCCTCATAAAAGGTCAAATACTACATTCTTTATTTGAAGTTTGGTTCAAATTCTATTCACAGATCCCAGAAGTTCATCGAAAAGGGTATCCAAATATGCTCTTAGATCTGAAATTCTGCACCTGTACCTACAAGAAAAAGAGGATTTTTGTTGTTTGTTTGAGAGGTTTGCCTTGGTCAAACCCCGATTTGGAATTAAACTTAATATTGAAATTGAAATGGAGAATGCTAGCAAGTAGTAGAAGTAGATCTAACAATGAAGCTATGATATTATTGTATTTGAAATGTAATCAAGTATATTGATATGAAAGCTTGAACATGTAAATCAAACCTCTATGATTGTATGCTTGGAATCCACTTTGAGAGAATAATGAATAGATCTTGAAGATGGACAAAGGATCTTGAAGGAAGATCACACCATCATGATGGCTAGATCTAGGGTTTGGAATGATGAATCTTGAATGCTTGAACCAAATCCCTTCAATGGCTTGAATGCTTGAGTCCTTGATCTTCAATGGAGAACTTGGATGGAGAAGAGGACTTGAATGCTTGAATGGATGCTTTCTTGAATGATCACCTTGAGAGCTTGAGAGAGCTTGAGCATGAATACTTGATTGAGAAATGAGATGGAGAAAATGAGAGAGGAAAGCTCCCTTTTATAGTGATCTAGGGAACAAGAGGGGCCTCATAGAAAAAAATAATTAAGGGCCCATGGCACAAAACTCTAGGAGGTGCACATGGAGGGAAATTAAATTAAAGTCTTGACACAAAACTCTAGGAGGGGACCACACTTAATATAGAAATAAAATAATTATTTAAGAGTATTGTTACAAAATTCGAGGTAAGGCCAACCCCAAAGTTAATTTGAGCATTACGTACAAAACTTGAGAAAGGCTAATCTCCAATAATAAATTAGGAATCCTATACAAATATCAAGAAAGGTCCACCTCAAATATTAATTTGAGAATTTGACACTTAATCTGAGAAGTAGTGGCCCCGAAGAGGGAAAATGCAAGATTTTCATGAAGTCCTGAAACTGGAAGCTAACCCTGAAGATCCCAAACCCTAGGGTCAAGGTCGAGCTTGAACCTGACTAGGTCAAGGTCGAGGTCGATCCTGACCTAGATAGGATTAGGGTTGACTTTGACCCCATAAGGTCGACTTTGACCTTATGGTCAAAAACCTTAGGTTCATAGTCCAGAATGCCAGGAAAATGCTAGGAAGAAGTGGAAAATGGGGTAGAACAGGAAGAAAAGCTAGATCTAAGTCAAATATCCATTCAAGGTGTTTGACATGACCCTAAACCACTTACTCGAAGGGCTAAATGCTCTTAACATGGAAGTGCTTCTATTTTAAGACGATACAGTAAGCAACCATCTCAAGAAGGATCATTCTCTTACAAAATAACCATGAAATCACTTATACCATGATCTAAATCCCTAGTGAGCATAACCAAGATTTGTTAGGGTTGGAGGGGCATTACATCAATGTAATGTCCCCACCAGGGAACCCATAAGGAATCAAGTCTTTAACCCTAAAACAAAACTAACAAATTTTTTTCTCTAACATTCTAACATTACATCACTTGTTACATTCAGATCCCCCAGCTAGGCCTAAACATAACTCTAAGTTCACGGATAACCTTGAGAGTAATATTGGTAATATCTCCACACAACAATAGTTTGAGGATTTTGAAGGCATGCTCACACCTGTGTACCAAGGTGGAGTCGATGCCTAGTACCTGCATCCTACAACACCAACCAACATGCATATACATATATATAAATAGACAATTGCAAACAAGGATGGAGAGTGCAACATCATGTGGACCTCCTGTAGGAGTAACTACGACTGCCTCCCCTTATCCTAAACTCACATCAGACAGTGATATCAACAAAGCATGATTGGATTAGTGTGGTTAGTACTAGAATAATATTTTTTCCATATTGTATAACTAGAATGCATCATAACATATTCATGTACATGTAAATCATCTATTAACTTTCACAAACCCATTTAACCATCAGACATGTACTCAAAATGTCTCATTATCAAAACAAGATAAACAAATCATATAACCCTAAATGTATTAATCATATCTAATCCCAAGTAACATTATTAGAGAGGATAACAGATCCAACCCTTAAGTGATTATAATCAATTAACCTAAGGTAAACATAAATATTAATAATGAGCATTTCATAAAGAAGCATATAAGTCTATCAGGTGATCCTTTTAGTATTATGATCCTAAACTATCATTGACACACAAGAAGATATAAAGGACATACTTATGTAAATATTATTATTTCCCAAATTAAAATATGAAGTTATCATGATTAGTAAGCAACCATCTCAAGAAGGATCATTCTCTTACAAAATAACCATGAAATCACTTATAGCATGATCTAACTCCCTAGTGAGCATAACCAAGATTTGTTAGGGTTAGAGGGGCATTACACGTTAGCACCCCTAGGCAGTCCCCATGACCTATTTTGACACATTAGAATGCTCAAGTGTGTCCTAAGGGGTTCTACAATGCCTTTGGACACACATAAGAGTTTAAATGTGTCAAAAGGGGTCATGAGGACTTTCTAGGGGCACTAGTACAACTTATCACGCGTTAAGACCCCTAAGAAGTCCCCATGACACCTTTGGACACATTGGAATGCTCAAGTGTGTCCTAAGGGGTCCTATAATGACTTCAGACACACTTGAGCATTCAAATATGTCAAAAGGGGTCATGAGAACTTCCTAGGGGTCCTACCATGCCTTATCATGCGTTAGGACCCCTAGCAAATCCTCACGACCCATTTCGACACATTGGAACCCTCAAGTGTGTCCTAAGGGGTCCTACAACCCCTTTAGACACACTTGAGTGTTCAAATGTGTCAAAAGGGGTCATGGGGACTTCTTAGGGGTCCTAGTATGCCTTATCACATGTTAGGACCCCTATGAAGTCTCCATGACACCTTTTGACATGTTGGAATGCTCAAGTGTGTCCTAAGGGGTCTTACGATGCCTTCAAACACACTTGAGTGCTCAAATGTGTCAAAAGGGGTCATGAAGACTTCCTAGGGGTCCTAGTATGCCTTATAACTCATTAGGACCCCTAGGAAGTCCTCATTACCCCTTTCAACACATTAGAACTCTCAAGTGTGTCCAAAGGGGTCCTACGACCCCTTTAGAAATATTTGAGCATTCAAAAGTGTCAAAAGGGGTCATGAGGAATTCCTAGAGGTCCTAGTATGCCTTATCACATGTTAGAACCCTTAGGAAGTCTTCATGACCCCTTTCGACATATTGGAACCCTCAAGTGTGTCCTAAGGGGTCCTATGACCCCTTCAGACACACTTGAGCATTCAAATGTGTCTAAAGGGGTCATAGAGACTTCCTAGGGGTCCTAGTACACCTTATCATGCGTTAGGACCCCTCGGAAGTCCCCATGACCCTTTTGCACACATTGGAATGCCCAAGTGTGTCCTAAGGGGTCCTACAATGCCTTTGGACACACTTCAACATTCAAATATTTCAAAAGGGGTCATGAGGACTTCCTAGGGGTCCTAGTACACCTTATCACACATTAGGACCCCTAGGAAGTCCTCATGAACTTTTGGACACATTGGAACACTCAAGTGTGTCTTAAGGGATCTTACGACGCCTTTAGACACACTTGAGCATTCAAATGTGTCAAAAGAGGTCATCAGGACTTTCGAGGGGTCTGATTATGGCTTATCACACGTTAGGACCCCCTAAGAAGTCCCCATGACCCCTTTGGAAACATTAGAACACTCAAGTGTGTCCTAAGGGGTCCTACGATGCTTTCAGACACACTTGAGCATTTAAATGTGTCAAAATGGCTCATGAAGACTTCCTAGGAGTCCTAGTACACCTTATCACATGTTAGGATCCCTAGTAAGTCCTCATGACCCCTTTCAAAATATTGTAATCCTCAAGTGTGTCCTAAGGGGTCCTACAATGCCTTCAGACACACTTGAGTGCTCGAATGTGTCAAAAGGGGTCATGGGGACTTCCTAGGGGTAATAGTACGTCTTATCATGCATTAGGACCCCTAGGAAGTCCCCATGACCCCTTTCGACATATTGGAACCCTCAAGTGTGTCCTAAAGGGTCCTACGACCCATTCAAATAGATTTGAGCATTCAAATGTGTCAAAAGGGGTCATGGGCACTTCTTAGGGGTCCTGGTATGCCTTATCACATGTTAGGACCCCTAGGAAGTCCCCATGACCACTTTCGACACATTCAAACCCTCAAGTGTGTCCTAAGGAGTCCTACGACCCATTCAGACATACTTGAGAATTCAAATGTGTCAAAAGGGTTCATGGGACTTCCTAGGGGTCGTAGTATGCCTTATGACATGTTAGGACCCCTAGGAAGTCCCCATGACCCCTTTTGACACATTGGAATACTCAAGTGTGTCCTAAGGGGTCCTACGATGCCTTTGAACACACTTGAGCTTTCAAATGTGTCAATAGGCATCATGAGGACTTCCTACGGGTCCTAGTATCGCTTATCACAAGTGAGGACCCTTAGGAAGACCTGATGACCACTTTCGACACATTAGAACCCTCAAGTGTATCCCAAGGGGTCGTACGACACCTTTAGACACACTTGAGCATTCAAATGTGTCAAAAGGTATCATGGGGACTTCCTAGGGCTCCTATTATGCCTTATCACATATTAATACCCCTAGGAAGTCCCCGTGACCCCTCTTGACACATTCAAATGCTCAAGTGTGTCTTGAGAGGTCCTATGATGCCTTTGAAAACACTTGAGCATTCAAATGTGTCAAAAGGGGTCATGAAGACTTCCTAGGTTTCCTAGTAAGTTTTTTCACACGTTAGGACCCATAGGAAGTCCCCATGACCCCTTTTGACACATAGGAACCCTTAAGTGTCTTATAAGGGGTCCTAAAACACCTTCAAACACACTTGAGCATTCAAATGTGTGAAAAGGGGTCATGGGGACTTCTTAGGGGTCGTAGTATGCCTTATCACACATTATGACCCCTAGGAAGTCCACATGGCCCCTTTTGACACATTGGAATGCTCAAGTGTGTCCTAAGGGGTCCTACAACCCCTTCGTACACACTTGAGCATTCAAATGTGTCAAAAGGGGTCATGGGGACTTCCTAGGGGCACTAGTATGTCTTATCATGTGTTAGGACCCTTAGGAAGTCCCCATGACCCCTTTGGACAAATTGGAATGCTCAAGTGTGTCCTAAGGGGTCCTACGATGCCTTCAGACACACTTGAGCATTCAAATGTGTCAAATGGGGTCATGAGGACCTCCTAGGGGTACTAGTATGCCTTATCATGCATTAGGACCCCTAGGAAGTCCCCATGACCCCTTTTGACACATTAGACCCCTCAACTGTGTCCTAAGGGTTCCTACAACACTTTCAGACACACTTGAGTGTTCAAATGTGTCAAAAGGGGTCATGGGGACTTCCTAGGGGTCCTAGTACACCTTATCACACGTTATGAACCCTAAGAAGTTCCCATGACCCCTTTCGACACATTAGAAAGTTCAATTGTGTCTTAAGGGGTGGTCCTACGAGGCTTTCGAAAACACTTGAGCACTCAAATGTGTCAAAAGCGGCCATGGCGACTTCCTAGGGATCCTAGTATGCCTTATCACATGTTAGGACCCCTAGGAAGTTGTCATGAGCCCTTTTAACATATTAGAACCTTCAAATGTGTCCTAAGGGCTCCTACAACCCCTTCGAAGACACTTAAGTGTTCAAATGTGTCAAAAGGGGTCATGGGGACTTCTTAGGGGTCCTAGTACACCTTATCATGCGTTAGGACCTGTAGGAAGTCCCCATGACCCCTTTGGACACATTGGAACACTCAAGTGTGTCCTAAGGTGTCCTACGATGCCTTCAGACATACTTGAGCATTCAAATGTGTCAAAAGGGGTCATGTGGACTTCCTAGAGTTCCTAGTATGCCTTATAATGCATTAGGACCCTTACGAAGTGCTCATGACCCCTTTGGATACATTAGAACACTCAAGCATTTCCTAAGGGGTCCTACGATGTCTTCAAACACACTTGAGCATTCAAATGTGTCAAAAGGGGTCATGAAGACTTTTGAGGGGTCTGAGTATGACTTATCACACGTTAGGACCCCCTAGGAAGTCCCCATGACCCCTTTGGACACATTCAAATGCTCAAGTGTGTCCTAAGGGGTCCTACGATGCCTTCAAACACACTTGACCATTCAAATGTGTCAAAAGGGGTCATGAGGACTTCCTAGGGATCCTAGTACGCCTTATCACATGTTAGGTCCCCTACGAAGTCCTCATGATGCCTTTCAAAACATTGGAACCCTCAAGTATGTCATAAGGGGTTCAAGTGTGTCATAAGGGATCCTACAACACCTTCGGACACACTTGAACATTCAAATGTGTCAAAAGGGGTCATGGGGACTTCCTAGGGGTCCTAGTACGTGATGAAGGGTGCTCCCCTTAATACCACAAACACATGACAGAAACAGATAAACAACAACAATATGTAAGAACATAAAATTGGCTTCTTATTATCTCCACAAATGTGGAATTACAAACTTTCAGAATTACAATATGCCAAGCCACATGGGCATTCCCTTACAATATTCTGTAGGACAAAGCCTTGAATTATTATCTAGATCTACCACCTAGAACTGCCTAGACAACACAACAGGCCTTCTTTATATAGGCAATTTCCACCGCCCGAGAAGGTTCTAGAAATTTAGCCCTTAAGGCCGACTATACATAGAATTATTTATTTTTCACAATTATTACAATAGGGTCAGCTCAAAAGAAATACAAAATATAATTTTACGTAACCCAACTTCCAGAGGCCACAACTTTCTAACCGTAGCTCTGTTTTTCTATTGTAACCACTTTTCAGAAATGTCATGACGAGATCTACAGCATTTGACATGCATTAGTACCAATCAGTTGAGAGTCGATTGCGATCTGGAGCCTCTAAGGCCTTCAAAATTGACCTAAAAGGTTTCATACCCAAAAACCTTAATAACTTCACCAATACTGATGATGTGGCAATGAAACTCAACTGGTAGGCTGAAATGACTAGGATGAACCTCCAACTGTGAAATCAAAACATTCTGAGATCATATGACCAACTTACTAAAAATAGTAAGTTTGCATAAATGGCAGCTCTGCACAAGATAGCCCTTATTGAAAACCAAACAGAAATATTTTTTGGGTGATGCAAGATTGCTCTTACACCCAGGATGCTCCTGCATCAGATAGCCAGGGTAATTTGAGAAGTGACCCTGTCACGACTCAAGTGTGCAGAGGAAAACCAAGATGATTAACCTCCTCCTTTGCTAGCCATGATGAATCTTCAATAGGTCATCCTTTCCATTTGACCAAATACTCTTCATATGTCTTGTTCCTTGTGCTTCTGCCAACACGACTATCCAGTATGTATTCAATCTCCTTGATATTTGAACTAGTTGCTTGAATACTCCACTGTGCTGCTATAACCTCATCTTCAACACCTCCATGATACTCTGTCAGATCTAAAACATTAAATACTAGTGAAATATTTAGCTCAGTAGGCAACTCAACCTCATATGCATTTCTTGAATCATGCTTCTTCAGTATCTTACATGGCCCAAACTTCTTCATTTTCAACTTGTTATATGTACCAACTGGAAATCTTTCCTTCCACAAATGAACCATGACTTCATCTCCAACCCGAAATTCTTTATGCCTCCTTTTATCATCTGCCTTAGTCTTATACTGTGCATTCATCTTGGTAATGTGCTTCCTGACCTCCTCATGGATGTTCTTCAAATGCTCTACAAAATCCTCAGCTTCAGCACTACTTATTTCTCTTTTATCTATCTTTCTCAACTCAGATGCATTTCTTGTACTACTCCCATATACAATCTGGAATGGTGATTTACCAGTGCTTCTGTTGACATAATTATTGTATGCAAATTCTGGCTGTGGTAAAATCAAATCCCATCCTGTTGGCTTATCTCCAACCAAACATCTCAACAAATTTCTCAAACTCCTATTCACCACCTCTATCTATCCATCAGTCTGTGAATGATGTGATGAAGTGAACTTCAAATCTATCTTCAAATTCTTCCATAATGTACGCCAAAAATATCCAATGAACTTAGTGTCCCTATCTAAAACTATAATCTTTGGCAAACCATGTAGTCTCACAACTTCTCTGAAAAATAATTCTGCTACATGAACAACATCATTAGTCTTCTTGCAGGGAATAAAATGTGCCATCTTTGAAAATCTATCAACTACCACAAAAATTGAATCATGTCCCCGCTGTGTCTTTGGTAAACCAAGAACAAAGTCCATACTGATATCCTCCCAAGGCTTCTCTGGTATAGGTAATGGCTGATACAACCCTATATTCTACTTCACTCCCTTCACCGTCTGACATACTCTGCAACTCTGTACAAACTTCTTGACATCTTGCTGCAACTATGGCCAATAATAATTCTCACTAACCAAAGCAAGGTTTTTATCATGATCAAAATGTCCAGCCAATCCTCCGCTATGCTTCTCCTTGATGAGATTCTCCCTCATAGAACTTCTTGGAATGCACAAGTGACTCCCTCTGAATAGCATATCATCCTAAATGATGAAATCCAGCCACTTCATTCTATCTAGAGTAAGAGGTTCTTTACAAGCTTTCCAAGCTTCACCAAAATCAGGATCCGTTGGATACAAATTCTTGAGTTCCTTGAACCTGACCACCTTAATCTATATCTCTATCAGCAATAGTTGCCTTCTGTTAAGTGCATCTACAACTCTATTAGACTTTTCACTTCTATCTTTCAAAACAAATGTATAACTCTGCAAAAGCTCAACCCATTTCAAATGCCTTTGATTCAACTTTCCTTGACTATTCAAATATTGCAAAGTTTGATGATCAATATACAAAACAAACTCCTTAGGAGGCAGCTAATGTCTCCACTTCTTTAATGCTTGAACTATAGCATAAAATTCTTGATCATAAATAGAATATTTCCTCTTGGCATCATTTAACTTCTCACTGAAATAAGCAATAGGTTTACCTTCTTGGCTCATAACAGCTCCTATTACAGTACCACTAGCATCACAATCTACTTGAAACACCTTATTAAAATCTAGAAGTGCTAAAATCGGTTGTTCTATAAATTTCTATTTCAACAGTTTAAAACTCTTATCTGCCCCATTAGTCCACTTGAACTATTTTCCATCCCCTCTCATTGTTTCAGTCAAGGGTCCACAAATACTGCTAAATTTTTTGATAAAATTTCTATAAAAGCTAGCCAAACCATGAAAAGATCTTACCTCAGTAGCACTCCTTGGAGTAGGCCATTCAAAGATAGACTGTACTTTCTCTGGGTCCATTTTTAGGCCTTCTGCTGAAACTACAAATCCCAAATACACTAACTCTTTCTTCACAAAACTGCACTTCTTCAAATTTATCAACAATTTCTCTTCTCTCAGCTTCTCAAACACCATACAAATTTTCATCATATGCTCTTCCAATGTCTTACTAAAGATCAAAATATCATCTAGGTAAACAATGAAAAACTTACCCAGAAACTCTTTCAAAACCTCGTTCATGAGCCACATGAAAGTGCTCAGTGCATTGGTTAGCCCAAAAGGCATGACTAACCACTCATACAGTCCTTCCTTTGTCTTGAAGGCAGTCTTCCATTCATCTGCTTCTCTGATCTGAATCTAGTGATATCCACTCTTTAGATCTATCTTTGAGAAATACACAGTCCCACTCAAACAGTCCATAATATCATCTATTCGTGGCAATAGAAACGGGTACTTGATTGTGATTTTGTTTATTTCTCTAGAATCTATACACATCCTCCATTCTCCATTCTTCTTTGGTGCTAATACTGCTAGTACAACACATGGACTCAGGCTCTCCCAAATCAATCCCTTCTGTAACAACTCATGTACTTGTCTGTTCAACTCTTCACTTTCTGCTAGTGTCATTCTGTGTGCTGCCTTGTTTGGCAAACTAGCTCCTGAAATCAAATCCATCTGATGACTGATCTTCCTTACTGGTGGTAATCCATTAGGTACATTATCAGATACAATATCCTGAAACTCTTTCAACAAATCTGTAACCTCTATAGGTACATCCTCTACTTCCTCTTTACCAACTTTTGGAATTAAAGCAAAACACACATTCTCATGCCTCATACTATCTAAGAATTTTCTTTCATCAACAAAAGTTATTCTTGCATTACCACATACCTTTTCTTCGGTCTCCTTCAATGGCTTTAGCGTATGTCACACTCCATCCTTTGTCAGGGAATAGGTATTTGCATGACCATCATGTATAGCACATCTGTCAAACTGCCATGGCCTATCCAACATTTGACATGCATCCATAGGTATGATATCACATAGTACCTCATCATGGTACCTGCCAATCTTGAACTTTACTAGGCACTGTTCACTAACCACAACCTTGTGGTCATCTTGCACCTAGGTAATTCGATATGGATGTGGGTGTTTCTGTCTCTTGAGCTTCATTTGTCACCATCTCTTCTGACACCAAATTGTTAGTGCTTGCACTATCAATAATTACATCACAGCATTTACCCTCACACTTGCATCTAGTGCGAAACAGGCTCCTCCTTTGTTCAAGTTTATTCTCACCACTCAGCAGGACTCTTTAGTTAATCAACGTTTCTCCTCTTTTAGCATCTTTAGAATTTGATGATCTGGCATCTTCATCTACATGTGCAACTCTGGCCTAGCCTTCATTCCTCCTATCTTTCCTTCCTTAGTGTTGAGGACATTCAAATGCCCTATGACCTTCTTCTCCACAGTAAAAATATGTTCCATCGAAGCCTCCTCTTCCTCTCTAATCTCTATTGTTTTGGTCTTGGAAATGATTGAAATTATTTTCTCTTTGATTTTGACTACTACTGGCCTCATCCTTCTTTTTCAGATCTTCTTTTCGGCTTCCATATGACCATCCACCAAACTGTCCACCATGACCTCTTCCATTTTGTCTACTCTCAAACTACTTGTTCAGCTTTTCCTCTACTTTTAGGGCAAACTGGTATGCCTCTTCAATACTATTCATTCAAACCAGATTCAGCTCTTCCTGAATGCTTGGCCTCAACCCATTAAGGTAACGGGAAACTTTCTCCTTATCATCTTCTGCATGGCCTGTTCTGATGAGGATTCGATAGAACTCCTTTGTATACTCCTAAATAGATCATCCCGCTTGCTTCAAACTTTGCATTTTCTTCAGTAGGTCAAGCTTATAATCAACAGGGATGAACTACCGCTTCAATTTATCCACCATTCGATCCCATCTTTTGATTTTATCTATCCCTCTTCTATTTCTCTCCAACTGAATCTCTTGCCACTAGATCTTTGCATGACCTTTCAATCTGGCCTTCATAAATTTGACCTTATCAGGATCCTTAATATCTTCATACTCAAAATATTCCTCACATTCATTGATCTAGTCGATCAATTCTTCTGGATTAAGATTCCTTGAAAATGTAAGAACCTTGATCTTAGATCTTTTCCCAATCTTGGAAATGGCCTGAAAAATCCTTTCTTCCTCTTGATTCAAAACTTCAGCTTCTTCTTCTTGATCATTATTTCCTTCTTCGGCTTCATCCTCACTATCATCTCTAACATTAAGATTCATTCCTCTATGAATCTCTTCTTGCAATGCTCACACTTGTCACTGGAGCACTCTAACCTCAGATGTTACAACACCAGCTCTTTCACCATGTTCCCTTCGTGGAGGCATTTTCATGCTTCTCATTGAAACCCTAACCACGGTCCTGGTGCAAACTACCTCACAGTCAGTGATCTGTTTACACAAAAATCCTAACCTACGGTCCTAGTGCAAACTGCCTCACAATCGGCAATCTATTTACACACTTAGGAACTATTGCTCTGATACCACTTGATGAAGGGTGCTCCCCTTAATACCACAAACACATAATAGAAATAGAGAAACAACAACAATATGCAAGAACATAAAATAGGCTTCTTATTATCTCCACAAATGTGGAATTACAAACTTTCAGAATTACAATATGCCAAGCCACATGGGCATTCTCTTACAATATTCTGTAGGACAAAGCCTTGAATTATTATCCAGATCTACCACCCAGAACTGCCTAGACAACACAACGGGCCTTCTTTATATAGGGAATTTCCACCACCTGAGAAGGTTCCAGAAATTTAGCCCTTAAGGCCGACTATACATAGAATTATTTATTTTTCACAATTATTACAATAGGGTCGGCTCAAAAAAAATACAAAATATAATTTTAGGTAACCCAACTTCTGGAGGCCATAACTTTTTTAACCGTAGCTCCATTTTTCTATTGTAACCACTTTTCAGAAATGCCATGACGAGATCAACAAACGCTTGACATGCGCTAGCACCAATTGGCTGAGGGTCGATCGCGATCTGGAGCCTCTAAGGCCTTCAAAATTGACCTGAAAGATTTCATACCCAAAAAACCTCAATAACTTCACCAATATTGATGATGTGGTAATGAAACTCAACTAGTAGGCTGAAATGACTAGGATGAACCTCCAACTGTGAAATCAAAACATTTTGAGATCATATGACCAACTTACTAAAAATAGTAAGTTTCCATAAATAGCAGCTTTGCACAAGATAGCCCTTATTGAAAAGAAAACAGAAATATTTTTTGGGTGATGCAAGATTGCTCTTACACCCAAGATGCTCCTGCATTTGTATGTCTTATCACGCGTTAGGACCCCTAAGAAGTCCCCATGACCCCTTTGGACATATTGGAACCCTCAAGTGTGTCCTAAGGGGTCCTACGACCCCTTCAGACACACTTGAGCATTCAAATATGTCAAAAGGGTTCATGGGAACTTGCTAGGGGTCCTAGTATGCCTTATCACACATTAGGACCCCTAGGAAGTCCCCACGACCCCTTTTGACACATTAGAATGCTTGAGTGTGTCCTAAGGGGTCCTGCAATGCCTTCGAACACACTTGAGTGTTCAAATGTGTCAAAAGGGGTCATGAGGACTTCCTAGTGGTCCTAGTACCACTTATCACAAATTAAGACCCCTAGGAAGTCCTCATGACCCCTTTCAACACATTGAAACCCTCAAGTGTGTCCTAAGGGGTCTTATGACCCCTTTGGACACACTTGAGAGTTCCAATGTGTCAAAAGGGGTCATGGGGACTTCCTAGGGCTCCTAGTATGCCTTATCATGTGTTAGGACCCCTAGGAAGTCCCTGTGACCCCTTTGGACACATTGGAATTCTCAAGTGTGTCATAAGGTGTCCTACGACACCTTCGAACATACTTGAACATTCAAATATTTTAAAAAGGATCATGAAGACTTCCTAGGGGTCCTAATATGCCTTATCATGCATTTGGACCCCTAGGAACTGTTGATGACCCCTTTCGAGACATTGGAACCCTCAAGTGTGCCCTAAGGGGTCCTTTAACACCTTCAGACACACTTGAGCATTCAAATGTGTCAAAAGGGGTCATAGGGACTTCTTAGGGGTCATAGTACGCCTTATCACATGTTAGGACCTTTAGGAAGGCCCCATGACCCCTTTTGACACATTGGAATGCTCAAGTGTGTCCTAAGGGGTCCTATGACTCCTTCAGACACACTTGAGTGTTCAAATGTGTCAAAAAGGGTCATGGGAACTTTCTAGGGGTCCTAGTATGCCTTGTAATGCATTAGGACCCCTAGGAAGTCCCCATTACCCCTTTTGACAATGGGGAACACTCAAGTGTGTCATAAGGGGTCCTAAGACACCTTGAGACACACTTGAGCATTCAAATATGTCAAAAGTGGTCATGGGGACTTCCTAGGGGTCCTAATACACTTTATCACATGTTAGGACCCATAGGAAGTTCCCATAACCCCTTTTGACACATTAGAAAGCTCAAGTGTGTCCTAAGGGGTCCTACGATGCCTTCAGACACACTTGAGTGTTCAAATGTGTCAAAAGTAGTCAAGAGGACCTCCTAAAAGTCCTAGTATGCTTTATCACGTGTTAGGACCCCTAGGAAGTCCCCATGAGCCCTTTTGACACATTGTAATGTTGAAGTGTGTCCTAAGGGGTCCTACGATGCCTTCAAAAATATTTGATCATTCAAATGTGTCAAAAGGTGTTATGGGGACTTCCTAGGGGTCCTAGTACGCCTTATCATGTCTTAGGACCCCTAGGAATTCCCCATTACCCCTTTTGACACATTGAAACACTAAAGTGTGTCCTAAGGGGTCCTACCACGCCTTCAGACATAGTTGAGCATTCAAATGTGTTAAAAGTAGTAATGAGGACTTCCTAGGGGTCCTAGTATGCCTTATCACATGTTAGAATCCTTAGGAAGTCCCCATCACCCCTTTTGACACATTTGAATTCTCAAGTGTGTCCTAAGGCGTCATAGGACCCCCTATGACACACTTGAGGGTTCAAATGTGTTGAAAGGGGTCATGGGGACTTCCTAGGGCTCCTAATGCTTTATAAGGCATAGTAGGACCCCTAAGAAGTCCCCCATGACTGCTTTTGACCCATTGGAATGCTCAAGTGTGTCGAAAGGGGTCGTAGGACCCCTTGGGACAAAAATTGAGGGTTCTGATGTGTCGAAAGGGGTCATCAGGACTTCCTAGCAGTCTTAACATGTCATAAGGCATACTAGGACCCCTAGGAAGTCCTCATGACCCCTTTCAAGATATTGGAGCCCTCAAGTGTTTCCTAAGGGGTCCTATCACATGTTACGACTCCTAAAAAGTCTCCAAGAGCCCTTTTGACACATTGGAATCCTCAATTGTGTCCTAAGGGGTCCTATGACCCCTTCGAACACACTTGACCAGTCAAATGTGTCAAAAGGGGTCATGGAGACTTCCTAGGGGTCCTAGTATGCCTTATCACAGGTTAGGACCCCTAGGAAGTCCCCATGACCCCTTTTGACACATTAGAATGCTCAAGTGTTTCCTAAGGGGTCCTACGATGCCTTCAAACACACTTGAGCATTCAAATGTGTCAAAAGGGGTCATGAGGACTTCCTAGGGATCCTAGTATGGCTTATCACGTGTTAGGACACCTAGGAAGTGCACATGACCCATTTGGACACATTGGAATGCTCAAGTGTGTCCAAAGGGGTCCTACGACACCTTTCAACACACTTGAGTGTTTGAAATGTGTCAAAAGAGGTCATGAGGACTTCCTAGGGGTCATAGTACACCTTATCACATGTCAGGACCCCTAAGAAGTCCCCATAACCCCTTTCAACACATTAGAACCCTCATGTGTGTTGTAAGGGGTCCTACAATGCCTTCGGACACACTTGAGCATTCAAATGTATCAAAAGGGTTCATCAGGACTTCCTAGGGGTCCTAGTATGCCTTAACACACATTAGGACCCCTAAGAAGTCCCCATGACCCCTTTTGACACATTGTAACCCTCAAGTGTGTCCTAAGGGGTCCTACGACCCCCTCAAACATACTTGAGCATTCAAATGTGTCAAAAGGGGTCATGGGAACTTCTTAGGGGTCCTAATACACCTTATCACATGTTAGGACCCCTCAAAAGTCTCCATGACCTCTTTTGACACATTGGAATGCTCAAGTGTGTCCTAAGGGGTCCTACAACACCTTTCGACACACTTGAGCATTCAAATGTGTCAAAAGGGGTCCTAAGGACTTCCTAGGGGTACTAGTACAACTTATCACGTGTTAGGACCCCTAGGAAGTCCCCATGACCACTTTGGACACAATGGATTTCTCAAGTGTGTCCTAATGGGTCCTACGACACCTTCGAACACACTTGAGTGTTCAAATGTGTCAAAAGGGGTCATGAGGACTTCCTAGGAGTCTTAGTATGCCTTATCACATGTTAGGACCCCTAGAAAGTCCTCATGACCCCTTTCAACACATTAGAACTCTCAAGTGTGTCCTAAGGGGTCCTACGACCCCTTCAGACACACTTGAGTGTTCAAATGGTTGAAAAGGGGTCATGAGGACTGCCTAGGGGTGCTAGTATGCCTTATCACGCGTTAGGACCCCTAAGAAGTTCCCATGACCCCTTTCGACACATTGGAATGCTCAAGTGTGTCCTAAGGGGTCCTACAATGCCTTCAGACACACTTGAGCATTCAAATGTGTCAAAAGGGGTCATGGGGACTTCCTAGGGGTCAAATGTTCTTACATTAATTTTTATTCCACTGTTAGTTTCTAGAACAGATGATTACATCTACTTATTCAGTATAGTCAGAATTCTGAAATTACAAGGAGTCTATAGATACTCTTGTCATTTTGTCATGTACCCAATAAAATTAGGTACCTGATTATTTCCTGGTATAACTTTGACCAAAATATTCCATGTCCCCACAGACCAAAGAAGCACGGGATTTCAGACTTTTTTCACGGGTTGGAGGAAAAAAAATGTGATTTGGGGCTCATTTTTTGTTTTTTGGCAACTTGTTGTTTCACCATGGGAAGCAACAGTCATCAAAAGGCTAAACACAAGAGGAAGGTGACAGATGAATAAATTCAAGCATATAGGGAAAAAGATAGGGAAAGTCACCGAAGAAGGAGAGAAGGTATCTTAAACATTAATCAAGGTGACCCCGTAGATGTAGTTGCAAGTGAAGAGGATATTGAATTTGGAAACAATATGTAAATTAATTTTGTGTATAACAATGTATGGAGTGAAGATGAAAATGTAGAGATGGAGAATGAAAATGTAGACTTGGGGAATGAAAACTTAGATTTGGGGAATGACAATGAATGGAATAAAGATGAAAATGTATATATGGATATTGAAAATGTAGACTTGGGGGATGAAAATATTGCACAAGAACCACATGAATAGTACACATCTCCAAATTATATGCGAAATGAAGTCTCTTGCAATAAACATATTCAATCTTCAAATTTGGGGATTGAAAGAACACCTAAATGGTTAATTGAAATTGAGGAGAACATTATGAATAATTGGGAAGGAAAGAGGTCACATAGAACCGTTAGGTTGTGGGCTTCAATACTTTATGATCAATTTTTTGGAAACAAGACATTGGTTGAGCAATGTCAAATTTTTGTGTAGTTGTTAAAGAAGCAAAAGATGAGACCTGTGCTTGTGAAATTGAAGATTTGTTTGAACAATAAAATGGAGAGAAATGCCATTTTTGTGAAGAATCTTTTCAATTCTCTCAATAGCATTGGGAAGACTAGCAGAGAAAAAGATAAGAGAGTTGCTTGGACAGTTATTACAACCTCTTTAGTAAGTTATCAGTTGAGAAAGGCTCATTTGATGAGACAAAATTGTGTTGACTTCAATATAGACTATAAAACTTTGGGTAGAGCACTTGCAAGAAGAAAAAAACTTGATGATCCACTTCAAATTGATACAGGGGCTTATGGTGGGAGACTTCCACATTTTGATAAGAAGCTAACAAATGTTGTCAAGGATAAAATTCAACAATTTTGGGATGCTAACTCAAGAGTGTCACCAAATGTGAAGGATGTCTTGAAGTTGAGAGTTGGCAATCGAGACCACACTCCACATCCTAAACATTATGTGGAGGTAAGTCAAACAATGTTTTATAAAAAAATTTGTGAGACACATCCAACATTGAAAATATCACAAAGGCCTTTTGAATCTGTGAAGCCATTTTATTGTGTACCCCTGAAGATTCAGAATACATGTTGTTGCAAATATCATGTTGAGTTTTCAATGCATCATGAATTATTACGGTCCATTCGTTCTAATTTGCATACTAATGAAATACTAGAGGATTGTGGTGCAAGTGGTCTTCCCAAATCATCAAGAGACTTTCTAGATCAATTTTTATGTCATAGAGATGATGGTTGTTTATTTTATAAAAAAGATTGCTTAAATGCCAAGTTGTCAGAATGTGGTGGCTTGTCCAAGTTTAGAACCTATTTTCATGAGGGTTTGGAACACAATTTTGGAAAGACACTCATCCAAAAAAAGGTATATGAAATAGTGAAATATACATTGAAGAGTGGAGGTGAAGGCTCTAGATGTGAGTTAGTTGCAAAAGAATACAATGTTGCTGATTTTATCTCAGATTTCAAGACAAATCTTTTTTACAAGTATGCAAGGCATAGTCACAGGTCTCAATGGTTGGATCAACAATTCAGGACATGTAAGGATACTTTCCCCATTGGAACTATTTATCCATTGTAGACTTTATGGAGAACTATACATTGCAGCCCCAAAATGAGACTCAAGCTCAATATTACAATTCCATTCAGGTTTCTATTTTTGTACACATCACATATAGACATTCCCTTGATAGCACAAAAGATGAGTGAAAGATAATTAGAGAGTACCATTTTTAGATGAGTGACGACAGGTCTCACTCTCATGAGTTTGTTCAACATTGTTTCTAGAACTATTTTGACTTATTGTAGGAAAATGGTATTGCTATGGATAGGCATCTCATTTGATCAGATAATTACACTAGTCAATTTAAGAATGCTAGAATGTTTTATTGGTTGTGTAGAATGCATGTGGAGAGAGGTGTACCTCATATTTGGATTTTTTTTTTATTGAGGGCCTAGGAAAGGGGAGCATGATGGAGCAGGTGCGTATGTGAAGAGAGCTCTAGTTAAGGAGCAATTGAATATTTTAGGTGCTATACTTCTTGATGCTCATTCTATTGTTGATTGGTGTACTTTAGCATTGTCACAGGGGGGACTCTTGATTCTACAGTGCGTAGATTCTTTTGGTTGGTTGAGGAGGGAACTATAGGAGATAGATTGGATTATCAAATAGTGAATGACTCTTCAAAAATGAATTCATTCTAAATCTAAAATAGTAGTACATGGACCATTTGGATAGGAGAGTTGTCTTGTTTTTTCCCCATGTGTTTTCAGTATGATTGGGATCATTGTGAGTCAAGTGAGTGGGTGGATACATGGGTTCCACAATATCTAACTCCTTTATCTTTGACACTCTCTATAAGAAATGATGACATGGACACTTGAGTTGAGTATGACCATCTTTTAGATCTTCAATTGAATTTTAGTAGAGTGCTAACTAGCTTAATCATGATTAGTTTCACAGTTCAAATTTCAAACATACCACTAACAGTCATTGCAACAAAACTCGATCAAGAAAAGAAGTGTGCATGCTTTCCCAGTTGGGTCTTCTCTTGTTTCAGATTGGAAACCTAATTATTTCCACTACAGACAAGGACATGTTCCCAAGGACTACTTACTCAATCTGTAAAACACAACTTCTTGCAGGTTGTCGAGTGTACCATAATGCATTGTGTGTTTTATGGTTTGTAAGTGACGTGCTTTCTGAGTTTACACGGGAGAGTAAAATGGTTAACTTTTTTGTTACTAAAAATGGTGTGGACTATAAGTTGGTGGTTCACTTTCATGACATTTTAAATGTGAGTGAAAACCCCATTCCGCCCATGGAGTCACTGGAACGCTCGCAACCATGCTCGACCCAAGTGACCCCAAGGTGCACTAAACATGATTGGATAGAAATCTTCTAAGGCTTGTATCTCAGACCTCATGAGAGGTATCAACAAACCATTAGGGGCTATAGGATCATGTTTCTAATTTCTACAATAACCTCTCTCAGTTTCAGGAGATTCTACTTCATTTACATTTGGCAAGGCGATCTCAGTCGATGCCAAAACTTGCAGTGATAGTTGAAAGTAGCTCGATAGTGTATCTTTAAAACTATCCATCTTGGCATCAAATCACCTACTCCATCGGCTTTGGTTGGTTGGGTAAATGCTAGTGACAACCCCATTTCACCCATGGAGTCACTGAAATGCTCACAACCATGCTTGACCCAAGTGACCCCAAGGTGCACTAAGCACGATTAGGCAGCGATCTTTCAAGGCTCGTATCTCAAACTTCATGAGAGGTATTGAAAAACCATCAAGGGCTACAGGATAATGTTTCCAAGTTCTACAATAAACTATCTTGGTTTTGGGTGATTCAACTTCATTTGCATTTGGCAAGGCGATCTCAGTCGATGCCAAAACTTGTAGTGAGGATCAGTTGAAAGTAGCTCAGTAGTGTATCTTTCAAACCATCTATCCTGGCATTGAACCATCTACTCCATCAGCTCTAGTTGTCTAGGTAAACGCCAGTGACAACCCCATTCCACCCACGGAGTCATTGGAATGCTTGCGACCATGCTCGACCCAAGTGACCCCAAGGTGCACTAAGCACGATTGGGCAATGATCTTTTGAGGCTCATATCTCAGACCTCGTGAGAGGTATTGAAAAACCATCAGGGGCTACAAGATCATGTTTTTTAGGTCTAAAATAACTTCTCTTAGTTTTGGGTGATTTGACTTCATTTGCATTTGGCAAGGTGATCTCAGTCGATGCCAAAACTTGCAGTGAGGGTCAGTTGAAAGTAGCTTAGTAGTGTATCTTTCAAACCATCCATCTTGGCATCAAACCATCTACTCCATTAGTTTTAGTTGGTAGGGTAAACTCTAGTGACAACCCCGTTCCTCCTATGGAATCACTGGAATGCTCGCGACCAAGCTTGACCCAAGTGACCCCAAGGTGCACTAAGCACGATTGGGCAATGATCTTTTGAAGATTGTATCTCAGACCTTGTGAGAGGTATCGACAAACCATTAGGGGCTATAGGCATTTTTTTGAGGTCTACAATAACTTCTCTTAGTTTTGGGTGATTCGACTTCATTTTCATTTGGCAAGGCGATCTCATTCGATGCCAAAACTTGCAGTGAGGGTCAGTTGAAAGTAGCTCAGTAGTGTATCTTTCAAACCATATGTCCTAGCATTGAACTTCCTACTCCATCAGCTCTGGTTGGCCAGGTAAACACCACTAACAACCTCATTCCACCCATGAAGTCACTAGAATGCTCGCGACCACGCTCGACCCAAGTGACCCCAAGGTGCACTAAGCATGATTGGGCAGTGATATTCTAAGGCTCATATCTTGGACCTCATGAGACATATCAAAAAACCATCAAGGCTACAAGATCATGTTTTTGATGTCTACAATAACCTCTCTCAGTTTTGGATGATTCGACTTCATTTTCATTTGGGAAGGCAATCTCAGTCGATGCCAAAACTTGCAGTGAGGGTCAGTTGAAAGTAGCTCAGCAGTGTATCTTTCAAACCATCTATCCTGGCATCAAACCATCTACTCCATCAGCTCTGGTTAGCCAGGTAAACACCACTGACAACCCCATTCCACCCATGGAGTCACTAGAACACTCGTCACCATGCTCGACCCAAGTGACCTGGAGGTGCACTAAGCACGATTGGGCAGTGATCTTTTGAGGCTCATATCTCAGACCTTGTGAGAGGTATCGACAAATTGTCAATGGCTATGGGATTAGTTTTTCAATTTCTACAATAACCTCTCTTGGTTTTGGGTGATTTGACTTCATTTGCATTTGGCAAGGCAATCTCAGTCGATGCCAAAACTTGCACTGAGGGTCAGTTGAAAGTAGCTCAATAGTGTATCTTTCAAACCATCTGTCCTGGCATCGAACCATCTACTCCATCAACTTCGGTTGGCTAGGTAAACACTACTAACAACCCCTTTCCACCCATGAAGTCACTAGAACACTCACGACCATGCTCGACCCAAGTGACCCCAAGGTGCACTAAGCATGATTGGGCAGTGATCTCCTGAGGCTCATATCTCAAACCTTGTGAGAGGTATCAACAAACTATTAGGGGCTACAGGATCATTTTTTTGAGGTCTATAATAACCTCTCTTATTTTTGGGCGATTTGAGTTCGTTTGCATTTGGCAAGGCGATCTTAATTGATGCCAAAACTTGTAGTGAGGGTCAGTTGAAAGTAGCTCAGTAGTGTATCTTTCAAACCATCTACTCCATTAGCTTTGGTTGGCCAGGTAAATGCCATTGACAACCTCATTCCACCCACAGAGTCACTAGAATGCTTGCAACCACGCTCGACCCAAGTGACCTAATAGCACAAGTGTTACATTTCTCTGTGGATTTAGTAAACCCTAATATGATGAGTTATATACATAGTGAGTATATACATAGTATTGAAACAATTTAGTACTAAGTGGCTCAAGTGAGTATATATAATGGTATGAAACATAAGAACATAGGACATCTATAGAAGTTAAACCTCAAAGATAATAAGTTCCATGAATAGGGTATTCTAGAGTAAAGAAAAACAAATGTAACTTCAACAAGATATAATTTAAATCCTAATGATAATCATAGTCAAGATATAACTTCACCATTCAATTCCATAAACATGAATAATAAATATGTATACAAAAGATGACACAAATACAACATAAAAATGAACATGTTCTATATATAGAAAGTATCAAATGTATCAAAAGTATCTCCATATACAAATATGACACATGTCATTTCAAAATGTCTACAAAATCAATGTTTCAAGGTGTACAATGTGGCATATATGCCATCTAAAAAAGTGCCAAGTGGCATCTCTAAATGACCACAAAACTAAAACTACATCCTATGACGTAGGGGGATCATCAAAATGTAGCCTCTTTGAAGAAGTGTTTGGCTCTGATTGATCCTGCATCAAAAATGAGTTCAAACCCAAGTTAGATTGCTTACTTTATATGATATATATATATATATATATATATATATATATATATATATATATATATATATATATATATATATATATATATATATATATATATATATATATATATATATATATATATATATATATATATATATATATAATTCATAATTCAAACACTAATTTAATTAAATTTATAACTAAATACAAATATATGTACCTAGCCTCTCGCTCGCCTACCACGATTAGGTGTCCTAGCATAAGTCCTTGGTAGCGAAGGGACCATGCCAACAATACCAACTTTAACCTATAAATATATATTTGCCATAATGAGATTAGTAGAGTGGTGCAACATAGAGTAATAAATCTACAAAATAGAAAGATTTGCACTAAAATTAAAACTTACATCTGGTGATCCCTCCTCTGGAATAGTGGGCTGGGTCAACAAAGATATGAAAGATTCTTGTGGGCCCTCCCTCACACTAGGAGTAACCTATGAGAGTAAAAATATTGTCAATTATATATAAATGTACTTCATCATAACAACCCTAGTTACAAAATACAAATAACAATATGTAAAAGTCTACGTACAATCGGGCTATCACTCTGAATTGAGATGCATGTCAGCCTAGGCTCCCGAACCCATGTCGGGACATCATTAATAGCCACACCCTATACGATAAATTCAAGTAAAATATTTATTACTACACACAAGTGGCATACATATGCATGCATAATTAATCTTAAACAATTAATTACCTTTCCTTTGTTGACACCTGATGAAGGAACCCCCTCGTGCCCCCACTAACATCGGTTGTAGCCTACAAGAGTACAATAAGATGACAATATATTAGTAAATGTATGAATTTTATTGCTCTAATTGATAGAGATTTAAGCATGTACACCAAATGATATAAAAAAACTAATGGGTACATAATTTATAATATACCGTATAGACATCAAGGCCAAATGAAATGGCTGAAACTATGGACTCATCCACCTGTCTCAACTCCTCCTGTGTCATCGACTAAACATAAATGGAAAAAATATATATACATAAGTGCATGCAATCATTAAAACTAATCTAAATAAATAAATTAAATAAGTCATGTGACAAATTTATTTATAATGTTTACTCTTATTGTATTAACAGGAGTCCATGGCTCTACGTACACCTCCTGAGCACTCTCATGAGATGTAGATGCTCCATGAGGTGTTGCAGCCTCTACAGATGCATCTCCTACATCCTCCTCATCAATAACATACCGATATGTATCAGCATCAGTAAGTGGTACAAGGCACATATTCTTGCATATAATGCAAATATGGGGCTCGCATACATGTGAACTCAGGTGAGATGTTGATGCACCAGCATCATCCACACCAGCAGGAAACATTGACTTGGTCTGCATGATCAACTGATTGCTCACCAAATGAATGGCCCTAATAGTCTATGAGACAGCCTTTGCAATGATATCAAGATGCTACACTCGAGGAGGGGGTGCAACATCAGTGGGGGAACAAAGGTAGTGGCGTTTTTGTGTGGGGAAAATGGCCTAGTCTAAGGAGCTCTCCACCTACACCCATGTTGGGCCTCATACTCCAATAATTAACATTGTGACCAAGCACAAATTGAGCATACAATTTTTTTATGAAATAGAAAGGGAGCTCCAAATTTCTATGGGGTGGTTTATCAAAAACCATCCACCAACGATCCCAAAAGTGTGTGTGCATTACTTCATTTGTGCACCATTTTATTGATAATTTGGGCTTTTGGGGGTCAACTTGTAATCTAGTTTTAGGATTCACAAAAAGGGAGGCTATATCTTCCTTACTTATATTAAGGGCCGCAATCCCGTCATGGTCAAGCCCATCATCAAATTGGGCGTGCATATCATCATGCCAATGAAGAGCACCATTATGTTGCCACGTGAGTGTGTCAATATTTTCAACAATAGTATTTAATGTGGCAAGCATGGGACCTAATGTAGGTATATTTTGATATGTATTTTAGAAACCTCATATTGTGTTCAAATTATCTTGTATCAAATCTTCTAAAGATCAAGGGTTTTGAGATGGGGGATTGTTTTGGGGATCGTTATTTGGTGCGAGAGGGTTATTTTATTCATTATTGTCAGCCATGCCTAATTAAATAAAAAACAAATATAAATTTCAATTTTATTTCATAAATTTCAATTTTTTTTATGAATAGAGGCCTTCACTATTAATAGAAATATTAATGTACAATATTCACAAAAAAGGGCCGGGGGAAAAAATCACCCCGCAAGCTCACACGGCACTTAGGTTGAAAACAAACAACTATTCATCAAAAAAAACTATAAAACCAGAAACCCTCAGGCTGCAAGAGCAGTAGTAGAAGAGGGAGGAGGATCTTTGTCATCTGGATTGCCCCAAACATTGGGCCCAAGAGTCTGATTAGGAATGGCCCAGCCATCTTCTGGATCTTCTTTTTCAACTTCTCCTTCCTCCTGCCTAGGTGAGATAGCTAGCGCCAGGTGAGGGAACTTTCCATGATTATCAGGAGTAGGGGCTAAAGGCCAAGAAAAAGCAGTAGCAGTGGAAGCAAGCACAAGAGGCCACCTAGAACCCACATCCCTCTGAGGAGGAGGGGAGGTGGAGCGGTGACACCATTGCTGTGGAGTCCTGGAGTGTCTGGTAGAGGAGCTCCAGCTACAACGTCAACCCCTAGGTGGCATATGGTCAAATAAGAGAGAATCTGGAGGCACCTGAGCAATAGTGGAAGGGGTATTTCCCCAGTGCTAGAGAAACTCCTATAAGTGGGCAACCTCTAGGGCCACCTTGTCATTTTGCACCTAGATCTACAACATTACATTTTTACAAATACAAGCTTTATCAAAAAGAGAAACATGATTATCCTGACAACTATAAGAAAAAAGCACAGTGTTTCTATCTTTCCATCGAGTAAACAAAATTTTCAGCCTAAAAGTATGCCATATCTGGGTGAACTGGGAAGGCACTCTAGGAGAGTCATCAAGAAGAGCCATATGCCAAGAAAAGGGCTCTAGCGTAAAGGGAGCAAAAAAGTCATGAATCCAACTCCAATAGTTTTGGGCATGATGAAAAAACTAGAAAATATGCATATGGGGGTTGATTTCATATATTATGACAAAAATAAACACAAAACCCTATTTCAAGCAAAAAAACTACATTTAGCATCAAAATGAAATAAAATAATCAAAACATACAAAGAATTTACTTACCGTATATACTATGGAGATAAAATTTGTTGTTGCGGAAATTAGATACCCAAAAATATCATGTATATGATATTTGCAGCTATTTTCCAAACCCAAAATGTGAGGAGAAATGAGGAAAATGGCTTGCGAGTTTTGATTTATGCCACAGGTTTTGGGTACCCGATATAATATGGGGTACCTGATATGTTTTTAGGTACCTGATTAAGTCTATGCTTTGGTGTCAGGTTTTCCCAGGTGTACTGATACCTAGGCCTACTAAAAAGTCAACAAGCATTTTCATATGCTTTTGGACAAGTGAAAAATGAATATTTTTCACATTGCCACTTTTTGGCCCCTCATGATCTTGCACATACCTATTAGAAAGTAAAGTCCACCAAGATAACTGAGAGGGGGGGTGAATCAGTTATCAGATAATTATAACTTTTATCATCTTCAATAGCATTTAACCATGTAAGAAATGCAATTACTAACCATACAAAGATATTCATACACAATAACACAATAACACAAGATATGTTGACTAGGGAACCTCTTGATCAAAGAGTAAACCCCAGTGGGAATGATGCCCACAAAAGATGCACTAATATAAATATTCCTTGTGAAAGGATGGACTCTGTTAGGAGTCTTATGAAATACATTTAGTACATATAAATCCCTATTAGGAGATTTTGAATCCTTGTTAAAATATTCTAACCCTGTTAAGAGTTATTGAAGACAGAAGGATCCACTGCCCAAACAGCTTCAGGGTAAGATCACTGAACACACTATCCAAATAACCTTAATATTATTCAGTAGAATAATATGAAATATGTTACCTCCTTACTGTGCCAAACTGTACTCACTACTACACCAGATCTCAATTCCAGATCTCTGTACTTCGCATGTCTTCCTTCACAATATCGCTTTCACAACCTCTTAGACTCTTTTCTTCACTTCATACTTACATTCACATGCAACCAAAACCATTCTCACACTTATTTCATATTACAACTACATACAATAAGGAAAAACATTCCTTCCTTTATACCACACTCAAATAATTACAAATGAATCGGCACACAATTACAAAATAAAAGTTTCCATATGCTACACCAAAAATTACACAAAACTGTCAGCTTCTAGATGCAATAACTCTTCACTCATGTGACCTCAAAGTTTTTGCTATGAACCACATCACCATCAATGTGTCTCAAACTTTCCTTTAACTACACAAAACTAGATTCCATCCCGATTAGGAGGTATCATCTGATTTCCACAAACCACTACTCAGGAACACTGCCTGAATACTACTTCTACTAGAATACACATAACTTTCATGAATCAATGAATTACTAGCTGCACTCTTAAAAATAGACAAATAACATATCAAAGAGTATAACATCAACATCACATAGCTCCAACTACAATATCCCATGTGCGCTAATCAAAACATTGTCTGCTTCTTTGCTAGTCTCTAGAAGATCATTGTGTTGACATCAATGACAATCATAGTCATGAATGCAACAACAACTGCTACAAAATGACTACCAACATCTAGCATTCATTTCTAAGAATCTTCCCCATTGGCATTGATGGCAACATAGATGAAAAACATCCAATGTTCCAAAAATCCAATACTGTTGCACTGATACTCTGAAAGTTCTTCAAATCTTCTTCATCAATCAAATCTTGCTTCGTTATCCTATTAAGTTCTCTCCAATAGATGGTACACAAGGTTTTTCATGTACACTTCTCCCCCATTGACATCAATGATAGAAATTTCATCACTATGTCAACAACAACTCAATGTCCAAAGACACTATTTCAGAAAATACATTCACAAGAGTCCTCATGACTCAACTGAGATACACATACTCCCCCATAGAGGAAGTACCAACATCCAATCCAAAAAAAGATAGGGCTCATATACCACTAGATGGATGCAACCAAGTGCATCATTACTCAAAAGTAGGCTGGGGCATAACCCCAAGCATACCTCTTAGATACTCAAATGTATCCTTAGGCAAAGGCTTCGTAAATATGTCTGCTATCTATTCCTTTGTGCTTATGTACTCCAGTCTAACTTTTTTCTCAGCTACTTTCTCTTTTACAACATGATACTTGATCTCTATATGCTTAGTCTTAGAATGAAATACATGATTCTTAGACATATTGAATGTGCTAGTGTTGTCACAATGTATGACAACAGGCTCAACAAACTTAATTCCAATATCCTTCAGCATCTGCTTCATCCAAATTATCTGATTGAAATTGTTTGCTACTGCTACATATTCTGCTTCTACTATACTCTATGAAATACAATTCTGCTTCTTGCTCAACCATGAAACCAATCTTCCTCCAAGAAAAAAGGCTCCACCACTAGTGCTTTTCTTATTATCAACACTACCTCCCCAATCAGCATCTGTATATGCACATAGGGTGAAATCATCATATTTTTCATACCACAATCCATAGTTCATTGTGCCTCTTGAATATCTCAATATCCTCTTTACTGCTGCATAATGTGACTCTCTAGGTTCAGCTTGAAATCTTGCTACCATGCCAACTGAATGTTGTATATCCGGTCTAGTGTGTGTTAAGTACTACAATCCTCCAATCCTGGATCTATATTTCTTTTGCTCAACTATTGGTGTTTCATCTTTGCTTGATAGTTTGTGTCCTATAACCATAGGTGTTCCAACTAGTTTATAGTTCTCCATTCCAAATCTTTTTAGCAAATCAATCAAGTACTTTTTCTGGCTAACAAAGATACCATTATTGTTCTATGTTATCTATAATCCCAAAAAGTATTTCATCTCACCAATCATGCTCATTTCAAATTCTATCTTCATTTCATCAGTAAATTTGTCACTAGCTTCATCTTCTCCTCCAAAGATAATGTCATCAACAAAAATAACTATAACTAACATTCCATTTTCAATTTCTTTTGTGTATAGATTACCATCTATTGTTCCTTTAGTAAATCCCAACTTCAACAAGTACTTATCCAATCTAGCATACCAAGTTCTAGGTGCTTGCTTTAGTCCATATAATGCTTTCTTTAGTTTACATACCTGTAGACTAGGATTTGAGAGTGCACCTAAACCTGTTTTGAAAGCCAAAGACAAACAAACATCATAGCATATTATCAAATCAAATTCAAAGGTAAACAAACTAAAATCAAAGCCACCTCAGTTTAAGCTTAAAACGGATGCGCCCATGCACCGTTTGATATGCTTAGATATAGAGGGATGTGGGTGTGCAAACTCAAGCACTTGGAGCATGCAAAATAGGATGATTTGAGGTTGATGAAGACCCAAAATGACACAAAATAGGTATGAGGAACCTATTTTGCCTCAAAGGCCTCAAGAACACACAAATATGCAAAAGCTAAATGAAAGAACTAAGATTAAAACAAGAAATGAATCTATGTTAATCCATTTAAGCTAATTTAGATGTGATTTAAGCTTGAAAATGATCTAAAAAAGATGAACTTATGCTTATGCTAGAATGAAAATGGCATTATAACTTTGCTATTGAGTTTGAGAGTTGAAAGATGATTTGCCTTAGGAAGTGAGGGTATTTATAGGATTTCTAAGGCTTGGGGTAGGAGGAATGAATGGCCAGGATTGAAATCCTTAAGAGAGGCCAAGATTCACTCAAAGGGAAGCACATGGATTGTGCTAGTTCTCAGCCAATCAGGAGGTGACACATGTCACAAGGTGAGTGAATGAAGGGAAGGGCAAAGAGGAGTCAACAAAGGGGGCTCCAAGCTCATAACTCTCCAAATAAATGCTTGTAAGAGCAATGAATGGGCTTTAAGAGGCTTTGAAGACTTTGGGGAAGCAATAAATGCTTTGTGGTTGAGATATTTGGAAGGAAAGACTTTGCTTTGGTTTAGGAAAGTCTTAAGCTTGGTTAGGATTGCACAAAGGTTTAAGGGTAGGATTAGGATTAGATTAGGACAAGAAAAGGATTAGTATGGGTGAAGAGGGTGGATTTGAGAAGATTCTAGAAGAGTCTAGATTTCTCCTTAGTTTCATGGAATAAAAGTTATTCATTCCAAAAGCTTAAGTTTTAGGAATATTTATTAAAGTATTTTCAATAAATATGCAAATTAAATATTTAACCTTAATTAAATATTTAACCTTGGGATTAGGGTTAGAAAAGATGGGATTAGCCTTTTAATCGAAATTAAGAAGGGATTTAGAAGATTTTGGAAGAGGTTAGTGGTCTTAAGAAAATTGGCCAAGTTTGGGATAAAAAATAAATTAATAATAAATTAATTTATTTTTGAAGGTTTTTGGTCAATTTATTAATTAAATAATTAATAAATTAGGGATAATGTCCAAATGACATTTTTAGGCTAGATTCCTTAATTAAAGATTTTTAATTAAGAGAGAGGGATTTAATGCCATAAAAATAAATTAATTAATTAAATAAATAATTAATTAATAAATGATGATGTCATCAAGGATTTTCAGAAAACAAAAATAATTTATTTTCTGAAGGATTTTTCGGTGTCTACATTTTGCCCCTCTTTGATGCGATGCCGCAAGTGGCATGGCATCAAAGACAAGAAAACAAGATGCCGAGGCTAGAATCAGAAGAAGAGGGTATGACGCCCGGGTGGACTAGAAGAAAGAGGAAACATGCCCCGGTGAGACAAAATCATGGAAGATGCACCCAATGGGACAAGGAGAAAGAGGGATTACGTCCTGGGACAGAGTGTGCCCGGCGGGACGAGGAAGGAAGGGCCTAGGAAGAAAGGGGAGATAAATAACCTCACTTCTAAGAACAAATATGGATGATATGCAAGATGAGATGGAAATGCAAGATGCAAGATGCAACTGTATGCAAAGATGCAAGATTAATCTATATGATAAATGCAAGGGACCAGGTAGCTCCAAGTGCAAACGGGAGTGCACAACCTAGATTTAATATAGCAATGCTAGAGACCTGCCAAGGATACTGGGATCACGAGGCCTTGTCACCAGTGTTGCATAGGACTGACGAGGACTGACGCTAAACAAACACACAGGGTTGCCCCAACATCACACATGAAGCACAGAGGTGACATGGCGAAACCGATGCTGAAGGAACCACAAACACACAACTGACTCACAGGAAGAAGCGAAAGATCAAAAGACCTTGCCCCAGATTATCCGCACACGCAGCACACCGTGATATAATGAATCGTGGTGACCCTGGTGGGATAATGAGAAGCCAAAAAGATTAACAAGACCCAAAGGACAAAATTCCAAGATCAAAATGATAACTCCAAAAAGACATCCTTTGCCAAGGAGAGAGATTAGGTTTGATTGATGGTGGGAAGATTGGTCAGACAGGAGGAACGATATATCCTCAAGGACCAGGATGGAAGATTAGGTCAGACAGGAGGAACGATATATCCTCAAGGACCCATGGGTTGGTGAGAGAATAAGTGTAGTTGTTTGCTGGCAAAAGCTAAAGTTCAAGGAATAATCAGGATGAACAAGGATAAGTCGACAATTGATGTTGCTGAAGCACAAGGCCCGAGTGGGGCTAAAATTTTTCTGAGGCTGGGGACGGGACAAGATATTTGATCAAATGCTGCTGCAGGACAGACAAAGGTTATGTACAACAAGGAGGAACGATATGCACAAGGGATATGTACAGAAGCTCAGGATTGGGGATAGGAAAAATCACACTCAGCGGGACTGTCACTAGGACGGAGACAAGAAAGATAAATACAGAAAGGATTGCCCTGCACAGGAAAGGGAAAAGGATATGGTATAAGATATGGTACAAAGCTTTGGAATAGGATATGGATTGCAGATGGGTTGGAGGAAGATGGAAGCTGAATGCTTGGAAGATAGGGGAGATGGAACTGCTGGGAGATCTGTTAAGAGATTATGGATGGAGGAAGAGGACGGTAGCTGAAAGGACAACTGAATGGATAAATAGCTCAGTTTACTATGTTGGTGCCTGTTTGCCAGGTTTTCACCAACATACTTGTCCAAGGCGCTTGAATTGCCAAGTTTTTACCGTTGGACGATTATTTTCTCTTTCTATTTTCTTCTTTTTTTACTTTTTTGCTTTTTTTTTTGCTTTTTTGCTTTTTTGCTTTTTTGAATGTTTTTGGATTTTCTGATATATGCAGGATCAGGTTCAGGCATAGAACCTCTTCAGATGGATGATGTTGATAGGATCATTCAAGGGCTCACTTTCTGGTGTTGATAGCTGATAGGCTCCGGAGCCAAAGGATGCGGTGACCACATAGGGGCCCAACCAAGTAGGCTCAAACTTGCCTTTCTTTTCTCTATTTGCTAGGACCTTCTGATTTTCTTTAAGGACCATGTCACCGACCTGGAATTGTCTAGGATGAACCTTTTTGTTATAACTCCTTTTGAGTCGATTCTGGTATGCAACCAGGTGATCATAAGCTTGCTGTCTTTTTTCATCTAGCAGATCTAGCTGTGTGAGCCGGGCCACACGATAGTCTTCATCAGTTGTATAGTTCTTCATGGAGACGCGCAAGGATGGGAGCTCAACCTCGATCGGTAGAACGGCTTCAGCACCATATACAAGGGAGTATGGGGTGGTGCCTGTGGGAGTGCGATAAGAAGTACGATAGGCCCAGAGGGCAGGATTGATTTGGAGGTGCCAGTCACGACCAGAATCATTGACAACCTTCTTGAGGATTTTCAAGATAGTTTTGTTGGTTGCCTCAGCTTGGCCATTTCCTTGAGGGAAATATGGACTGGAGAAATGGTGATGGATGTGGAGTTTGGCACATAGATCATCCACATGCTAGTTTTCAAAAGGTGTGCCATGGTCTGTGAAGATGGTAGATGGTATGCCGAAGCGGCAGATAATATGGTAGAGGATGAACTTGGATATTTGGATGCCAGTAGTTAGGGTGAGCGAAATCGCTTCAACCCATTTGGTAAAGTACTCTGTGGCTGTTATGATATATTTGTGTCCATCCGAAGAGAGGGGGGTGATCAAGCCAACGAGGTCGAGGCCCCAACATGA
Source organism: Chamaecyparis obtusa (assembly GCA_027943335.1). Taxonomy (NCBI): domain Eukaryota; kingdom Viridiplantae; phylum Streptophyta; class Pinopsida; order Cupressales; family Cupressaceae; genus Chamaecyparis; species Chamaecyparis obtusa. The sequence goes on along the minus strand of BSBK01003624.1, from coordinate 420,238 downwards.
AAAAGGCCACGGTGGTGCAATAGGTTGTAGATCCTGTGCTGGTGCATGTATCAAATTGGCATGCTGTTGACATGGGAGACATTTCTTGACAAATTCACACGCATCATGTTCCATTGTTGGCCAATAATACCCAACTCTAAGCAGCTGCTTTGCTAGAACCATGCCACTCGTGTGGGCACCGCAAATTCCAGCGTGAACTTCTTGTAAGGCCAGGACGGCCTCGTTTGAGTCTAAACATCTAGATAGGACATTATGATACCCACGATGATATAGGGTGTTGGCTACAAGAGTGTAGCGGGAAGCTCTGCGAATAAGGTTTTGGCGTTGGTTATTGGTGAGATGGGGAGATATGATACCATTTTTTAGATATGCATGGATTTCATGGTACCATGGGGATTGAGGACCAACCAAGACACACACCATGTCTGCATCGGCATTCTCATAAGCTGGTGAATGTAGCTGCTCGACTAGAAATTCATACTGTGATGCATCTCGTGGTATTTCTAATAAGGATCCGATAGTTGCCATTGTATCTGCTGCTTTGTTCTGAAGCCTTGGGATCTGATTGAATTGTAGATGTAGGAAATGCTCTTTCAGTTTATCGACCAATTGCTTGTAGGGTAGCAATTTGTCATCCTTTGTCTGATACTCATCAAGGACTTGCTTGATAATGAGCTGTGAATCTCCAAAGACTTGTAGTTCTGTGATGTTCCATTGGATAGCTGTTTTGAGAGCTAAGATGAGTGCCTCATATTCTACAATATTGTTGGTACAGGGGAATCCCAACTTGAATGATTTTGGAATATAGTCACCTTGAGGTGTGACGAACAGGATTCCTGCCCCAGAGCTATTGGATGTGTTGGAACCATCAAAGTATAGTTTCCACATGGGCTGCTCTTCAATCATGCATAAATGTTCATCGGGGAATTCCATGATTAGTGGATAGGCATCCACCAGTGGTGCTTCTGCTAGTTGATCGGCAATGACTTTCCCTTTGATTGCTTTGTGATCTACATACTGAATGTCAAATTCGCTGAGTAACATGACCCATTTTTCCATACGGCCTGTGAGGGTTGTCCTTGATAACAGATACTTAAGAGGGTCCACCTTTGATATGAGCTTGATTGTGTGGCTAAGCATGTAATGTCTAAGTTTTTGAGTGGCAAAGACCACTGCTAAGCATGCTTTCTCCATGGGTGAATAGTTAAGCTCATAGCCCACAAGAGTGCGACTGATGTAGTAGATAGTTCGTTCTCTATTTTCATCATCATGCTGTGCTAGGAGTGCCCCTAGTGCTGTAGCTGTTGTTGAGATGTAAAGAATGAGTGGGCATCCTGAAACTGGTGGTACTAGGATTGGAGCATTAGCTAGATACTCCTTGAGCTTATCAAAGCTTCTTTGACATATGGGATCCCACTTGAAGTTGGTGTCTTTGCATAAGAGATGTGAGAATGGTTGGCACTTGTCTGCTAGTTGTGAGATGAACCGCCGTACTGATTGAAGCTTGCCCTGTAGGCTTCTGAGCTGTTTGAGATTTCTTGGTGGAGGCATCTCTGTTATTGCTTTTACCTTTTTAGGATCGATCTCTATGCCTCGTCTAGAGACGATGAAGCCTAGAAGCTTACCAGATGTAACACCAAAGACACATTTCTTAGGATTAAGCTTTAAGCCATAATGATTCAGATGATCAAATACATGCTCTAGGATGTTGAGGTGCTCATCTCTTGTTTTGGATTTTGCAAGGATATCATCCACATAGTCTTCAAGGATCTTGTGGATCATGTCATGGAAGATCGCTGTCATTGCTCGCTGATATGTGGCCCCTGCATTCTTTACCCCAAATGGCATCATGTTGTAGCAAAAGGTACCCCATGGGGTTGTGAATGCTATTTTATGTTGATCTGCTTCCGCTATATGAATTTGGTTGTAGCCTGAAAAGCCATCCATTAATGATAACATCTCATGACCCGCTGTAAGGTCTACGATCATGTCTATGTTAGGCAGCGGGAAATCATCTTTAGGACATGCCTTGTTTAAGTCCCTGAAATCAGTACAGATTCTGATGTCGCCAGAAGGCTTTGTGACTGGCACCATGTTAGAGATCCACTCTAAATAATCTATTGCTCTGATGATCTTAGCTTGGAGGAGCTTCTCAAGCTCTGCTTTGACGAGCAATGCTACCTTTGGATGCATTTTCCTTAACTTCTGCTTCACTGGCTTGACGTTTGGATCTACTGATAGATGATGAACAACAAGGTTTGGATCAAGCCCAGGCATGTGGGCATATGACCATGCAAAGTTGATAATGGATTCCTTGAGCAAGGCACTGAGAGTGATTTCTTCTCCTTCTGTTAGGTTGATTGCAATGTAGGTGATCCTTGGACATTCTTCTGTTCCCAAGTTGATTGGCTTGGTCTCTTCTATGATGATCGGCGACTGCTCTGGTCTATAATCTTGGATAGGGGGAAGAGGCAAGGCTTCATCTTCTAGCGCCTGAATTGCCAGGTTTTCGCTAGAAGATACGCCCTTTATTTTTACTATTTTAGAATTAGAATGTGCCCCAAGGGGGTTTTCACATAAAGACTCATGATGTTCTTTTGCTATTTCATTTTTGCGACTAAAGCTTGCCTCTTCCCCAAAATATCCTTCTGGGTGAAGCTGATAGACAGAGGTTGATGTTGAATCCTGATTGCTTGCTGGACCTGATGCCCCCATGAATTCTAGGAGTGCTTGTGCGCTTTGGAACTCATCGATGTGTGCGATGCTTGGTTGGTCCCAATCTATGAGGTCGGGGTTTGTGAGGGGAAGATCTATGAGGTTAATGGAGAGTTTTTGGAGGACAGAAGTCCCCAGGAGGGTGTCGTCGGCAAAGATATCGTCGTAGGATCGGATGTCTTTCTCTTCGGGGATGTCTTCAATTTCCACGAGGTCATCCTGGCTATTCGAAAAGTTCACGTTGGTCATGTTAGTGTCCGCAGTTGTGGTATTGGGCTCTTGTTCAAGCAGGCGAGGGGTATTAAAGCCAAGTCCTTGCTGTTCTGGATTCTGGGATGGTATGATAGGAAATAAATTTCCGTCCTCTTGTGGTCCTAGACCACCACCTTGATAGTTATAGTGTTTTGTGACATTTTTGTAGGGGATTGGATATTTCTCTTTGAAGTACTCAAGAAGTTGTGTGTCACATGATGGGGGATCTTTGTATAACCATTTGTTAATATCTGGATCCATTTCTTTGCTACTGATGGTACCATGAGACTCAAAAGTCATGTTTCCGATTTGCTTCAGCTTATAATGTTCTTCAACAGGCTTGTTTTGACAACTTGGGCGCCCTTGAGTATGTGGATCACGTGGAAGAGCTCCTACAACAAATTCATCACTGAGGCTGTATTCGCCACAACCCTGGTTGTTGATCTTGACAGATGATAAGGTGGAAGAGAGGATGGTCTCTGGATCGCGATGGGATCGGGATGAGCTAGCAATAGAAGTACTAATATCGGTTCTAGGACAATGAGTAAAATGAGGGAAAAATGCTTCCATCGCAAGGCAGTATGTGAAGGGGTTAGGGTCAGCGTGGATGGTAACCTCAGTGCCTTGATGTGGAAACTTAATGCACTGATGGTAAGTAGAGGGTACGGCCTTAATGGAATGGATCCATGGACGATCGAGGAGGATATTGAACAGTAGGTCAAGATCAACAACGTGGCAGAGAGTATCTTGCGTTGCTGGGCCTAGCTGGATAGGCAAAGTCATAGTACCTTCAGAGGTACGCTCCAAGTTATCATATGCTTTGATAGTGATTTGCTCATGTTGTATGTTAGCCTCCGTGAACCCGATCTTCTTGATGAATTTTAATGTGCACAAGTTGAGGGCTGAGCCATTATCCACTAGAACTCGTTTGATGGCAAAATCTCTGACCATGACAGCAATGCAGAGAGGAAGAATATGGTCAGGAGCGACATCTGGTATATCAGATTCTTTGAAGGACAAGGCACATGCTGTTGATAGGTGTCCCACAAGAGTTTCAAACTGAGTTGTGTTAATGTCCGTGGGGACATGGCCTTCTTTTAGAGCTTTGTCCAGGATCTCCTGATGGATGGGTGATGTGCGGAGCAAATCCAAGATAGATATTTGGGCTGGCATGTTCCCAAGATGCTCTATGATATTGTATTGTGCTCTTGGTGCATTATGCTGTGTTGCGCGTGCATTTGATGCTGGCCTGGTGTTAGACTATGCTGTGGATGCAGTAGATGTTGGCCTTGGAGGAGCAGCTGATCTCGGAGGAGCACCGGCAATAGTTATCCTACCACTGCGGGTAGTTGCAGCACATTGTCGATCTGGCCCTCTGACGTGGATGGTATTGATGGTGGGCTCATCTTGGATGGGCTCAACTTGAGTTATGCATCCGACATACTTGTCATAGTTGATGTAGGCCGCCGTGTGATCTTCTTGCTTGCCTTTGCCACGATTTTGGGGCTGATTGGCGTTGGCTTGATTCTTCCCAGTATCGTGTTGAGGGAACACATTTTGATATATTTGCAAACCGGCATTGGGTGAAGCTTGAGTTGGTGCATCGACCTGGATTTCCTTGCGATCGATGAGATCCTGGATGTAGTGCTTAAGCCGCATGCACTTCAATGTTGTGTGTCCTTTCACATGATGGTAATCACAGTATTCATGTTCTTTATACCAATCAGACTTTGGTGTGTTGTCATCCTTCTGTGGGATGGGCGGATATGTGATCATATTTGCCTTGGCTAGCCGATAAAAGATCTGATCCAGAGGCTCACCCAAAGGTGTGAAAGTCCTCTTTGGATTGTTCTGATTGTTGGGCTTGTTCTGTCTTGGGGCAACGTTAACTGTGTTAACAGGATTGCCTTGACGTGCTGGCTGTTGCTGTTGGTATTGCTGCTGATACTGTTGCACAGGTGGTTGATGAGCTTGGGGAGGCTACTGATAAATAGGTGCTTGATATGCGGGAGCTGGTGGTTGCTGATAGATGGGTGCTTGTGGCGGTTGGTATGTTTGAGCTGGTGTAGGACTAGCCACAATGAATTGTACATTCTTAGTGTCAGTGGCTCCATCTGTAACAACATTCTTGTTACGATTCCAGTAACGGGATTTATCATTATTGGGTTTATTTTTGGAATCATCCTTGAAGTGACGAATAGTGCCTTCATCTAGGAGAGCTTTCTCGATGCCTATGCCTTTGCTCTTGATGTCTTGGTATGTCTGGAGACAGTTCATTCGCATGTGATGGGATAGCTTTGGATGCAGGTTATCAATGAAGATCTTTGTTAGATGCTTCTCTGGCGGCTGATATGATAACCTGGTTGTAAGATTCTGCCATCTTTGCAAGTATTCTGCAAGGCTTTCTCCGTCTTTCTGCTTTGAGTTGCATAGGTCTAGCAAGGACAACTCATTCTCCACATTATGGGCATAGTGTGTGATGAACTTCTCAGAGAGTTCAGCAAAGGTTTTTATTGTCCCATGTGGTATTTTGTAGAACCACTCAACAGCAGTTCCTCCCAAGCTTTTGGGAAACAGGCGCAGGAGATAGTTATCACTGTAAGCTACTTCTTGGCACGCCATGTAGAACTCTTTGATATGGTTTACTGGATCTCCTTTCCCCCGATACTTGTCAAACTTGGGCATCTCAAAATGCTTGGGAAAAGGGATAGTTGCTATGGACCGATCGAAGGGATATGAGCACACCTCTTCGAACTTGTATGTTTTATTCTCTGTTCCACTTTGTAGCTCCTTTAGAGCATTTTTCATTGCTTCCCACTCAGCATTGAGTGGCGAGGGAACTGGAACTTCTGCTTGTGATGAAAGTTGTGGAACTGGATATGGCGCTTGCTGTGGATAAATGGGTTGGAACTAATTTTGGGGCAATGGTTGTTGGGGATATTGCTGGTGTGGCATAGGGGGATATTGATATGGGACCGCTTGATGTTGTTGGGCTACTTGCTATTGTTGAACTAGTAGTTGTTGTGGGACTGCTTGCTGATAGTGGTCATTTGAAACTTGTTGTTATAACTAATGGGTGGGAACTTGTTGTTGCTGGGGGATGATAGGGATTTGTTGCTGAGGCTGATAGCGAGGGACTTGCTATTGTGGAGGAATGATGGGTGTTTGCTGAAAGGGGACATGTGGCTGCTATGGGGGAGGATGTTGGAATGATGCTGCTTGTGGGTATGATGGTGGTAGTTGCTAAGGTTGGCTTTGGGTTTGACTGATATAAGCTGGGTGCATGCCTGCGTTATTTAGAGGTGGAACAGATGTGGGGAAGCTAGAAGCAAAGGGTGATGGGGTAAGATAGTTGGGGAAAGTTGGCTGTTGAGGTGGTGGAACTTGCTGGAAGGTATTTGGGATTTGGGATAAATAGCTTGAAGCCGGCGGTGTTTGGGGTAGTTGCTGCTGTGCTGCTTGGACGAAGGCGGTTTGTTGATTTGCAACCATAGATGTAGGGGATTGAGATGGGATCCCCCATGCCTTCATTTCTTCTTGCGTAAGGCCCCATTGAGAGCTTGTGTTAGGGTGGACTGCAGCGGATGATGGAATGGTAGGAGCAACGGGAGCTTGGGACACGAATGATGGTTGAGAGAAAGGAGCTTGTTGAGGTTGTGGTTGAGCGGATGCTTGTGAGGAGGAAAATGAAAGAAACACCCAAGAGAAAGATGAGGTTGGAATGGGAAGCGATTGCGCTAACCCCAAAGAAGAAGGTACGGGTGCTTAGGGGGTGAAGGGTGACGGTGCTCCTTTGATGGTGAAAGGCATTGCTTGACTTGCAGATGGTGGTGAAGATTTTGGTGTAAAAGCTTGCGTGAGAGGTGGAAGCTGACTTTGGGTTAAGTGTTGGATTTGGGCTTGGGAAGCCATAGCAGATGATGAAGCAAAAGGGGTATGAGATGGAGCGGATGGTGTTGCAGCTTGTGTTGTAGGACTGGCGAGGCTTCCTTGCAAGAAAAGGGGAATGGTGGAAAGCTCTTGGGATGTTTGCATGATAGGATCGGGGAATGATTGGACAAGCGGAGAATATGCTTGTGCTGGAACTTGGATTGTTTTGATGGGGATGCGTGGATAGAGAGATGGTGGGATGGAGGTACTTTCTGGCAGGTAGTGAACAAACGTGCTTTGCTGATGTTGCGGTACAAGGGCATTGGTCGCTGGTGGGCTATCTGGAGGATTTACAAATGCTTGGTTTGCCAAGGGGGATGAAGGGATGTTTGGATCTTCACATAGGTTACTGGCTTGGATCTGGGGATTGTATGTCATCATGGCGTTGGTGAAAAGTTTGGGATCGGATGAGGTTGTTGGTGGATAAGGATTCATGCTTCTTCTTTTCTGAGATCTGGTCTCAACAGGCATGGAGATGCAAGTGCTAAATGTATGCAAGATGTTTGGCTAAAAGATGTTGATGGATGCAAAGCTGATGAACTTTTTAAAGATGATGACTTCTAAGATGCAAATGCAAAGATGGATCAAGATGGCGATGATGGAAGCTGGATGGAACTGATATGGATCAAGATGGTGGAGGAAAGATAGGTTGCTGGTGGAAAGCTGGTGAAAGATTACTGAGTGATCAACAAATAAGCTGCTATTTTTCCCAACTGGAGGATCAGAGATATGATGGGGTCAACCTAAGATAGACTGATGATCTTCGTTCAACAAGTTTCTTATCAATGCACTCCAATCTCTTGCTCGAGATGATGGCTATGCAAGGACAAGGTTTGATTTCTTTATGACAACACGTTGTGTCAAAAAAGAGGATGATGGTTTCTGATCTTGGATATGGGATAGGAACAACTCAAAAGGTAGAACACTAAGTGTTGGTGGATCTCTAGATTTGGAGCAAAAGATGATGGATCTGCTGGAAAGATATGGAAAGCTGATGGGGGGGATGTTGGTGGAAAAGGTTCTGAAGGGTGAAGGGAAAATTCTCTTTCTAAAGGGATAATGCAAATGACAAGGATTGATTCTAGAATGCTGGTAGGAAGATGAATGCAAATGCAACTTTATGATGTTTTTGAAATGCAACTAAGGTTTTGATGCTGATGCAAAGGGTGAAACTAGGATGAAACTAAGATGCAAGGCTGTTTGAGACAAGATTTCAAGATCTGAAGATGGAACAAGACATGAAGAAGGAAATGGCTAATCTTCTGGCTCAAGGTTGACAAAGTGATGGTTAACTTGGAAACGGAAGGCGAACTGTTTGATGCGGGCGTTATGGGCAATGTTCTCAAGTCTGGTTTGGGACTTCTCTTCTGCTTGGTTTGCTTGGATAGTGGCTTGATAGCTCTTGGTGTTCTTCTTGATAAGTTTTTGCTCTTGATAGGCTTGGGATTTGGGCAACTTTGCTTTAGGATGTTTGTTCTTGCTGGGCATCACTTGGAAAAGAGGCTTCTGATTTTGAGGCAAAGGTTTCCAATGGCAAAGGTTAAAGTCAAAGAAATCTCCGCAAGGGACAAAGCAACCCTGTGGGATACAAACAACGGCAACTGACTCTGACAAAGCTTTGAAAGTGTATGTTTCAACAAGTGTTTTCACAGAGTCTTTGACTGTCAAGCACTTCAAACAGATCTACCTAAGGAAGGTGAGTATCAAAATCGCTTGCCCACAGCTTGGTATCCCCCAGAAGGGAATACAAATGGTGAGTAATCTTGAGGCGACCCGGTAAACCCCTTGGAATCGGTCCTTGCACAAGGATTTTGATACTTTCGGATGTAGATAGGGTAGCCTCTAGTTTAACAGGTTGCTAATGATTCCGTGGTGTCTCCATACCCGGTTATGCTGATCATCCATGACTCACTTAAGATCCTTGCCAATTATGCTGGGGGAGAGGAATGTTTACCATCCCCAGTCACGTGTTTGGCACGAACGCCCGGTGATTAGGAGATGTAAGTGATTCTTTTGGTATTCACTTATTTGTATACCGGCCGGGGGGGATACCGGTTTGAGGTCGTTCTCCGAGGAGGAAGCGCTTCTCCTTGGATAGGCCTCGCTAAAAGTAGAACAAGTGAACTTGTCCAAGTTCAAGTGTTCCACGTTGCTTACTCTAACAAGGTTTATGCAAGAATTGAAAAATTCCTACATGCACATCAAGCAGATTTTGTTCATTTTTCTAAATTGATTAAGTGATTTTTGAACTTTTGAAATGAAGACACTCATGATTAGATTGTGATTTGTTCCTTTCCTCAAAATGTAAATGAATCAAATGTTTGCAAGTTCTTTCTTTTTGTGCATTCAAGATTTGATTAGCGAGTTGTCTTAAGAACTTTGAAAAAGCTTTGTTTTGTCCCTTAGATCACTCAAGATTGAATTTGTTTGCTTTCTTTGGAAACTGAAACAGATGAGGGAATAGAGTTGTTTGTTCCTTTTAGTGCATTCAAGATTGAGTTTGATTTTCAAATTGACAATGACACTCTAGGACCTAAGTTCATTTCCTTAAGTTTCATTCAAGATTGAGTTTGACCTTTGCTTTAATATGAAAAAAAACCAGTCTTTAAGCAACTCAAGACAAAAACCAAAAGTGACACTGTCCAGCTTATAGGCGACGCTGGAAAGTTCAGAGGCAACATTTAATTCCTACAGGCGACATTCTGTACCTCAAAAGGCGACAGATAAAAAACCAGAGGCGTGATTTCTTTTCTTACAGGCGTGATTTAATTAATAGAAGGAGACAGAAGAGAATTCTGGAATGTAACAGAAGTTGCCGACAATAGGAAAATCTCAGTTATGCAGGCGTGAAAACAGAGTTCATAGGCATCATTTCTTTCTTCAAAGGCGTGATTTAATTGCATGAAGGCGTGACTGTATTCCTTGTAGGCGACATTTCTTTTGTTGAAGGTGACATTTCTTTGTTTGAAGGCGACATTTAATTGCTGTAGGCGTCATTTCTTTTCATGAAGACGACATTTCTTTATTTCCTGCAAAAAAAAAGCATATAAAGTATAATTTCATCAAAATGATTGTGGTTCCTGTCCCACCGGGCGTGCCAGAATGTAGACTAGGATTTGAGAGTGCACCTAAACCTATTTTGAAAGCCAAATACAAACAAACATCATAGCATATTATCAAATCAAATTCAAAGGTAAACAAACTAAAATCAAAGCCACCTCAGTTTAAGCTTAAAACGGATGCGCCCATGCACCGTTTGATATGCTTAGATATAGAGGGATGTGGGTGTGCAAACTTAAGCACTTGGAGCATGCAAAATAGGATGATTTGAGGTTGATGAAGACCCAAAATGACACAAAATAGGTATGAGGAACCTATTTTGCCTCAAAGGCCTCAAGAACACACAAATATGCAAAAGCTAAATGAAAGAACTAAGATTAAAACAAGAAATGAATCTATGTTAATCCATTTAAGCTAATTTAGATGTGATTTAAGCTTGAAAATGATTAAAAAAGATGAACTTATGCTTATGCTAGAATGAAAATGGCATTATAACTTTGCTATTGAGTTTGAGAGTTGAAAGATGATTTGCCTTAGGAAGTGAGGGTATTTATAGGATTTCTAAGGCTTGGGGTAGGAGGAATGAATGGCCAGGATTGAAATCCTTAAGAGAGGCCAAGATTCACTCAAAGGGAAGCACATGGATTGTGCTAGTTCTCAGCCAATCAGGAGGTGACACATGTCACAAGGTGAGTGAATGAAGGGAAGGGCAAAGAGGAGTCAACAAAGGGGGCTCCAAGCTCATAACTCTCCAAATAAATGCTTGTAAGAGCAATGAATGGGCTTTAAGAGGCTTTGAAGACTTTGGGGAAGCAATAAATGCTTTGTGGTTGAGATATTTGGAAGGAAAGACTTTGCTTTGGTTTAGGAAAGTCTTAAGCTTGGTTAGGATTGCACAAAGGTTTAAGGGTAGGATTAGGATTAGATTAGGACAAGAAAAGGATTAGTATGGGTGAAGAGGGTGGATTTGAGAAGATTCTAGAAGAGTCTAGATTTCTCCTTAGTTTCATGGAATAAAAGTTATTCATTCCAAAAGCTTAAGTTTTAGGAATATTTATTAAAGTATTTTCAATAAATATGCAAATTAAATATTTAACCTTAATTAAATATTTAACCTTGGGATTAGGGTTAGAAAAGATGGGATTAGCCTTTTAATCGAAATTAAGAAGGGATTTAGAAGATTTTGGAAGAGGTTAGTGGTCTTAAGAAAATTGGCCAAGTTTGGGATAAAAAATAAATTAATAATAAATTAATTTATTTTTGAAGGTTTTTGGTCAATTTATTAATTAAATAATTAATAAATTAGGGATAATGTCCAAATGACATTTTTAGGCTAGATTCCTTAATTAAAGATTTTTAATTAAGAGAGAGAGATTTAATGCCATAAAAATAAATTAATTAATTAAATAAATAATTAATTAATAAATGATGATGTCATCAAGGATTTTCAGAAAATAAAAATAATTTATTTTCTGAAGGATTTTTCGGTGTCTACAATACCATATCTCCTTCTTGAGTCAAAGGAAAACCTTCAGGCTGCTCAATGTAGACTTCTTCCAATTCACCATTCAGAAATACGGACTTCACATCCATCTGATACACTTTGAATTTCTTAAAAGCTGCATAAGCCAAAAACATTCTCACTGCTTCAAGTCTTGCTACTGGTGCAAAGGTTTCTTCATAGTCAATTCCTTCTTGCTGCCAGTATCCCTTACATACTAGTCTTGCTTTGTTTCTTACTACTTCTCCTTATTCATTCATGTTGTTTCTTAATACCCATTTAGTTCCAATCACATTCTTGTCTTTAGGTCTAGGAACCAATTCCCATGTCTTGTTCTTTTCAATTTGATCTAGTTCTTCTTTCATAGCATTAATCCAATGTTCATCTTCACAAGCTTCATTAGTAGATTTAGGTTCAATTTGAGAAATCAAACATAAATGTACCTTATTTCTAGTCATAACTCCTCTATCCAAACTTTCAATAACTTGTTCAATAGGATGATGTCTAGGTAGATACCAGTTCGGTGTCATAGTCACAGATCTTGCCTCAACTATAGATTCTTCTCTAGATTCTTCTTCTGTAGTATGATTCTCATTCAATAATTCACTATCAGTCTCATAGAATAATTCAGTAGTTTCAATGTTAGGCTGAGGATTAACTTCTTCATCAGATTCATAATCAAGCATTCTTTCCTAAATTTTAAACTTCTCTTCAACTTTAACATTTGTGCTCTCAACAATAGTTTTAGTTCTCTTATTGTAACATCTATATGCTTTTCTCTTCAAAGAATATCCAAGAAAAATACCTTCATCACTTCTAGGGTCAAACTTTCCAATATCATCATCTCTCTTTATATAACATTTGCTTCCAAAAATTCTAAAATACTTAACTGAGGGTGCATGTCCAAACCATAATTCATAAGGTGTCTTATCTGTGTCTGCTTTGATTTGTACTCTGTTCATTGTATATATTGTTGTATTCATTTCTTCTCTCCAAAATGTCTTCACCAAATCATTCTCAAATAACATAGCTCTTGTTGCTTCAGTTACTGACCTGTTTCTTCTTTCTACAATACCATTTTGTTCAGGTGTTCTAGGGGCTGAAAATTGTCTCTTAATACCATTCACTTCACAAAAGGTGTTAGACTCTCTAGAAGTAAATTCTCCACCTCTATCAGATCTCAAACATTTAATCTTCATTCCAGATTCATTCTCAACTTTATTCTTAATGATCTTAAACTTATCAAATTCTTTAGATTTTTCTTTCAGAAATGCAATCCACATCATTCTTGTAAAATCATCAACAAGAATCATAAAATACCTTTCTCCATAGAATCCTCTAGTCCTGGTAGGACCGCTCAAGTCTATATGAACAATCTCCAACTTCTCTGTCGATGTGAACTTCTTACTAGGAAATGAACTTCTCTTATGTTTAGCCATCACACATTCTTTGCAAATCATGTTAGGAGGCTTCATAATTTTAGGGAAATCCCTTACTACAAGTGTAGTACTCACTTTCACAATATTATCAAAGTTTATATGACAAAATCTTCTATGTCATAACCAACTATCATCAATTTTATTAATCAAGCATGTCATCTCAATAGGATTCAACTGAAATACATTGCCTTTGGTTCTAGATCCAGTTCCAATTAGATTTCCATCTTTATCCTTTATCACACAAGTTTTCTCAGTAAAATAAACTTGATATCCCTTATCCACTAACTGTCCAACACTCAAAAGATTGTTTCAATCCATCAACAAAGTAAACATCATCAGTATTAGTCTTTCCATCAAGAGTAATATATCCTATACCTTTAATCAAAAAAGGTGCATTGTTACCAACTCTAACAACTCCTCCATCATAATTGTTAAACTTTATGAACTTCTTCATATCTCCAGTCATATGATGTGAACAACCACTATCTATAATCCAATCAGCTTTCTTTTCAACTTGGGAAACTAATGCTTTTTCTTATTTAACATCAGATTCAGAATTTTCTTCTTTAATTGCTACAAATCCTATTTCATCATTATTCTCAGTATCACTTTCACTCAAGGTTCTTGCTATACTAGCTTCAACATCTTCATCATTAGCATAATAACATTCCTTAGATCTTCTAGGCTTGAAATTATTTCTATACTTCTTAACTCTCTTAGGACATTTAGATTCAAAATGACCATATTCTTGACAAGTCCAACATTTAAAAATTTTCTTACCGTCTAGTTTTCTTTTCACAAGCAAGGCAATACCTTCTTCAATCTTCTTATCTTCTTCATTTTTAGATCTGCAGCTGCTGGCTTAATCTCCACTCACACTAGTACTTCTTGACAAAGTAGGGCAAATACTAAGAGCACTGAATGTTGTCTCCATTCTAGGTAAGTCTCCTAATAACCTCAGGTTCATCTCTGCTACTTCCAATCTTCCAAGAAGAGTCTCTCTTGTAAAGTTTGTAGTACAAGGTATAACTTGTTCAATCATTTGTGTTGTCTACTTAAATACAGGAGTCAATGTCCTTAGAATTTTCCATATCACTTCATTCTCTATTTTTTATCCTCCACAAGATTTTATCCCTGCAATAATTTTTGACATTCTACCAATATAGCTTCTACCAGATTCATCTTCCATCATTCTAATATCTTCAAATGCACATATCCAATTATGTAATCTAGCTCTTTTTGCATGTTCATCACCTTCAAAAGTAGAGTGTAAAGCTTTCTAAATTTCATTAGATTTCTTAAAACATTTTACCTGACTGTATTCATTCTCCGGAAGTGCTGTCAAGAGTGCTTCTCTTGTAAGTATGTTACACATGAATAGATCTACCTCATCTTTAGTACTTTTTTCAAGATTGTCTTCTTTAATTATAGTCCTTTCATTCTTTGTAATCAACCAATAGCCTAGTCCTAAACACAATAGATGTGTCTTCATCTTTTACTTCCAACTGTCAAAATTTACTCCATCAAACTTAGGGCTTTCTTTCCTAAAATTTTCCATGGATCTCCTTAGGCTGTTAAACTTTCCTTCCAAGGACCTACCGCTCTGATACCAATTGTTAGAAAGTAAAGTCCACCAAGATAACTGAGAGGGGGGGGGGGGGGTGAATCAATCATCAGATAATCATAAATTTTATCATCTTCAATAGAATTTAATCATGTAAGCAATGCATTTACTAACCATACAAAGATATTCATGCACAATAACACAATAACACAAGATATGTTGACTAGGGAACCTCTTGATCAAAGAGTAAACCTCGGTGGGAATGATGCCCACAAAAGATGCACTAATATAAATATTCCTTGTGAAAGGATGGACTTTGTTAGGAGTCTTATGAAATACATTCAGTACATATAAATCCCTGTTAGGAGATTTTGAATCCCTATTAAAAGATTCTAACCCTGTTAAGAGTTATGGAAGACAGAAGGACCCACTGCCCAAATAGCTTCAAGGTAAGATCACTAAACACACTGTCCAAATAACCTTAATATTATTCAGTAGAATAATATGAAATATGTTACCTCCTTACTATGCCAAACCACACTCACTGCTACACCAGATCTCAATTCTAGATCTCTGTACTTCGCATGTCTTCCTTCACAATATCGCTTTCACAACCTCTTAGACTCTTTTCTTCACTTCATGCTTACATTCACATGCAACCAAAACCATGCTCACACTTATTTCATATTACAACTACATATAATAAGGAAAAATATTCCTTCCTTTATACCACACTCAAATAATTACAAATGAGTCGGCACACAATTACAAAATAAAAGTTTCCATACGCTACATCAAAAATTACACAAAACTGTCAGCTTCCAAATGCAATAACTCTTCACTTGTGTGACCTCAAAGTTTTCACTATGAACCACATCACCATCAATGTGTCTCAAACTTCCCTTTAACTGCACAAAACTAGATTCCATCCCGATTAGGAGATATCATCTGATTTCCACAAACCGCTACTCAGGAACACTGCCTGAATACTACTTCTACCAAAATACTCATAACTTTCATGAATCAATGAATTACTATCTGCACTCTTAACCATAGACAAATAACATATCAAAGACTATAACATCAACATCGCATAGCTCCAACTGCAATATCCCACGTGCGTTAATCAAAACACTGTCTGCTTCTCTGCTAGTCTCCGGAAGATCACTGTGTTGACATCAATGACAATCATAGTCATGAATGCAAAAACAACTACTATAGAATGACTACCAACATCCAACATTCATTCTTAACAATACCCACCTTGAAGTCTTTGGATTTGCATTTGTAGCTAAATCTTGTGTCTCCACTTCTTCTTCATTTGCAACTTCTTCATCTTGATCTATCGAACCATTCTGATTCTTATACTAATTTTATGCTCACATTTCCTAATTTTCTTCCTCACCATCTAATTCATATCAACAAGATCTAGCTTGTTTCTGATAGCTTTCATCCACTTTAACATTAGCACTTCCAATTATCTTGAACTCAACCTATTATTGTAACACTTGTATTCTTTTCTCTTTGTATAATAACCAAGAAATATGTTCATCACATATAGGATCAAATTTCCCTAGACCTTCATCTCTTTTTAATGAAATATTTTCTTCCAAAAATTCTAAAATATTTCACTATAGGGACACGACCATACCATATCTCATAAGGCATCTTACCAATGCATTTCTTGATTTGAACTTAGTTCAATGTGTAGACTGCAGTGATAACCACTTCTCTCAAATAGACTTGTGGTATATTTCCTTCAATCACCATTTTCCTTGCAACATCTAGGATAGTTATATTTTGATAGAAAAACTCCAAGGTATGCTTGCACAATCACTTATCTAGGACTGTACTTTTCCTAGCCTTCCCAAGATCCTAAGCTCACTTCTAGGACCTTAATAGTATTTTCTTTCTTGGCCTAATAATACCCCAACTCAACTCTCTAATTTGTTCTTCTTGTGCCTCACCTTGAGGGATCACTATCATTAAGGGTACTTAAACTCTTCACTCCTCCTTGGATGAATCCAAGTGCAAATTCACCATAAACTCCTTACAAGTGCTACAGGGGGTGCATTCTTCACCACAACAACTATCTGACTCCCTAATGATTCCATTTGAGAAATGCATCAAGACTTTCCCGATCAGGTTCAAGATTGACTATGCTTTTGGCGTAATAGGCCTAATTGGTCTACTAGCCCTAAACAGGGTGTTTTTCCCAATTCTTTCTCAAAACTTCCAAATAACCCCCAAAACAAACTTCACATTTAGATACCATTTTGGGAAACCTTGAATATTTTGGTGGTCTTAGGTTCCTAAGGCATATGTACAGTGGATTCCTGAAATGTAGGACAAATAGGGCTAATTGGGCTACAATTGTGCACTTCACTAATTTCTACCTAAAAATCTACCTAGATGGATTGGCCAATGCCTAATCTCACTTGTAGGTGTCTGTAGGACCACAACCTCTCTGAAACCACACTTGGTTCTAAGCAAGCTTTCTCTTCTGAGATCCTCCTTTCACACAAGAAACCTCCAATGACTTCCCTACCATATTCCTCTAGACCATGATCATTTTCATGGTGGAGAACTATGGGGGAGCCATGAAACCAAAAACCAATATAACTACACTAGTAACTAGTCTAATTACAAAATAATTTGAAAAACTAATCTAATGAACTCAAAACCACTACACTACTGACTATAAATTGCTTAGAAGTATCTCTACTACACAAATCCAACACTAACTCTCTCAATTCAATCCATGCAATAACTCATACATTCAATGCAACTCGACTGTAACAGAAAACCAGAACTCTGAGCTTTCATTCACTTCCAAAATTACATCCACTCACACTATGTCTTAGGAAATGGGATCCTTTTTTTCTTAATATTCCATACCCATGATTGTAGGCAATAATGGAAACTACCCATGTTGTTACCTTGAAAGGAATCAAATTTAGTAAATATTGTCATGCAACATTAAAAGTTGCAAAAAATGTTGTCAAGCAACATTGTGACAACTTTACATCTTTTTGCATAACTAGTGCTAGGGGTCTCTATTCGACCTAGAATGGTGTAGAAACATTCAAGGAACAATTCTAGGTATAAATCTACCATTTTCTAGCCTTAAAGGTTTTAAGTCACATTTAAACCCATTTTCCCATCTTAGGCCTAGTCTAGCACTATCAACTAGAAAAGCATTAAACAACTAGGTTGGATTGAGCCTAGTCTAATCCACCTATGTACACACATGCAAGACCTTCTATGGTAAAATTAAACACAACTGACTTGGCTAAGGTCAGTAAAAGCCAAAACTCAAACTAGATTAGGGATTAGCCTAGGTGCTCCTGCACCATATTTCTTCTCTTTGTAGTTCTATTATGTTTTGGGGTCCACGGTGCAGACATTTGCCTCTTTATCCCATTCTCTTCACAAAATTCATTAAATTCACCAAATGTAAATTCTCCACCTCGGTTATATCTCAAAAATTCCATCTTCAAACCCATCTCAATCTCAACCATAGCTTTGAAAATCCTAAATTTATCAAAATATTTTGATTTCTCCTTTAAAAATGTAACCCACATCATTCTTGAATAATCATCAATGATTAATATATGTTTGTAATAACTTCTAGTTCTAGAAGAGCCACATGGATTAGTATATACCATATCTAATAATCCACTTGAATAATAAGTCTTACTTTTGAGAGTAGATTTAGTTAGCTTACCCAAATAACATTCCTGATGCATCGTATTAGAAGACTTCAATAATTTAGGTAAATATCTCACTTCTCTAGTAGTGCTTATCTTCACAATGTTATCAAAGATCACATGACAAAATCTTTTATGCCATAATCAAATGTCATCAACTTGAGAAATTAGACATCTATTCTTTGCACTATTCAAATGAAATACATTATCTCTTTGGTCTTTTTTATTAATGCAATATCAACTCCTGAACTTCCAATGATTTTAAACTTTCCATCCTTGAATTGTAGATCATAACCTTTTTCAACTAGCTATCCAACACTCAAAAGATTATGTTTTAAACCTTCAACATATAAAGCATCATCGGTGTTATTAATACCATTAAGTGTAATGGGGCCTCTACATTTGATCATACAAGGAGTATTGTCACCAAATCTAACAACACCACCATCATATCTCTCCAACTTTGTAAATTTTCTCTTATCTCCATTCATGTGATGTGAACAATTGTTGTTTATCACCCATTCATCCTTTTTCTTCAACATGTGTAACCAAGGATTATCATCTTCAATAGCAATAAACACAATCTCATCTTCAGTCTTTTTAGATTCATCATTAGTTAAACCATCATTAGTAGCATAATAACACTTCTTCTAATATTCAAGTTGGAACTTCTTAGGCTTATGCTTTGATACTCTCTTTGGACATCTAGAAGTGAAGTGACTAATTTTATTACATGAAAAATATTTTAAAGGTAACTTCCCTTCATACTTACCATCTCCCTTTGGCAATCTTTTGGAAATTGGGGCTTTAAGTTCTTCAAGAATTCTCTCCTCTTCCTTAATTTCTTTCATCTCCCTTACATATCTAGATCCATACTTTGATGAACTTTCTCTAGGGTCATATCTTTTCTTATCCTTAGAAATAGTATCTTTAAATGAAGCTTCAAGTTTAGGAAGGATATCACCAAATTCTCTCATCTCAAAGGTAGATAACTTACCATTCAATGTATCTCTTGTTAAAAAATAGTGTCATGGTCCTGATCTCTTCAATAGTAGAAATGTTCTGATTCTAAGAAAGAAGAAAGGATAAAAGTATCTTAGAAACAATTTCATCTTCCTTCAATATTCCAACAGTGCATTTGATTCCACAAACAAGCTCATTCACCTTTCAAATATAATAATTGATGTTCTCATCCTCACTCATCTTCAATACCTCATATTTCTCTTTCAAACTCTGAAGCTTGGATTGCTTCACACATGCATCACCTACATGAAAAACTTATAATTTTGTCCATATATAATGTGCAATGTCTAATTCTATGACATTTTTATATTTTGTATCCAATAAGGCACTCAAAAATGCTTGTTTTTCTCTGATATTATACTCAAATTGATTCTTCTCATCTACAGTAGTAGTAGAAAGATCTGTGAGATGATTGTAAAACTTCTTAGTGCTCTACCAATAATATTCTTTGATGCATATTAGGTGTGTAATTATTCCACCCCTCCATATGGAATAGTTAGTGCCTTCAAATCTTAGACTCTCCTTATTAAAGGTTGTTATCCCAAATATCCTCAAGAGATCAAACTCCCAAAAGAAGAATTATCTCTGATGCCAATTGTTAAAAATAAGGAAAAACATACAACTAAGAGGGAGGGGGTGAATCAGTTTTGTCACAAAACTTAAAACCTGAATCAACTCTCAAAATTAAATCTCATATCTAAATGATGAACATTGAAATAAAGATCACAACATAATAACCATCACATAACACCAATATTTTTTATGTGGAAACCTTGTAAGGGGAAAAACCACGGTGGGGAACAAAGCCATAAGATTATGTACTTTGTTAAAAGAAGTATACCCTATTAGGACTATTACAAGGGGAATGCACATGAAATTAGTCACACTTCCTAGAGCTCACTACTCAAATAAAATAATGGATACAACCCAAAGGAAGGCTCACTACCTTAGAGCAAGTAGATGGAAAACAATCCACTGTGGACTACAATCCACAAATCATGAACTGAGTGATAGCATATTGGTTATCCCAATACAATTCCAATGAAGTACATCATAAACCAAATATTTTCATCGATTGTAGATTCTACTCATACCTCTTCACACAATCTCTCATACACATGCACTATCCTCTCTCCAAAAATATATTACATCATTACATTTATACAATTCATCAACCTTGTAGAAATAAACAAGGTTGGCATCAACCTTAACACCTCAATTACAAATATTTAATAAAATATGATGAAATCATTAATGTTGACTGGTTAGAATAATATCCTAGTAACTCAAGTATTGGACATCCTTTAATAGTGATTCATTGTTGAAAATCATCATGTATCTATGATGGGGAGGTTAGGATAGACTAGCTAGTCTATGCCTCTGTGAGGCCCACCTTCGGCCCACATAGTGATCCTATTTTATAGATATTAGCCTATCATTTTGATTATGTTACTTTTAGAGATACTTGGACTCTGTTGACTACTGATATACTATGTTGACTCGTTAGACTATTCATTTTGATGATACTACATATGGGATCCATAGTGTGTGGATTTGGTTTATGTTATTATATGATGTTTTGTGAAGCTGATGATCTTGATGATATTTGAATTATGCTATGGAATATCATTTGAATTATGCAATTTAATTATGAATATTATATGCAATTGAATGATTATTGTTATATCATGCATGTTTAATGTATTAGTTTTCTTCTTTGAATTACTGATGCTGCACTGAGGTATTGCAGGTGGAAGGACCATGGAAAACACATTCGGGGAAATCACTTTGAACATAGGGCAACCAGTTAAACCAAGGCCCCATCTATTAAGAGACCTGAGGCCTCGTTGTTAAGTATTTTTATTCGTAACAGTAATCTGAAATGTATGTGTGTATTAATGTTATGTGTTGTGACATTGGACGTACCTTGTGTGAAATGTTATTTCGTAAAGTGTCACTTGACACTAATGTTAAATGTTATCAAGGTATGTCGAGTGTTGTGTGAGAGCATATTCTAGGAGTTTTAGGGAAATCTTAGCACGCCTTTTTGCCATAGGAACTATAATGTAGTTTCCATTCCCCATTCTCCATCTTATTCCTAGAAGTGAATTTAGAGGGTTAATAGTGGCTTTAGAAAGTGGTTTTATGCCTTATTAGTTAACCCATTCCATCTACCCATGGGTTAGGGGTATTTTCACCTTATAAATAGCCTAAAATTGACTTGTTGACCCTTTTAAAAATTCATGTGCAACCTTGAACGAAATTGCAACTTGCTTGATAGGACCTAATTAATGAGGTTTGTGGGGGTAGGTTTTAGAGGCCTTTTTAGAGGAATTTTGGCAAAGGATAGGGCATTCACCCATTCTCCATCTTTGGAGAGTTCCTGAAAGTTAGAAGAAAAAGCTTGGAGTTTGGAATAGAGCTCAACAATCCTTCCATTAGCATTGGGCTTGAGGTAGGAAATCTTGCTCTCGTATGGTTTTAGAAGTTGTATGTGTTTTTGTGTTGATGTTTTTTTTAAGCTTCCAATGGTTGGTCATGGAGGAAGCTTGCATTGTTTCATGTTGTGTTTTAGCTTCCCATGGTTGGTCATGGTGAGAGCAAGCATGCAATGTATTTTTTTATGTAATTGGATTTTGGGTTGTGTCTCTTGGATTCACTCACCCTTGGGAGGGAAGAGAAACCAAGAGGGGGTGTGGAAATGGAGGCAACTCCATGTATAGAGTCTCCTCCATGTGTGGGGAAAGATGAACTTGGGTGAGTGATTTTCCCCAAGAAACCTTGCATTTAGCCCTTGTGGCAATGGGGGTATAAGGAGGGAAGAATGGCCATGTGAGCCTTGTATGAAATAGAGATATTTGGGTCCATGTGTGGCCTTGTTTTTGTTATGCAATGGTTATCTCCATGGTTTGTCCACCCACACCCCATAAAGGATATTCATGGAATTCCTTAGTTTTTACCTTGAGGGATTTTGGGTTTTTCATATGTTTATGTTCTTGTAGTGTTTTGTGTATGAGTGTTTGTTACCCGTTCATGGTGGTTTCCCCAAGCTCGGGGGTGGCCTCATGAGAGGCCTAGGATGGGAGGTGAGCATCCCATGGTTCCTATCCTATTTGTTCATGACAGGTTTTGAAGTCAAGGTTCAAGTGAATGAAGTTGGAAGGAGCTCAATTCCTTAGTTATGCTTGTTGGAAGAAACCATACTTTGTTGTATGAGCATTAATGTAAAATGTGAATGTTGTAATTCAATCACTCCTTTGGCACACTTTGTTTTGATATATTGAAATGATATGGAGGAAGAAAGCTTGCTGTTTATATTTATCATTCATTGTAATTTGAATAGCTTATGAAATGGAGCAAAGATGTGTATTTCCTTAATTGTAAAGAAAGACAATATGTAAAGTGTTCTTGGTTAATTCAAAAGAGAAGCAAGTATCAACTCATTGAGATTATATATTGTGAAAGATCATTGTATGTATTTGATTTTTGTATTGCAATCAAGAAGGAAAATAATCACCTCTCTTAGACCTCTTAAATTTGATATTGATAAATTGATGTTTTAGATGGTTGAATACTTGGATTTGGATTTTGTTAGGAAAGCATTACATTTACTTTGTCAATTGAATTGCAACAATATTATGTACTTTATCTCTTCCTATATTTCTGCAAACAAATTGGATAGCTTGTTGATCCATATGGATTTAGGAATAAAAGACTTAGTTTGAATTTGAACTAAAACTTAGCAATTATCTCATTCAAGATGACTATTAAATACATTTGATTAGTCTAAATTCCTCCTTACCATTTGCAATACACTTAAACAAAGCATTCAAAATGAATTAGTTCATGTGGAATTGTAGAGAAATCACTATCTTAACAAGATGGTTATGTTGAAATGAGCATGTTTTCTTCAGAATGTATCTATTTTTAGTTGATCAAATTCCACTCTAATCAACCCTTGTATTAATAATCCTATTTTAGACCTTTGACATCTTAATGCTTAAGTGATTACAAATTGATTCATGTTGAGATATTAATTCAACATGCTTAAGAAGAAGTAATGGAAAATAAAAGAGAAAAAAAAAATAGTGCTTATGGAAATAGCACTTCCCAAAAATTTTAAGAGAGCAAAATGCTCTCTGGATTTTGTATGGGATAAAAATCCCATACAAAAGTCCTTACCACAGTCTTTTTATATTAATATAAACTTGCCACCTATGTCAAAGCAATAAAATAAACATAAATTCAAAAATATCATTCTTACCTTTTTAAATCTTTCCCCCTTGCTAGGCGCAGGTGTTGAATGCAAAGACTTTGTTATTAATCCCAAACCTTTTTAGTGATGGGATGGTGTCCTTGGTGACACCTCAACAAGTCAGTTTGGTTAGCTTTTTAAGCCTTGTCTTCAAACCCACGCAGCTTTTGGAGGAAGTTTAAAGAAAGCATGTAATAAAATTTCCTTTGTTGATTTGAATTTGCAATGGTAGGTGGGCACTCTAAACCTTGCTAATTATTGAATCCCCCACCCAAAGCACACCTCATCCTCCTTGATTTGCGCCCCCTTAACCTTTTTGGGTTATAGACTCCTCATGGCACGTGGATGAGGAGAGAATAGAAAGGGGAGATGGGAGTTAATAAGGGAGATAGGGTAGATAGGTTGAATAGGATATTTAGTAGATTGTTTTGATAGGTTGTTTTGAGTAGGATATTTAGTAGATTGTTTTGATAGGTTGTTTTGAGTAGGATATTTAGTAGATAAGATTGTCTAGTAGGATGTTTATTTTAGTAGATTAATTAGTAAGTTGTTAAGATAGTTTAGGATATTAATTAAATATGTTATTTGAGATTAATGTGTTATTAATAACATTAGATGGATTTTATGTAAAGCAATTTTATTATCAAAAAGGTTTGCTCATATTATTAGTTAATAAATTATAATTTAATAATTGATTAATAACTATATTAATTAATTATTATATTATGATTATTAATTAATAATACATAAAATATTTAATTATAAACATTAACTAATGTTACCCTTCAAATTCTTTTATTGGCACAAAGTTCATTGATCAAATGGGTACGACGTTATATAGATTTAATTAGTATTGATTTATTGGAAAACGAAAACGTCAATTCAATAGTATCACAAGTTGGGTCTCGATATGAGCTTATCGGGAAATGTTTACCTCACTATAAATAACGCTAACTTTATCACTTTAATCCTTCTTAAAAAAAATTTGTTGGTTGTGTTTTGACCCGAACTTTTGGGCATCACAGCCTCTGATCCTCAACTAGGATCCTAGTGTTCTCTTGACACCTACTAAGGTCTATAGGATTTCCCTCTCCTCAAGGATCCCTTGACCTAGCCTAACCTAACCACCAAGTATAGCTTCACCTTCTTGCAACTTTACAAGCACTTCTTCCTAGCACCATCCCTTACATAGG
Organism: Chamaecyparis obtusa; assembly: GCA_027943335.1. Taxonomy (NCBI): domain Eukaryota; kingdom Viridiplantae; phylum Streptophyta; class Pinopsida; order Cupressales; family Cupressaceae; genus Chamaecyparis; species Chamaecyparis obtusa. The sequence goes on along the minus strand of BSBK01003624.1, from coordinate 395,596 downwards.
CTTATAAGGGTCTTTTAGGGTTCAGATACCTTCCCAAGCTCTGACAGAGAAATTGATGAGTTTCAAGGTGTTTTTTGGACATTTGAATCATCACCAAGTTACTTGTGAGGTTGGATTACCACCTAATTGCATACTTCCTTCAAAAATTAGGGCTATAAGGAAGAGCCCCAATTAGGCTTCCTTTTAGGTTTATAGGGTTTTTAACACCTTCCCTTCATAGTACCAAGGCTAGAGTTCTTAGGTAACCCCAACTCATTTGCATATCCCTCAAGGATTTTGGGGGTTTTAGGTCACCAATAGGCCATACAATGCCTCCACCAAGTTTAAGGGTTTTAAGGGCTTTTTGGGCCTCATTGAGTCACTAACCTGTTTGTCTTTCTTCAGCACCCTTCTTGGATTTCTCAAGCTCTCTCCTCCATAGCATATAGTATTCACTCATGTCCCTTGGCTCCCTCCAAAGGGATTCCTTTGAAACTCTTTCCCCCGTCTCCTAGAGCACTTTTAATGCTGACCTTACCTAGCTGGGCATTGCCTTAGCTTTCCTAGGGCTTGGTCAAACAATTAGTTGCACTCACACTCCAGGGCCCTGCAAACATATATATATATATATATATATATATATATATATATATATATATATATATATATATATATATATATATATATATATATATATATAGGGTAGGAACTGTACTACCAAATTCCAAAGAACCATGGTGTGGCCACGGTGGGAATTGGAGTTACAGCCCTCCATCTTCAAGTCTCTCCAAACTAGCAGCAGACTATCTAAAGCAAAGAAATGAACAAAATAAACACTAAAACTTGAAAAAATTAAACCTAGAACACACACATGAAAAAATAAACACACATAACAATGTTTCCTACAAAGATTCACCGAACTTCACTCTATTCACATCCAATCAGGCCATAAAATAGTGACTGTTACACACAATACTATGTTCAGACTGGTTTTTCCTTACAGTAGCTATACATATGCATAGCCAACCCTTGAATTAGGGTTTTTCAAGTCATTTATAGTCTTTACCTCAAGATTGGAGCTTTATTAGGGCTTGGATCTACTTTGATAAGGTTTAGACCTTATTTGAGAAAATTTGCTAAGAAACTTTAAAACGTTGCTACCAACTTTTGGAGCAACTTTTCTTGCTCATGCCACTTTTGTTCACACCAACTTTCAAGACCATCCTTAGGTATGTTACAAAGCATACTTGTGCTAAAACTTTCCAAACCCTTATTGTAAGACTATGACCTCATGAAACAAGCAGTGATCTCAGGATGACAATAGGCCCTGAGCCATTGTGCCAACAGACTGACAAAACCAACAAAAACTCTAGGACCTAGCCTAGGCCTAGACACACAAAATGAGCTTAGCTCTTATTGTAATTACAAGATTCATTTAAGAAGTGCTTCACACAACAAAATTTAATGGTGGGAGCCCTTAGAAGGGTGCTCCTACACCATACTCCCCCTCAGCACAAACTAAGGCACTTTGGGGTCAAGAAGAGCCAGGTCCACACCAAAATTCTTGAACTGTGCTTCCTCAATCCAGGTGGCTTCAAATTTAGACTGATCTACCCACTTGATAAGATGCTCCATGTTGACTTGATGTCTTATAGTCTTCTTCACCCTAGATTCTAATATCTTCTTTGCTTTGGCTGGCTTCTTCTTGGGCATTGCATTGGTGTCTATGTCTTGCAGCACCTTTGGTGGATCCATACCTTGTTGTTTGATATCTCCTTTAAACATGACCAGGTCTACAACATTAAACACCAATGAGATGGCTAATTTTGATGGCAAGTCCACCTTGTAGGCATTCTCTCCATATTTGGCTAGAATTTGACAAGTTCCTACTCTTCTCATTTGTAGCTTGGTGGGCATGCCCTTCTGCATCCTTGCTTTGTTAAGATGGACCATGACATAGTCCCCAATCTAAAACTATACTTCTTTCCTCTTTTCATCCACTTTATCTTTGAGTTTATGTGTGGACTCCATGATGGTCTTCTTTACTTTCTCTTGAACCTCCTTGATGGTTTGAGTGAAATCTTCAGCTTGTCCACTCTTTAACTCCATAGAACCTAAGTCTCTTAACTCACACACTCCTCTAGGGTGTCTTCCATATATAATCTCAAATGGACTCCTTCCTATGGTCTTGTTCACACTATCATTGTAAGCATACTCTTCTTGAGAAATGACAATATCCCAAGTTTTCCCATACTCCTTTGTCAAACATCTTAGCAAGTTGCCAAGCACCTTGTTTATGACTTTAGTTTGACCATCAGTTTGAGGATGGTATGCTGAACTGAAAGAGAGATTAGTTCCCAACCTTTTCCACTAATGGCCCATGAACTTACTATCCCTATCTAATATAATACTCAAAGGGATTCCATGAATCCTAACTATCTCTTTGAAGAAGAGGTGTGCTACATAGCTTGCATCATGAGTAGTTCTACATGGAATGAAATGACTCATTTTAGAGAACCTGTCTACTGCATCATAGATTCTATCCATACTTGATTTGGTTTTAGGGAGTCCAACAACAAAGTCCATGCTCACACACTCCCAAGGCCTATTTGGAATTGGAAAAGGTTGATAGAGTCCTGCATTGCTTGAACCTCCTTTAGCTCTTTGACATACTCCACATTGCTCCACATATCTTCTCACATCCCTTGCTAGCTTAGGAAAAAATTAGTATCTTTGTACCAACTCCAATGTTTTATTTATACCAAAATTTCCACTTAGACTACCATTATGCTCCTCTTAGATTAGATTTTCCCTCATGGATCCTCTAGGTACACATAGTTGACTGCCTTTAAACAAAAATCCATTTTGAAGGGTATAATCTACAAACTCACCATGGAAATGGTTCTCAAACTCTTGGTACACCTTGTAGGCTTGTGAGAAGTCTTCATCCTCCTCATATAATTCTTTAAAACCTACTATTCCAATGCTTTGCAGCTGTACTTCTTGGACAGTCAAAAGCTTTCTACTCAAGGCATCTACCACCTTGTTAAGTTGTCCTTTCTTATATTTAATTGTGAAGGTAAAGGATTGGAGATACTCCATCCACTTCAAATTCCTATTTCTAAGCTTCTCTTGAGTTTTTATATAGCTTAAAGCCTGATTATCAGTAAATACAACAAATTCCTTGGGCAGGAGGTAATGCCTCCACTTCTTGAGAGATTGTACCAATGCATACAACTCCAAGTCATAGGTTGAATACTTCTTCTTTTCCTCATTGATTTTCTCACTAAAGAATGCCACAGTCCTTTCTTCTTGTCTCAATACACCCCCTACTGCTACACCACTTGCATCACATTCAATTGTGAACAACTTATCAAAAGTAGGTAAGAGTAAGATATGTTTGGTAGCTACCTCTTGCTTCAATGTTTGAAATGCTTTCTTAGCTACCTCAGTCCATTTGAACTTGGTCTTGAGTCCTCCTTTGATGGTGTCAAGCACTGGTGCACATATCCCATTCAAGTTCCTCACAAACTTTCTATAGAATTGTGCCAACCCATGGAAACTCCTAACTTTAGTCCCTATTTTAGGGGTAGGCCAATTCAAGATTTCCTCCACCTTTCTTGGGTCCATTTTCAAAGTACCCTTGGACACCACAAATCCTAAGTAAACCAACTCTTGCTGCATGAACTCACACTTTTCTAGGTTGATAGCTAATTTCTCTTCATGGAGTCTCTTCGTGACCAACCTCAAATGCTCAAGGTGTTATGCTTTGGTTTTGCTATAGATGAGTATATCATCTAGATATACCACTACAAATCTACTTGTGAAGTCCTTCAAGACCTCATTCATCAACCTCATGAAAGTGCTTGGGGCATTGGTAAGCCCAAATGAAATTACAAGCCATTCATACAATCCATCTATGGTTTTAAAAGCGGTCTTCCACTCATCACCCTCCTTGATTCTAATTTGGTGATAACCACTTTTTAGATCCAACTTAGTGAAGTACATAGCACCACCTAAGCAATCCATCAAATCTTCTATTCTTGGAATTGGGAACCTATACCTGATAGTGATCCTATTGATAGCCCTTGAATCAGTGAAAAGTCTCCATTTTCCTCCCTTCTTAGATGCCAAGACCATTGGGACTGCACATGGAGTAATGCTCTTCTTGATCAACCCTTGATCCAATAATTCTTGCACTTGTCTTGCCACTTCCTTATTATGGTCAGGGGTAAGCTTGTAGGCTTCTTTGTTAGGTAGAGATGCATTGGGTACAAAGTCTATTCGGTGACTTATAGCCCTTCTTGGAGGTAATGTTGCAGGGGTTCCATCACTCACAATGTCTCTGAATTCTTCCAACATTTTCTGCACTTCTAATGGTGTTTTTGCTTGTAACTTCTTGTCATCCTCCTTTGGATTCACCATGATACCACATCCTATTGTCTCCTCATCATTTAGTGCATGTAGGAACTCTTTACCACTACTAAGCAACACACTAGGTGTTTTAGAAGTGCCTTCTTCATTCTCTGTTATGGACTGAATCTTGAATGTTCTTCCATCTTTCTTGAAAGCAATGGAGTTTTGTTCTCCATCATAGATCACCTTCCTATCAAATTTCTAGGGTCTTCCCAATAGAATATGGCATGCATCCATGGGTAGGACATCACAAAGCACTTTGTCCTTATAGCCTCCAATTAAAAACTCCACCCATGTTTTCTCATTTACTAGCACACTCTGCTCTTGATTCAACCAAGTCACCTTGTAGGGGTTTGCATGGGGAACTTTTGTGAGTTTGAGCTTCTTTGTTGCTTCCTCTGCTATGATGTGATTAGTGGACCCTGAATCCACTATAACTTTGCAAACTTTTCATTGTATCTTGTATCTTATATCTGACTCTAAAAAGAGCCCTCCTCTACTTGGGTTCACCTTGGTTAGGTTGCCTTATGAGTACTCCTCTAAACATTAAGTTTTCACCCATTTTAGATTCTAGTTTACTGACCTCATTGGTACATGAGCTGCTTCCATCTTCTTGGGTATAGGCTACCCTCTTTTCACTGCTTGAGTTTTATGGCTTGTTAGGACACGTATAAGCAAGGTGCCCAAGCTGTCCACATTGATAACATTTAATTGTGGCAAAGTAAGAGCTACTTCTTCCTACCCCTCTTCCTCTATTTCCTTGAGAACCTCTTCCTCTACCAAAAGATCCTCTTGTACTGACCTCTGAACTTTGTTCCAAAACTTTTCTCTCCCCTTGACTTCTTGAGTCACCACCTCTACCACTAGAACCTCCTCTTTGACCCCCTCTAGAGTCTCTACCTCTATTCTTTGAGTTAGATTCATGCTTTCTTCTTTGCTTATCTTCAAGTTTTTGTGCCATATGTTGACACCCAAGGATTGTAGTGGGATTGAACAAACTCATCTCCTCTGCTATGCTCCATTTCAGACCACTTACGTACCTTTCTACTTTGATGCTCTCCTCCTCCTTAACTTTAGATCTCAAGCTCAACTTGTGAAACTCTTCAATGTAGGTGGCTACATCCATCTCCTTCTATCTAAGATTCAATCTCCTCCTATGCTTCTAGATCTCATAATCTACAAGTAGGTATGCTTCCCTCACTTTTTTGACCATTGCTTTCCAATTGGACATTGGGTTCTTTCCCTCTTTCTCCCTTTCTTCTTGTAGGTAGTTCCACCAAGTTAGAGCTTGACCTCTCAACCTAGATTTGGCCACTTTGACCTTTTGTGCCTCTGATATCTCTTCACATTCGAAGTGATTCTCCATGCCTTCAATCCATTACATCACAAGCTTTGTATCCATCCTATCGGTAAGTAATGGGACACCTTCAAGTGCCTTACCAGTGATAGCCTTCAAAGCTTTAAGAAATTGCTCATCTTGGGTTATTAGGAACCTGCTCTATATTAACATCAGGAAAATCCTCAAATGTTTTCTATTCCATAATCTTAGTCCATTGTTCTTCCTACTGAGAAGTTTTAGGCTATAATTCAGCCTCTTGCTGAATGTTTTCATCCTCTTCTTTCCTCTGCCTAGAATCTTGTGTTACATTTGGCTCATTAACTGGAATCTCTTCAATTGTTTTTTACCTTCTCCTAGCACTTCTCCTTAATGGAGTTTCCTCCTTTTCTAGAGCTTTCCTTTTTCTAGACATGCTTATGGCTATAGGAGATTCCTTAGCATGCTGACTAGTACTAGGGTTAATTTTTTTTTCTTATCCTTTGGGGAAATTGTTTCTACTACAGGAGCAACTTCAGCCCTTTTTGTAGGAGTCTCTGATTCCTCTTCATGAGTTGATCTTGAAGTAGAGGAATTAGTGGAATTAGGGGAATTAGGGGTCCTAACCCTAGATTTCTTTTTGGATGAAGAACATTGTCCAATTTCAATAAAAAATTTTCTAACCCCTTTAGCAGTTTTAACCCTCTGTCCCACTCTACGCCCAATTGGTTCTAGGGTAGGCTCCTTAAACCCCTGCAGCAGAAATTCCTCCCAAAAAATATATGATTTCTCCCTTAAGGATTTTTCCACTATCAACTTGATTAAATAGTGGCGAGAGATAGAATTTCGTTTACCCTCTTGAACTAGAATGGTCTATTTTGACAAGATGCCAAACACAAAACTAGGGACATTGATAGGCCTATTATCATGTCTTAAACAACTCAAGAATTTAAAGTAAATAGCATGCAGGAATGAGTGTAACCTTTTGTATGTTAAATACCTAATAATATAAACCACACATTGTTTAAATGGCTTAGGAAGAGATAGTTGAAATGTACCTTATTTCCTATCAACTTCAAGCAGCAGGTCTATATGTAGAGTGAACTGAGCTCTAGAAGTAGTTGGGTCAAGATTCTCTACAAATTCCTCACCCTCCAGTGGTAATCCCATGACCTCTGCCAAAACTGACTAAGAAAATGGAATGCTCAGTCCTTTAACTATAGCCACTCCATCTTTTAAGGAGTTAAGAAACTGAAGTGCAACCTCGTTATCCTAGCTAGTTAGCTCCTAGACATAATCTATCCAACCCCTTGCCTAGAAATACGACCTAAAATTTTGTTCTTTGAGAAAAACACCATGCACAGTAGGCTCCGTTCAGATGAGGTCACCACCCATCATCTAGTTTCCGAGATACCCAAAATAGAGTTGTAGGAGATAAAATAGACAACCAAAATTTTGAGCAAGAAAGCTTGAAAAGGCAGGTTACAGGATGATTCAAATTTGGAAATTTCTAGCAATGAAGCTCAAGAAATGAGCTTATGAGTAACATAAATACAAATTACCATATTATCATTTCATAATTACTCATAAGTACTCTCCGCAGAACTCATACTCAACATAACTTGCCACCTTAGTTTTATACATGCAAAAAATAACACGTAGCATAATGATTTTCAAAAGTGTCTAATCATGGCAGAAAAATACAAGTACGACAAGAGAAAGGAATAAATATAAAGATTTCATAAACATAATGACAAAAAAAAACTAATATAACTTCCCCCCTAGCTAAAATATTGCAACTAAACCCACACTTGCGGTGATGACAAGGCATACGATAAAAATAAGAGGAAAACAAATTAAAGTTGCATACCTTGAAATGTGTGCTAACCTGAAGTGTTGCTAAGGTGGTAGTTTCTATCCATGAATGAAAGAAGATATGAGGTGGATGGGTGATAGATTATAAATGAAATGGATTTTTATTATGGAGAAGTGACTTTCGTTAAGAAAGTGTTTATTATGAAAGTGAAGAGATCTTTTTACAGTGAGGAAGGCAAATGAGCAAAAAGCTCATTATGAGTGGCTATAGGAAGTGTGTTGCCAATGGTAGAAGAGAATTGCTATAGGAACTCATCCTCACTCTGGGGTTTGTGATATAACTTCAATCTGTGACCATTGACTAGCAGTTTGAAATGCACTGGATCAATTGTGGAGAGCTGAACCGCACCATTTGGAAAGACTGCAATTATCTCATATGGTCCAAACCATCTAGTTTGGAATTTTCCTTGGTTTTTCTGGTACCGAGAGTTATATAAGAGCACCCAGTCACCAACTAAAAATACTTTGTCCTTGACAAACTTGTCATGTCATTGCTTGCGCTGATGTTGGATCAATTTGGTGTTATGCAAAGCAGATTTTCTCCACTCATCAAGGCCATTCAAACTTAGAATCCTATCTTGCTATGCTACAGTGAGATCCATCCCAAGATCAAGAGCTATCCTAAGTGTCTTATGTTTGAATTCAATAGGCATGACTGCAGAGTGACCATAGACAAGCTCAAATGGTGTGAAACCGGTTGTAGACTTCCATGTAGTTTGGTATGCCCAAAGTGCTTCAAGAAGTCGAATAGCCCAATCTTTCTTATGGATGGCTACTATTTTAGTGAGAATAGATTCCAACTCCTGATTGGTAACTTCCACCTACCCATTAGCCTAGGGGTGATATGGTGATGATTTACCATGCCTGATGTTATATTCCTCCATCAGAGCAGCAATCAAATTGGAAGTAAATTAAGGACCTTGATTAGATTGAATCTCCCTTGGTACTCCAAATCTAGTGAAGATGAATTCATAAAAGAAATTTGCAACATTGTTATCCTTAGGGTGCTTCATAGGTTTAGCCTCAACCCATTTTGTAACATAGTTAGTACAAAAAAAGATATAGGATTTACCTTGGGAAGAGGGCTCAATAGGACCAACAAAGTCAATCACCCATTTTCAAAGGGTGCGAGAACTACCTATGCCTGCAAGGGCATTTCATCTATCTTTGTAGGTCATACCATGTGTTGGCATTTGTCACACTTTTTGGTGTACTGAGCAACATCCTTGTGTAGATTGGGCCAATACTAACTTGTAGTCAAAATTTACAATGTTGTTCTTTTGGCAGCAAAATGTCCACCGCAAGGTTCATCATGACATGCCCTGAGGATATCATAGGTTTCATCCTCTCTAATGCATCTTCTAGTTACTTGGTTAGGACTAGTATAAAACATGAATCCAAAACTCCATGAATAATTAAAGCTCTTTTCAGTTAACAGCCTTCTTTCTTTAGAAGAGAAATGAGCTGGTGTCCTACCAGTTGTGAGGTAATTGGCAATATCTGCATACCAAGGATTGTGTGCAGTCAGCAAGAAGAGATGTTTATCAGGAAAACTATCATCAATGGCTACAAGATCATCAGGTACATGCAACCTAGAAAGAAAATCAGCTACCACATTGGTTTTACCAGGTTTATCTATTATGGTAATGTCAAACTCCTACATAAGCAGTAGTCAGCAAGCCAATCTTCTAGAGATTGTAGGCTTGTTCATGAGATACTTAATAGTAGAATGGTCAGTATGCACATAGATCTCATATCCAATAATGTAGTGTCTAAATTTATTTAGGGAATAAATGACTACAAGAAGTTCTTTTTCAGTGACAGTGTAATTAAACTCAGCACCTTGCAAATTTTTACTGATAAAGTAAATTGCATGCTCAACTGAGTCCACCTTCTGGCCAAGCACAACTCCAATAACATAGTCTAAGGCATCAGTATGGATGTGAAAAGGCAAGCCCCAATTAGGCCCTCTCAAAACCGGTGTTGTAGTGAGAACTTCTTTAAGTTGTAGGAAATACTTTGCACACTCAAAATCCCAAGCAAATTCATCATCCTTCTTGAGCAAGTTATACAGTGATGTTGCAAGCTGACTAAAATCCTTTATAAACCTTCTATAATACCTAGCATGTCCAAGAAAACTTCACACATCTTTTTGTTTTGCTGGAGTAGGTAATGTGCTAATCGCCTCAATCTTAGCAGGGTCTGTGTGTGTGAAAATTGTACCTGATCTGTAGACACAACACTTCAGTAAAACATTAGAGGTTAGCAAAAATCAAAATTGTGCGAAATTGAAATCTAATTTAACCAAGCGATTTACTGCCTTCTAGTAGGTGCGAGATTAATGTTCTTAGATTGTTATCGAGATCAGTGATCTAGATGACACCTAAACAAAGGATTTGAATGCAATTGATCTATATATGAATTGAATGCAATTAATCTATATTTTTGAATTTTCTATGCAATAAAAATGATAAAAACTGATATGAATCTATGCTAATATGGAAATTGATATGCTAAAATGATCTAACAATGATATGAAAAAGAATCTAAATGAAGGATTTGAATGCAATTGATCTAGATATGAATGTAATTAATCTATTTTTTTGATATTTTCTATGCAATAAGAATGATAAAAACTGATATGAATCTATGCTAATATGGAAATTGATATGCAATGCTAATCTAGAAATGATATGATATGAGAATGAAAATTCTAACAATAATATGAAAGCTATGAATTTGAAATTGATCTCACAAAGGTGTCGATTCGCAAGAGCTTTGATTTTCCCAATTCCAATTCTCCAGCGCGATTGTGCAAAAATATGAGATTCTATGGATGCAAATTTGAGAGATGAATTATGAAGAGATGAGCCTTATTTTTATAGAAATCCAAGGCTTTGGAGGTGCATGAAAAAAAGCCATAAATCACTGAAATAACTTAGGTTGATTTTTGAGTTATTTTTAAATAACAGAGAATTAAGTCACAAAAATCATGCAAAAGCACAGTTTAACTCGAATTAGAAGTTTAGATCAACTTTAAAACTCAAAAAGATGTTGAGTTTCAAAAAGCTAACAACTTGCATTGATTTTCCAATTTTGAGTTTAACTGGTCCTTTTATGTGCACATGGATAATTATGATTTAATAAATAAATAAAGTGATTTATGCTCAACTTAACTGATTTTTGAAATAAAATAATTAATTTATGGGTTAATTAACTATTTTATCAAACTTTTATTAAAAATTATATTATTAAATAATGACAACATGCTTTAATTAATTAAATAAGAATTTAATCAATTATTCATATGATATTAGATTTATTGTCAAAATTAAATAATACAATTAATAATAGATAGAATTAAATTTAATTAAATAATTAAGTGGCAAATATTAAATCTAATTAATTAAATATGAAAATATTCAATTAATCAAACTTTAGGATAAATGTGATTTATTGCCAAATAATTATAAAATTAAAGATAATTATGATGATTAGGAATATTACTAGGAATATTCCTCTATGCAAAATTTAAGATAATCAATTAGGATTTGATGATGTTTAGATGTGCTTTAGATTAGGACTTCGATGTTGATTTCGTTCGAATTGAAGATGTAGGAGATTAATGAACTTATAGCCTATTTTTGGGGTATTACATTTTGCCCCTCTTTGAATTGTTGTGTGAAGCGCAGTGATTCAAAGAAAGTCTGTGTTTGTTAGAGATATGAAACTGATTCGAAATTGATAATTGATGAGACAGAAGCTGATTGATATTGATTTGATATGGAGATAATAGGTCCTGAATGACCAAAGATAATGTTCACTATAATAGCAAATGAACCTATGATTGTGAAAAAGTGTCAAAACACCTGATTCCAAACCTTAGGATTGCAAAGAAGTGAGTGACCGGTTCTAGACTTGATTGTCTTAGCAGAACTAGCAGGTATCACATCCGAATCCTTCAGTTGCCGAAGAACCAAGGAAAGAACACTATGATCCGATGGTTGCAAAAACTGATACAGTTTACAAGATTAGGAGGATACCAGATTGATATGGATCTTGATGAATCTGATATGCCCCAAGTGATGATAGATTTACCCCGAGTGATGAGGTCTTTTGATGAATCAGTAACTAGACGTGATTGTTTGTCTTGATCACTGATGAAAGATATTGATAGAAATAAAGATATGATTTCAAATTTGATTACAGACTTTGAATGATATGCAATACCATGCCCCCTTCAAGATTAAAATTGAAATCTAACAAGAAAAGTCAGCGTTGAGAGTTTAGAATCATGTTAATTGATTTGAGAAGTGGTTAAACATGTCCGGTGAATGCATTCTACATCATTGAGAGGTCCTGGAGACTAAGTTTGACTAGGTTAAACCATGGGTTGACCATAGTTGACCAAGTTGAAATTTTGATAGTTTGATGTAAGATAATCGATTAAGTTGAATACTGGATTTCTGTGATGATTGAAGGTTGATTATGCAAGTAGTTAATAATATGAATGATCTTAGATTTGAATTTTGATCTCGAAAAAGGATTCTACTGTTGGCATTAAGCAGGATTGCCACTAGTGACAACACTTATTTGCATTCTGAGTGCAAACTGAGCAGAACAGTGAAAAATGAGCAGAACAGTGAAAATTGAGCAAAACAGTGAAAACTGAGCAGAACAGTGCAAACCGAGCAGAATAGTGCAAACCGAGCAGAACAGTGCAAACCGAACAGAATAGTGCAAACCGAGCAGGACAGTGCAAACCGAGCAGGATAGTGTAAACCGAGTAACATTATGTCTACCAAGTCACCAGTATTTACCGAGTTCAAAACCTACCGAGTGGTTAGTATGAACCGAGCCTTCACTTCTACCGAGTGCATGATGATGCCGAGTAATGCAGTGGATGCCGAGTATCAGAAAGTCACCGAGTTAGTTTGCAAGAACCGTGTAACCATACTTGGGCCGACTTAGTAATACTTATGTTTATTTGTCAAGCCGACTTTGTAATTGTAATTAATTGTTTAGACTTGTATATAAACAATGTTGTAAAATTACCAAGATGTAATGAGTATGAATATGAATATGAAAAATAGAGAAAGGCAAAGATAAGTGAATTACAAATGGCTACAGTAGTATAAGAAGCAGCAAAGACAAATTCATCACCAAAGGTGATCAGTACATTAGCGAATCTCATTCAGCAATCCAGTTGCAAAGTAAGAGATCTACTGTTTCATCCTAACAGGTGAATCAGTACTAAAATCCTTTAACCGGGTAGACTTAACAGTCTTTTGTAAAATCTCTTTACCGAGTACATACTTCTTTTGTAAGTTTGTAAAAATCCTTTAACAGGGTGGATTTAGCAATCCTTATTGCTCCTAGCAGGGCAGATCATCAGAAGTGATCAATGTAAGCCTTAACCGACCAACTTTATACTGTAGTACTAAAGCTTTGTGGGTTTCATCCCCACCCCAGTTTTACTTTCTTTTGGAAGGTTTCTGGGTAACCAAATCTATGTGTCATTGTTGTGAATGTTTTTAAGTTTCATGCTTTCTATATGCAAAAGGATAAAGTGAACTATATGTTAATACATCTGAAAGAAAATTTTGAAGTTACTGATTCACCCCTCCCCTCTCAGTAACTTGGTTAATTCCTGAATATTTCCAACAATTGGTATCAGAGCTGTATTGGTTCTCAAGATAAAGCTTAACTAGCTTGAGCAAAGATCCAGGACAATGGAGGTATTCAAACTGAACAAGGTGATTGAAAATGAAAAGCTAGATCTGGAAATGGCCATAGCTAAACTTAAAGAAGAAAAAGAACATCTTTCCCAATCCCTAAGAAGAAGGAAGGAACTTGCAAATCAGATGAATGATCAAAATTACATTGAAGAAAAGATTGAAGATCTTTTTCCCTCAGATAGCTCAGATGAAGCAAACAATGCTGTCAAAGAACTCCTAGAAAAGAATGGGTCTCTGCAGGAAGAAGTGACAAAATTAAAAAGAGAACAAGAACTACACTCAACAAGATTTTATGAGATCTTAGAACAAAGAAACAAGTTGAAAGATGAATTAGATGGAAGGAATAATGAAGTCCAAAATAAAACCCTTCAGCTAGAAAACCTAATTGATCAGATCTCCCATACAAATGAGGAAATTCTGACTCTAAGATCAGAAATAGAAAACACAAGAGAAGAACTAAGATCTAAAAAGCAAATCAATCTAAGATTGGTGGATGACCTTAACGCCAAAAAACAAATCAATGAAGGAATGTTGAAGAGCCAAGAAGACTTAAATCAGCTATATGATTGAAATCTTCATAGGCAAAAAGGAAAAGCAGGACTTGGATACAAAGGAGAAGGTGAATCTTCTAAGCAAGGTACTCAAAGAAATCAGAAACCTACCTGTAATCATTGTGGCAAAATAGGACATACTTCAAATAAATGTTGGAGCAATGAAAAAGTAGAATTCAATGGAAAATGCTACAACTGCAATCAGCATGGTCACAAAGCAAATGAATGCAAGGAAAAACTAAGATTCAGAGGTAATTATCACAAATACAACAAACAAGGTCACAAGGCATCTGAGTGCAGATCCAAAACATTCAATCCAGCAGAACAAATTATGAAAGAAATGTTTGGATGGGATTACAACACCTGGTGTAGATGTCATTACTGTGGAGAATATGGACACATTGGCATGAACTGCATAAAACATCATCTAAGGAAAAGAGATACTACCATAAGATGCTTCAAATGCACTAAACTCGGTCACATAGCCAGAAATTGCATGAATGCTAGTGAAGTTGAAGATGGAAAGAAGAATGAAGCAACTAAGGTCAGGAAATAGATGAGGCAACAGTGGATTCCTAAATCTACTGAGCAATCCAGTCCAAGTAATGGAATGGGTGGCTCTACCGACTCAAACTAAATTCCCAAGAAAGCACTGGAACTGTATTCTCATAGACAAATTTCAAGTAGTTCTAGAACTGAATTAAAAGAAAGATCTAAATTGGCATACAAGATGCAATAAGATCACAGGAAGGTCGGTATCAGTTTTCACTGAGCAAAGTCAGGAGCGGTCTAATATGATTACTGAGTGAGGTCGGAGCAACATGAATTCTCAAGTTCACCAAGTTGCGAAGTCTTTACCGAGTAATTAATTCATAGTGGGTGATAGTCTGTCAGAATTCATACCCTAATTTGTACTAAGCATTAATGACAGAGTTGTAAACAAAAGGAAAGAAATCAAACTCATTCTTCACTGTGAACTTTAGCATTTTGAGAGAAGAAAATTTCCAGAGCAATCCAGCGATTCAAACACTTTTGCGGAAAGAATTCTTTGTCAGCTACCATGGCATCATCCAGCACTTGAGTGAAGAAAGGATCAGAAATGATAATCCCAGGGGAATGGAAAGCACCAGATTTCAAACTCATTCCCGCAATTGCAGTAGCCCTAGACCTGAACAGAGCTCAATCTTAGATTCCTCCTAAGGTACTACTTGTTAACGATATTCACAATCATTTCAATTGTGCAATTCAAGAGATGGGAAACCTAGAGCTAGATATTGTGCGTGAGGAACTATGTGTGAATGGTATTCTAAAACCCAAGCACAAACATCTGGAAGACAAGGGATTAGTTCACATTGCACATTTACCTCGAAACTTTTGAGAAAAATGGGTTAGATACATTCTCAGACGTGTACATGAAGGCAAGATTTGGCTTGAGCAACCCATAGAGATCACTAAGAAGATGATTCACCAAATCATCGGTCTTCCCATGTTAAAGAAAGCTAAAACTACCAAAACCCTAGGTCAGCCGGAACTGGAGAAGAAAACCCTAGCCGAGTGGGACGGTAGAGGCATGAAAGTAAGCAGCATTACTGATGCTGAACTGAAGTTTGGTACACACATTATTGCTCATAAAATATATAGTTCAAGTTGACAGAATAGTGTCTCCTGCGAAGCCATAGACCTAGCATACAAAGTGGTCAAGAATAATTTATCATTTGACCTTGCAGATTTGTTGTTAAAATAGTTTAACAAGAACATGGAAAGCATTCAAACTTCCAAAAACAATCCGTGTAAGTTTGGATCTCTACTGGTCTGTTTATTCTTCTATGTTCAAAAATTCTTCCCTTCCAAAGGAAAAGTAGTATGGAGAAAAGATGTGCCAGTTCTTTATGAGGTAAATGAATATATTTCAGAAATGGGTGAAAATTTTGAGAGCATCATGGATAGTTATTTTGAGTCTTTCAAGGAGAAAATGAACGACAGATTTTGGATACCACAGAAGTTGGTGGAAGATTATAAGGATGATATTTTTTTCATGGTGGACTGTGATAGAGTATACATTCAAGCAACTAAACCAAGGATTGTACATGTAAAACCTCTTCCTTGTGAGGTAAACATTGATGAAAAAAAGAATATCATTGAAGCCCTCCTTAATCAACCTGTTAATCCCAAAGCTCCATATTTTGGAACATATGAAGAAGCAAAAGTGAGAATTGAATTAAGCATAAAGCTTCCACAGGCAGTAAATAAAGGAAAAAAGAGGATAGCCAAAATGCAAATGCTAACCGAGGACAGAGGAGAAGACACTGAAGAAGAAGAAGAGGAAAAGGATGAGAAAATAGAGGAACTAGAACCTGCAAAGAAGAAAGGAAAGGTATTCATTACCAAGACACCTAAGCCTCCCACTACTGTATTTACAAGGAGAAGTGCAAGGGGTAAAGCAGACAAACAGGACAAAGATATAATATTCAAAAAGCCTCCTCTAACCCTTCAAGAAAAGATCAAACTTTTTAGAGAAGGATCAGGATCTGGAGTAAGTAATATAAAATCTTTAAAATATGAAATAAGATCAGAAACAGAACAAAAGGAGATTGAAGATGCTGTCATTGAAAAGATGGGACAATGGAAATACTCTCTTGATGAAATAGCCCCATAGATTCCAGCAGCTTTATTAGATCCATTAAAAATGAGATGGGCCAATGCAAGGCAAACTGTAAAAGACATATTTGATCAAACCCTAAGATAGTTAATGTCCAGCTTGAAAAATGATGAAATAAAGAAGGCATTGAAGGAGAATGAAAATAAGATGACATTGAAGTTCAATACTTGTTTAATTCTGATTAACAATATTGAATCGGTTGTGAAGGCTGCAAATGCCACATGGAAGAACATATACCATCTTCACCAACCGAGTACTAAAACAATTATAATAAAAGACATTGAAGATGACAGTGATGAATAGGAAGAAGCCACTAAGGTAGATGATACCATGAGGATAGCAGCAGAAGTCATTGCATCACTTCCTACCTCTCTAGTAAAAGTTACTACATCTAGCCCGGAGACACCTTCAAGCATGGTTGTGACAACTTCAACATTTGTCCAATCACCTATAGAAACAACAGAAGTAACTACCATTTCTTCTACCGAGTTGCAGTCTCCTACTTCATCAAGTTTTCCAACAGTAAGTATTCCAATTATAAATACTTTAAGTTCTCCAGTAGACAGTATACCATTCTCTATAGCCAGTCCTACTATATCTACTGTCACTACTACTAAGGCATTAAGTATAGATAAGCCTAAGGCTCAACCGAGTATAAGATTTTTGGGCAAGAATATAGTAGAGGATATAGACCTAGATGAGGAAATAGAGATTCCAACATTGGATTTTTCAAATCTATCAGCGAATCAAATGCAAAATATAGGTGAAATCCTCCAAAGGAAAGCGAAGCAAAAGAAACTTAAAGAGGAGAGAGACAAGGAATATAAAATCATTAAGGATGCTAAGGACATTTTGTCAGAAGCATTAGGTATTGAAGTAGACTCCTCTCAACATGTTTTGTTACAATTAGCAGAAGCGGTAAATAAGTACAATGAGGATTCATCTGGGACAAACAAGTTAGTTGAAAAAGCTGAGAATAAATTCAACAATAAAGTGCTTGAGCACATTGCTCAGCACATAGCTATTAATCAAGTAGAATTATCTTCAGTTTTGACAAACATTGAATCTTCCTATTCGAATGTTACCTCTCTTTTGGTCAGACTATGCAATGTTGCCGAGTTCACCAAGGATGTCAAGGATAAAATGAATAAAATTGATGAGGATTTGAAGATTAGCATATTGAAGCTGCAACTTGAACCAAGTTCAAACTCTGCTCATCACATGAAAATCTCATTCCTATCAAATATGCAGTCAGAACTACTGAAAGAAGACACAAGGATCCGGTCCACACTGCTAGACATTCAGAACATGATCCTTCCCATCATGAATACAATGTATAAGCACATTGAACATTCCAAAACATTAATTCATGACAATCAGTTCTCAATAGCAGATCACATGATTACACTCTCTGCAGAAGTCCAAATTGCAATCCAAACATGCAAGATTCTGCAAGAAAATTGGGACAGAACCTTGGCACTGATAATGAAGGTACATTCTATTTTTCTATCAAATTTTGGATTCTCTCTGTAAAACACTTGTATATACACCTTTGGCATTATCACCAAAAAGGGGGAGATATGTATAGAAGAAAAAGTTAGCACATTGAAAGGGGGAGATAATTTATAAAGCCCTATGACAAAGACAAATTTTGAAAAATCAAAATAAATCTCAGCATGGTTCATGTATATAAGTTTTGGGCAATAAGTGTTTTTCTCACTAATGCCAAAGGGGGAGATTGTTGGCATTAAGCAGGATTGCCACTAGTGACAACACTTATTTGCATTCTGAGTGCAAACCGAGAAGAACAGTGAAAACTGAGCAGAATAGTGAAAACTGAGCAGAACAGTGAAAACTGAGCAAAACAGTGCAAACCAAGCAAAATAGTGCAAACCGAGCATAACAGTGCAAACCGAGCAGAATAGTGCAAATCGAGTAGGACAGTGCAAACCGAGCAGGATAGTGTAAACCGAGTAACATTATGTCTACCGAGTCACCAGTATTTACCGAGTTCAAAACCTACCGAGTGGTTAGTATGAACCGAGCCTTCACTTCTACCAAGTGCATGACGATGCTGAGTAATGCAGTGGACACCGAGTATCAGAAAGTCACCGAGTTAGTTTGCAGGAACCGTGTAACCATACTTGGGCCGACTTAGTAGTACTTATGTTTATTTGTCAAGCCGACTTTGTAATTGTAATTAATTGTTTAGACTTGTATATAAACAATGTTGTAAAATTACCAAGATGTAATGAGTATGAATATGAATATGAAAAATAGAGAAAGGCAGAGATAAGCGAATTACAAAGGGCTACAGCAGTATAAGAAGTAGCAAAGACAAATTCATCACAGAAGGTGATCAGTACATCAGCGAATCTCATTCAGCAATCCAGTTGCAAAGTAAGAGATCTACTATTTCATCCTAACAGGTGAATCAGTACTAAAATCCTTTAACCGGGTAGACTTAACAGTCTTTTGTAAAATCTCTTTACTGAGTACATACTTCTTTTGTAAGTTTGTAAAAATCCTTTAACAGGGTGGATTTAGTAATCCTTATTGCTCCTAGCAGGGCAAATCATCAGAAGTGATCAATGTAAGCCTTAACCGGCCAACTTTATACTGTAGTACTAAAGCTTTGTGGGTTTCATCCCCACCCCAGTTTTACTTTCTTTTGGAAGGTTTCTGGGTAACCAAATCTATGTGTCATTGTTGTGAATGTTTTTAAGTTTCATGCTTTCTATATGCAAAAGGATAAAGTGAACTATATGTTAATACATCTGAAAGAAAATTTTGAAGTTACTGATTCACCCCTCCCCTCTCAGTAACTTGGTTAATTCCTGAATATTTCCAACATCTACTTGCTGCTTCATTGGAGGAACCTTCGTGTGAGATTCAGCTCTTGTTAGATTTGAAGATGCCAGTGGAGAATTGTTTAAGCATTGAAGTTCATTTAGCCATTGTGAGATCATGCAACATGCAAAATGCAAAGAGACATGCAAAATGAAATGCAACCTAGGACCTAGGACCTACTCACTGATCATATGTCGATGTGTTATCATCATTGAACTTTTAGGTAACCGAATAAATCAATACAATGCCCACTGGTTATGAAACCATAGACATATGAATATTGATTTGTAATGGTCAAGAACCAATACAACACCCACTGGTCAAACAACCATGGACGTATGAATATTCATTTTGTTTTCAGAATGTCAGATTAGATATAAGCATCAAAGCATAAGCGCCAGGATGACCTGAATATCATGTCCATTTTGATATAGCAATTTATATAAGCATCAAAACATAAACATCATGATGACCTAAATATGCCTTGCATTTCAAACACATCAAACAGTCAAGAGATTATTCTAAATCCAATGTGAATTACCCGTAGTGACCTTTTATCATTCACATCCTTAGGTAAGACTGTGTTTCACAATAGGAGAAAGAACTCACTCAAAAAGACAATAGTGAGATCAAACTTCCTTGAATTTTTTGGGTATCAATGGTCGAGGTACGCATGGCCATCCAATTTGAGATAGAGGCTCTTACAGTCGGACACCATTTCAATCCAGAATTTTCAAAGTTGTTAAATTTTCACATACAAGTAGAAGACAAAGAAAAGATTATGCCCCCAGTCATCACTCTCTAAATCCTATAAAGGACATCATCGAAGAGCTCGAAGGGACACAATATGCAAAAAATCTCAATGTGAATCAGTAAGCATACAAGGAGATAAAAGCATGTAAAAAAGCATAGATTGTTTTTAGTTTGTGTTTGATGTTGGTGTTGTAGATGCAAAATCCTTTCTAGAGACAAGACAGACTTGACTGACCCAAATGAAGCTTCAAAGGACTCTGGCTGGATATGACACATCTAAGATATACTAGAGACCATAGGATATGACATTGATTGCCCCCAAGTTTTAAACATTCATAGGATACAAACGCTTGAGCTGATTGGTGTACAGACCGACTTACTGAAAACTGGAAATGTTGAAACAAACAGGGAGATATGTACAAACTAAAGCAAGACTGAAAGCTGGGAAAGACTAAGATTGTGCTGATAGATGGAGCATTTTGAACAAGTGGTGCCCGTTTGCCAGGTTTTCACCATCTTGGCAGAGATTCTATTTTTGCTACCAAGGCGCCTGTTTCCAGGTTTTCACCAAGGCACTTTTTTTTCTTTTTTTTTTTGTACTTTTGATATTTTTTTATTTTTTGTATTTTTCATTTTTTAATTTTTATTTATTTTTTGATATTTTCTGATTTTTTTGTGAATCATCAAGGTGCCTATTGCTAGGTTTTCACCAAGATGTTCATTTTTTTCAGGACTTTTTCTGATTTTTAGGATTTTTTTAGGATATTTAACCATAGACTGAATGCCTTAGGCATAGAATTTCTTCAGATGGAGAACATTGATTGGTTCTCGGAGCTGTTCTCCTTCAGTCATTGAGAGTTGATAGGCACTAGAGCCAAAAGTAGCAGTGATTACAAAGGGACCCAGCCAGTTGGGTTCAAACTTCCCCTTGCATTCTTGATGGGATTGATTTTTAGGATTTTCTCTCAAGACTAGATCACCAACCTGAAATTCTCTGTGTCTGACTTTCTTGTTGTAGCCTCTAGACATTCTCTTCTGATATACTCTGAGATGATCATACGCTGCTTGTCTACGCTCATCTAGTAGTTTCAGCTCTTGTAACCTAGACACTCTATAGTCATCATCAGTTACTAGACCATGCATTCTGATTCTGAGTGATGGGATTTCAACCTCAATAGGCAGTACCACTTCAGACCCATAAACTAAAGTGAAAGGTGTAGCCCTGGTAGGTGTTCTGATACTTGTTCTGTAGGCCCATAGAGCTAGATTAATCATGAGATGCCAGTCTCTACCGGTTTTGTTTACTATTCTATGCAAGATCTTCAATAGATTTTTGTTAGAAGCCTCTGCTTGGCCATTCCCTTGTGGATAGTAGATAGAAGACCAATGTTGGGTGATCTTGAATTTGGCACATAGATCATTGAGGTCTTTATTCCTAAATTTCCCACCATTATCTGTGATTATGGAATGAGGGATCTCATATCTGCATATGATATAGTTCAATATGAACATAGATATTTGTTTCCCCGTTGCTTGTGTCAGAGGGACTGCCTCAACCCATTTTGTAAAATAATCTGTAGCAGTGATTATATGGGTATGTCCATTAGAAGAGTGAGGATGAATCATCCCGATAAGATCAAATGCCCATTTATGGAAAGGCCATTGTGTTGTAAAGGGGATTAGATCCCTCCCTGGAGCATGAATTAAGTTGCCATGCACTTGGCACTTTTGACAATTCTTAGCAAATTTGATAGCCTCTTTCTCCATTTCAGGCCAATAGTACCCAACCCTAATAAGTTTTCAAGCTAGTGTTAAACTATTCGAGTGTGACCCACAAATACCATCATGGACTTCCTCTAATGAACGTTGAGACTCTTCCCATTCTAAACATCTAAGTAGCATACCATCTAGACCTTGTTTGTATAGATCATTACCAATGATGACATATCAGGAGGCATTATAGATAAGATATCTCTTTTCATGACGGTTCAAGGTATCAGGAATGATTTGGTCTTGGAGATAGGAAAATAAGTTTTTATATCGGGATGAATCATGACCTACAATAGTGTAGATCATGCAGGTTTCGGGGGAGTCATATGCAGGATAAGAGAGTGCTTCCACTAGGAACTCGTAGCGTAGCTCATGTTTAGGCTACTTTAATAAAGTAGATAGTGTTGCCATTGCATCAGCAGCCTTGTTCTCCGTTCTAGGAATTTTCTCAAATGTGATAGATATGAAATATTTCTTAAGATCATTGACCATTCTCTTGTAAGGAATGAGCTTTTCATCTTTAGTTTGGTACACATCATTAACTTGATGAATAACAAGTTGAGAGTCTCCATGAATGTGTAGCTCTGTTACTCTCCATTCAATTGCTATTTTCATACCATTCAAAAGGGCTTCATATTCCACAATATTGTTTGTGCAAGGAAACTTTAATCGGAATGCTTTGGGGATTGAGTATCCTTAGGGAGTTAGGAACAATATGCCTGCTCTAGATCCATTCTGTGTATAGGAGCCATCAAAGAACAATTGCCATTCTCTAGAAGATAGGTGCATAATAGATGAGTTCAGAAATTCCATTTGCATTGGTGTGTCATCAAACATGGGTGCATCTGCTAGTTGATCAGCAATAACTTGACCTTTTATAGCTTTTCTTTCAACATATTCAATGTCGAATTCGCTTAGAAGCATGACCCATTTAGCCAGTCTACCTATGAGGGCAGCCTTGCTTAGTAGGTATTTTAGTGGATCAATTTTTGCTACTAGATGCGTGGTATGAGCTAACATATAGTGTCTTAGTTTCTATGATGCAAAGATCATAGCGAGACAAGCTTTCTCAATCATAGAATAGTTCTTTTCATACACCACCAATGTTCTGCTTATATAATAAATGGCTCTTTCCTTTTTGTCTTCATCATGTTGCGCTAGCAATGCCCCCAGTGATGTGGCTGTTGCAGAGACATACAAGATCAATGGCTTCCCATGAATAGGAGGCATCAAGATAGGAAGATTTGATAGATACTTCTTGATATGGTTAAAGTTGTTCTCGCATTCTTCATTCCATGCAAAGGTCACACCTTTATGTAATGTTTTTGTAAAAGTCTATGATATGTCCGCTAGCTGTGATATGAATCTTCTGATAGATTGAACTCTGCCTTGCAACGTCCTCATTTAACTGATATTTGTGGGAGGTTGCATCTCTATTATAGCCTTGACTTTAGCCGGATCAACTTCAATGCCTTTCTTTGAAACTATGTATCCTAAGAGCTTTCCAGAAGTGACACCAAAAGCACACTTCTTAGGATTTAGTCAGAGACTAAACTATTCCATTCTATCTAGGATCATGCTCAAGTCCTTTAGATATTCAGTTCTGATCATAGATTTTGCTAATGTGTCATCAACATAATCTTACATGGTTCGATGCATCATGTCATGGAAAATAGATGTCATTGCTCTTTAATATGTAGCTCCAACATTTTTGAGTCTGAATGGCATAACATTCCAACAAAAGGTTCCCCACGCACATGTGAAAGCAGTTTTCTCTTGGTCTTCTGGAGCAATTTTGATTTGGTTGTATCCAGAAAAGCCATCCATTAAGGAATACATCTCATAGCCCGCAGTCATGTCCACTATCATATCAATGTTAGGTAGTGGAAAATCATCCTTAGGGCATGCTCTGTTCACATCTCTAAAGTCTATGCACACTCTGATTGAACCATCTGGTTTAGAAATAGGTACAATGTTGGAGATCCACTCAGCATAGTCTATGACGCGGATGAATCCAGCTTTTAGGAGTTTCTCTAATTCAGCTTTGACTAAAAGTGCAACATGAGGATGCATCTTTCTCAATTTTTGCTTGACCGATTTTACTCCAGGAGCAATGGATAGATGGTGCATGATAAGATTTGGATCCAACCCTGGCATATCTGAATACTTCCATGCAAAGTTGATCTTTTTTTCTGTCCAGAATGTAGTAAATTTCTATTTCTCTTCTTCTGATAAGGATTGTGCTATATGTACCAATTGTGGTTCCTCTGTTGTACCCAAATTGATGGATTGGGTGGGCTCAATTAGAACTGGAGACCTGTCCTGTAAATGACTTGGAAGGACATCAAATATCTCATCCTTAGGTGCCTCAGAGAGGTTTTCACCTTTGGATACATCTTTTATTTTTACTTTTGTCAGTTCTGAGACTGCCACAAAGTGGTTTTCACCCTTAGAACTCTTTTTCTTTTTCTTTTTACTTTTGTTTTTCTGACTAAGATATTTGATGTCCGAATTGATCATGCTGACACTCAGTTCACTGATGGAAGTACTCATAGGCTCAACTACATTGAGGTAGTAGGCAAGGGCATAGTCATTTGGGAAGGTATAAATACCATGGTTTGGGTTTGTGGAAGTTTGGTCGATAAGATCAGGGCGTTGGATAGTCAAAGCAGGAAAGGCTTGGGATTTGGTGTTTATAGATATTGATCTATCATCATTGGTCCTAACCTGATGCACGAGTTCAAAGGTGATACTACAACTTAAGACATCCAATTCGTGAATAGGCTCAATGTCATCATGGGAGTCCAATTCAGCCATAGGTGGATCAGACTCGATAGGTTCATCATTTCACTCTAGACTTACGTTGGTTTGAGGTGCATATTGGTGAATAACATCAACATGTTTCTTTGTGATAAGCTCATCTGGTTCTGGAATGGCTCCCCATTCATAGTCATTTGATTCAGCTTCTGATTCAAGATCTCTAGGAAATCTTAGAACATGAGTAAAGTTAGGGTGAATACCCCAAGAAGGGTTACCCTCAGATTCTGATTTGAATTCATACTCATGAGAATCTGTCTCAGAATCACTACCACTTCCCTCTTCTTGATTTTTTTTGAGATTAGCTGGTTCTTGTGTTGCAACTATCTCCTGATTGATAGTAGGTTCTTGTGTTTCTACTACATTAATTCTTTTGATAGGATCATCTTTATCATCAAGAAGGTCTTTGATCTCTTTAGGCAATTTTTCATAGGGGATGAGTTCTAAACTATCTGAATCACTATCTGATGGTTCTGTTTCTTCTTTCTTAAGAAGAGGTTCCCCTGGTGTGATCTGCTCTATGACATGTGAGCAATTACCTTTGAGGTGATAGGGTTTCTTCTTAAATCCTAAGCCAAATTTATTTTTATTTTCTCTACCAGTATGTGGGAGAGGTGCCTCAAGACCTTTTCCTCTGATTCCTAGAGGTCCTTGACCTAAGTATCCCATCTTAGCTATTAATTTACCTCCTAGACCATATGACTTGGAAGGGAGTTTGGGTACTGCAGAGTTACCAGTTTGAACAACTTGAGATTCAGGTTCATCTTTGTATAGCCATGATAGCACAGCTTCATCCTCTTCAAATTCTTGCTTGGATACTTGTTCTGCTACAAAATTCCTTTTATATGCCTCAAGAGGTTCCTGAGGTTTGGGCTTGGATTGTTTCAAAGATTTCCCATAAGACTTAGGCAAGATAGGGAGAGATGTCAAAGATAAGACTAGCTCGATAGTGTATTCTCCCATACTATTTTCTTTGATATTAACCTCTTTGGCAAGATCTTCCATTTTAGATGTGGATGCTTCTTTAGTTGGCTCTATGGGAGATTCTCTGTTATTAGGTACAAGCTTATCAGCACTTTCCTTCAAGGTGTTGCAAGTTGTATTCAGATCTGCTGGGATAGTAACCTCGAATCCTTCATAAGGAAACTTCAAACATTGATGGTATGTAGAAGGAATTGCTTGCATTTCATGTATCCACGGTCTCCCTAGAAGGATGTTGTAGGCCAAAGGTAGATCAAGCACTTGACAGATGGTATCTTTGATAACTGGACCCACTCTGATAGGTAAGATAATGGTGCCTTTAGAAGATCTTTCTTGTTCATCATAGGCCTTGATAGTTATTTTCTTTCTAGGATCAATAGCCAATTCTGAAAATCCCAATTATGTGATCAAGCTGTAAGAACAAATGTTTAGGCCCGCGCCCCCATCTATCAACACACATTTGACTCTATGGTTCTAGATCAAGACTTCTATATGCAAAGGCTAATTGTGTGGGTGACTCAAGGAGTTGTCATCTTCCTCTGAAAAGGAGATATATTGCGGAGATGTAAGATGTCCAACCATAGTCTGGAACCTATCTAAATCAAGGTCATCAGGAACATTGGAACCGAGCAAAGCTTTATCGAGAATGGCTCTATGAGCTAGAGATATTTGAAGCAACTCAAACATGGATATTTTTGCATTATTGTCCTGGAGTTGTTGAACAATGCTATAAGACATAGGCCTTGTATCTTTTGGATTGGGAGGTTTGGAAACAGCCTTCTGTTTAGAAGTAGATGAAAGATTGAAGGGCACCTTCGGGACATTTGATGAATCTGGGATTTGTGCTTTCAGATGCATTTGAGCTTGTGATCAAGTAACTTTGTTAGCTGAGGAATGATTTCTATCTCTTCGTATGATTGTGATGACATTGCAACTTTTAGAGAGACATGGTTCAACCATATTGATGACAGTGTTATTTCCAGGGTAAGCATAGTTGACTTTTGCCCCCATATTAGGCTGAGAAGTTGAAACCTTTTGACCATGTTTTGGAAATGGTTCTGTGAATGCTGTATGATCATTATTACTCATGGGATTGTCAATTGTGATGTCTCCACTATCGATCAGATCTTGAATGGTATGCTTCAAGTGGTAGCAACTACTAGTTTTGTGACCTTTGCTCTGATGGAAATCACAGAATTCATTATCCTTCCACCATATAGGTTTGGGGTCCTGAGCATTTAGTCGGATTGGTGGTAAAGAGATGATGTTATTAGCCAGTAGAGTTTTCATAGCCGATTCTAAAGACTCTCCTAGAGGAGTAAATTTTTGATGTTTATCCCATTTTTTGAATTCTGGCTTCCTTTGAGATGGTTGAGAAGACTTTTTCTCGAAAGCTTTAATGGCTTGAGTGCCAAGAGTGAGATTATAGGCTGGTGCCTTTGATGGGGCATGGATAGTGTCAACAACGCTATTTGCGATGATGCCTTTGTTCTTGTTCCAATTTTTGTTCTTGTCTTTGGAACTAGATCGAGATTCGTACTTGTCTTTTTGGAGTGTGATTTTCCCTTTTTTTACAAGCACTTTTTCAATTTTGATAGCATTATCCACCATTTTGTCAAAAGATGTATGATCTTACATTTGTAAGGGATAATTGAGCTCTGGAACAAGGTTATTGATAAATATTTCAAGTTTCTCCATTTCGGGAATTGGTCTAGCATATAGAGAGAACTTCTTTTGCCACCTTTTGAGGAAAGTTAGGAATGATTCTCTTGGATATTGCTTGAGATTACAAATATCAATCATGGTGACTGGATGCTGAATATTGTAGGAATATTGTTGATAAAACAATTTAATCAATTCCTCAAACATTTGGATCGTAGGAGGCAATCTTGAAAACCACTGAATGGATGCTCCGCCCAGAGATCTAGGAAAAAGATGCATTAGATAGGTCGGTTCATGCATGAATTCCATGGATTGCATACAGAACTCTCTGACATGATCTTGAGGATCAGAGTGTCCATCATACTTATCATACTTTGGCATCTCCACTCTTTTTGGAAATGGTGGCATATACAAGTTTTTGTCAAAAGGAAAAGGGCATAGAGCTTCCATGGAGAACTCTTTGTGTTCTTTTTCTTTCTCAACATTATTAAATTTGACTTGTAAAGCATGTATCTATTTTGTCATAGCTGTGAGTGGAGTTTCTTCCTCATGCATAATGATATCTTCAACATTAAAGTTGGGAGGAAGTTTAGCTCCTTGATGAGCTAGTTGTAAAAAGTAGGCTTCTCTATTTTCTTTCAAGAAATGTCTCATCATCTTGTTAAATTCATCATCATTTTGGTAGCGAGCAATTTCTTCAGGTGTGGGTTCCTGATCTACACCATGTTGAGATTGAGCTCTTTGAGAGCCAAAATTTGTCCCTGCTTGAGACATGGTAGGAGTTTGTGGACTCCCTGGATTAGATTGATGAGGGGTATGTTGAGTACCTCCATGACTCGATGGAGGGGGTACGTAACTAGATTTCAATCGATAGTTTCCAAGACCGTCATCCTTGTAAAGATCAAAATTGATGAGTTGCTCAAAAGTTGGATTTTGGATAGTGGTAATAGATTTCTTGTGAGAGGAAGCTCTAGTCTCCACCATCAACTTTGAGTGAAACAAAAGAATAAGATTCAGATAACTGAAGAATGAATTGAATCAAGATGATCAGATGACGCAACCTTGTCAAGGTTTGATTGATTTGAAGATTTGATTAGATGTGAATGAAGGATATTGTGCCCTGGATGTATGGGTAGGTTCCCAAAAGATAGCAGACAAGATATCACAACACTTAGTCATTTTGATGATTGATTGATTGAAGATTGATAGTCATGACAAGGTTTTGACACGAGATGATAAAGACTCAAATCGATTAGATAGAAGGCTGAATCAGATTCAAAAGGCCACTTTAAGAAAATGATTGGACTCTTAATAGCTACTGCTCTGTTCTTGACACAATGATCCGCTCGACAGATTCTGAAACTAGGCTGAAAGAGCTAAATATCTGGCAATCCTGACAATTTTCTGACAACTTTCAAAAATTTCCCAAACGACACTCTGAAAAACTTGTATGACAGTGGGTGAGCTATGAAACGATAGTTGCACAACTCGTACGATAGTTGAAAAAGCTTGTACGACAGTGGTTATGCAATGAAATGACACTTGATGGAAACTCGTATGACTTTTTAACTTTCTGAAATGATTTTTGACTCCAGAAAAGAATTTGACTTCAGATTTTGCAAATTTTGAGTTTTCAGATTTGAATTGTTTGCAAATTTCAATGTCCAGATTTAAAGATTGTAACATATTTGTCCATTTTCAATAACCAGATAGATAAACAAGCACGCAAAATAGCAAGAAAGTGATTTCAAGCATGTCTGAAAACAATGAACAAGGGCAAAAGAAACCTTGTGCATGAACAATCAAGTGACTTATTCGTTCTAATCCTCAGAAGTGCTAATTGTGTATGTTTCAAAAATGTTTTGCAATGATGCACATATACCCTAGAAAATGAAAATTTGGCCTCGCTAGGGTTTTTAGTAATGGTTTGACTCTGCAACTTTTATGATCCAAAGGGGTGAACTCCAATCCTGACGCACCAGGGTTTTGACACAGTCTAAGAACTTAATCTTCAGGAGCTACTAGGGAGATCTGACAACCCAATAATGAACCATACCCATGGAGATTTCTTCCACAAAGACATTTATATAGCGGTTGTCACTACCATGGCGAAAATGGCTAGGACCGCTTGAGGTTCCATCAACGCAATTTTCCCTATGAAGGGATTGTCTGCTATGGTTAACCCTCTCTAAAGGTGACTCACAATAGTATACCACAAGGGGAATTGGCTCCAAATCCAAGGTTTTTGACACCTTTTCACTGTTAACCCAAACAAAGCAAGCAGATTAATCTGACACGCTTAGAAAAAGTTTTGCTTCACCAAGGTCTATGATGCCAACTCCACGTGATCTATCAACCTCTCCGGGGAGAAAATGTATCAATCAATAAGAGAAGGTGCACTAACCAATTTTGATTCACTAAAGCTCATGATGTCAACCCCACGTGATCTATCAACCTCTCCTGGGAGAGAATGTATCGATCAATAAGAGAAGACACACTAACTAAGTTGAATGTGAAATGCACTAAGTATCCTCCCTACCTACAAGGATTCTGTCATCAAGAAAGATTTCTCTAGGAATCCAATCTCTCAAGAATCACGAATAGTGTTCATAGGGCCTAATTACTATGTGAGCACAGATATATTCCCGAAAGCAAATCTACCAAAAGTACCCAAAAAGTAGAAAGAGGAACACTTAACGCTTAAAGAGAATATGAGATGAGTCCACAAGGTGGAACACTTAACACCTCACACAAGCTGAAAATGAGTCCCAAACTTAGAAAACAAGTGAGTTCCTAAAAGCACAAAAGGGTTGCCAAGTGGAACACTTAACGCTTCTGTCCTGTTGACCCCTCCCCTTTATGGTACTGAGATTGCAACCACAGGGTGGAAATGAGGGGCGGATAGATTAGTGAGTCCAATAACCCAAGATAGCAATCAAGATCAATCACAAGTATCTAAGACTACTTAATGAATCCTTAAGGGGTCACAACCTAGTATCAATTATGCAAGTGTGTAAAACAAAAGCATGAAAAGAATCACCCAAGCTAGACACACGAGAGATTTATTTAAGTCCCAAATCAAAATGTCATTAGATGAAGGAGAATACTTGGGATCCTTGCAATGTGCTTAGTAGATTTTACCTAATTTTTAGCAATTCTTGTTGAGTTTTTCCATGCAAGCAAGTGACGAACTCTCTAACAAGCAAACAAGCAAACAAGATATGCAAAATATATTCAACTTATGAAAACCATAGGGTTAGCTCTAAAAATCAATTGTTATCAGAAATAATAACTAGAAATTAATCCAAATGACAACTCATATCATGCATTGAATCATATGAAAAATAAGTGCATACCCATCACAAAATTTTAATTTTTTTTGCACTACATTTGACCTAGTCAACAAGATCTGATTTTTTTGATATGATTTTGGCCACAAAAATAGAAATTTAGAATAGAGACCCCTACTAAAAAATAGAGAGCTTTCCAAAAATATAAAATTTTTAGAAAAATCTCTTCATTTGTGCTCTAGAGACCCGTTTTATCAAAATAGACCAATTTTTGTAAATTGACTATTTGAGCTATGATATCATGTCCAAATTTAAAACACAAATAATGGACCCCTTGTATAATTTAAAGATCTTTCCGAAAATATAAAAATTTCCAAAAAATATCCTGATTTGCGTTAGATATTAATTTTTTCTAGAATTTCAAGAAAAAATTATTAAAAATTCAAAACATCTCAAAAAATTCTAAATTTTTTACTGTAGCTTCCCTGATCTATTACCAACCTATAAAAAAAAGTTCAGACCAAAACTCCAAGCTGTTTGGAAGATAAAATTAAATCTTTGAAACTTTGGGGTTTTAGCTCCCAAAAAAAAATCAAAACCAGCATGCAAAGGTGGGTTGCCCCACGGTGGGTGCCAAAAATATGTGTGTGAAAATTGTACTTGATCTATAGACACAACACTTTAGTAAAACATTAGAGGTTAGCAAAAATTAAAATTGTGCAAAATTGAAATCTAAATTAACCAAGCAATTTACTACCTTCTAGTAGGTGCGAGATTAATGTTCTCAAATTGTTATCGAGATCAGTGACCTAGACGACACCTAAATGAAGGATTTGAATGCAATTGATCTAGATATGAATTGAATGTAATTAATCTATATTTTTGAATTTTCTATGCAATAAGAATGATAAAAACTGATATGAATCTATGCTAATATGGAAATTGATATGCTAAAATGATCTAACAATGATATGAAAAAGAATCTAAATGAAGGATTTGAATGCAATTGATCTAGATATGAATGTAATTAATCTATTTTTTTGATATTTTCTATGCAATAAGAATGATAAAAACTGATATGAATCTATGCTAATATGGAAATTGATATGCAATGCTAATCTAGAAATGATATGATATGAGAATGAAAATTCTAACAATAATATGAAAGCTATGAATTTGAAATTGATCTCACAAAGGTGTCGATTTGCAAGAGCTTTGATTTTCCCAATTCCAATTCTCCAGCGTGATTGTGCAAAAATATGAGATTCTGTGGATGCAAATTTGAGAGATGAATTATGAAGAGATGAGCCTTATTTTTATAGAAATCCAAGGCTTTGGAGGTGCATGAAAAAAAGCCATAAATCACTGAAATAACTTAGGTTGATTTTTGAATTATTTTTAAATAACAGATAATTAAGTCACAAAAATCATGCAAAAGCACAGTTTAACTCGAATTAGAAGTTTAGATCAACTTTAAAACTCAAAAAAATGTTGAGTTTCAAAAAGCTAACAACTTGCATTGATTTTCCAATTTTGAGTTTAACTGGTCCTTTTATGTGCACATGGATAATTATGATTTAATAAATAAATAAAGTGATTTATGCTCAACTTAACTGATTTTTGAAATAAAATAATTAATTTATGGGTTAATTAACTATTTTATCAAACTTTTATTAAAAAATATATTATTAAATAATGACAACATGCTTTAATTAATTAAATAAGAATTTAATCAATTATTCATATGATATTAGATTTATTGTCAAAATTAAATAATACAATTAATAATAGATAGAATTAAATTTAATTAAACAATTAAGTGGCAAATATTAAATCTAATTAATTAAATATGAAAATATTCAATTAATCAAACTTTAGGATAAATGTGATTTATTGCCAAATAATTATAAAATTAAAGATAATTATGATGATTAGGAATATTACTAGGAATATTCCTTGATGCAAAATTTAAGATAATCAATTAGGATTCGATGATGTTTAAATGTGCCTTAGATTAGGACTTCGATGTCAATTTCATTCGAATTGAAGATGTAGGAGATTAATGAACTTATAGCCTATTTTTGGGGTATTATAGGGTCCACTTGAATACCTTTTGAAGATATGAAATGTCCTAAGACAACCCCTTCTTCCATCATCATGAAGCACTTTTCACTATTGAGAGAGAGGTTATAATCATGACATCTCTGAAGAAATTTCTCCAAATTTTCCTTGGCCTCATCAAAAGTATGCCCATAGGTGGTAAAGTTATCCATGTAAATCTCCATGCAATCATCAGAGATATCTAAGAATATACTGATCACAACTCACTGGAAGGTAGCAGGGGCATTACACAACCCAAAAGGTAGCACTGAATAGGCAAATGTGCCCCATGGGCAGGTGAATGTTGTCTTGTCCTGGTCTTTAGGGGCTATTTGTATCTGATTATAACCACTGAATCCATCTAGAAAAGAGAAGTATTTCTTTCCAGCTAGGTTATCAAGGACTTGATCTATGAATGGTAATGGAAAGTGATCCTTCTTAGTGGTTGTGTTAAGCTCTCTATAGTTGACACAAACTTGCCACTTCCCTCCTTTTTTAGGTACTATAACAAGAGGGGAGACCCATTAACTATCAAAAATGGGATAGATGAAGCCAACATTTAACAACTTCTGTAGCTCATTCTTTACTATATCCCTTAGAGCTGGTTAACCTTCGCTGAGGTTGGTGAACAGGTCTGAATTCAGGGCTGATATAAATTTTGTGAGTGTAGAGCTTAGGTTCTAAACCTTTCATGTCAGTATAATCCCAAGCAAAGGCTAATTGATGTTCTTTTAGAAGCTACAGGACATCTGTCTATTGAGAGGGAGTCAAAGCATTATTTACATTTAACTCCCTTCCTAAGTTGACCTCTAGCTTAGTGACCTTTTCTACCATGGATAGCTGAGAAATTGGGAAAGACTACATTTCATGAGGTAGTAATCTATGAATAAATTTGGAAGTTTTTGAATGCTACAGAGCATCAATAGGTGGTAACAAAGTGTCAAGAACACAGTCCTCTTGGGAACACACTTGGGATTGCACTCCATACTCATTCAGAATAATGGAGGAAATGATTTCATCTTCTTCCCTAGAAGCTACAAAAGGTTCCCTGGATATCATCATTAACTAACGAATGGAATTGACCTCAGGTTCAGTATCATCCAAATTTGGCCAGATTATCTGGTCATCTTGCAACAAAGGTTGAGCTGGGGAATATAGAGTCATATTTTTAGTGTTGACTCCATTGGATATAGTCATTTTTCTTGACCGACAAGCTATATAGGCATATGTAGTAGCTAGCCAAGGCCTGCCTAGAATTATTGGATATCCTCCCATGTTAGCCTTTGGAGAAAGGACAAAAAATTCAACCGGATATTCCCAAGAATTCAAGGTGACTATTACATCCTCTACCATCCCATCAGGTGTAATGGTGGAACTATCAGCAAGCTGAAGGATGGTTGGGGTTTCTCTAAGACCGATGATATGCAACTAAGACAATACTTCCTTGTTCATGACATTTATGGATGCACCTAAGTCAACTAGAGTATTTTGGACATGCATTCCATGAATAGTGACCATAACCACAGGGATACCAGGATCAGAATACTTGGGAACTATCAATTTCTCCAACATTAGATCAGATAACTAGCCTAGGACATGTATGGTTTTTGGATCCTTTTTCTTCCTCCCAGGTTTCTTGATACAAGCTTCCTTGATGGCTTTAGTATATGCAGGTACTTCTTTAATGGCATCTAACAAGGGAATCTTTACTATCATTTTCTTTAGTTGGGCAAGAAAATCTAACACTGCTTGATTTTCCACTGGCTTAACTTGTTCCTCCAACCGATGAGGAAATGGGGGTTCTTGTGCTGCAGAAGCGGCAGGAGCAGTAGGTTGGACCGGTACCTCAGTTGGTTCTACCGAGGCATCCTCAACTTTGGTAATGATAGGCTATTGTGGAGGAGGAAGGGTTGTGCCAGATCTTAAATGGATATTATTTAGGGAAATTGCATAGCTCTACTGATGTGTTGTGGGCTTAGCATTGTTGGGATTAGGAGTAGGCTGAGAAGGCAATTGAGTTTGTTTAGGGGATGTAGTATTGGCTATAGGAGGAGGCATCAAAGCCTATTGTTGAGGTGGTGGCATCAAAGCTTGCTGGTTTGATTGACTCATCCAATTGTGTGGTTGTTTCCACTCTTGCTGGGGCTGTTTCCAGGGTTACTAGGGTTGTGACCAACCCTATTGAGATTGCTACCATCCTAGCTAATGCTCCTGCCAGCCTTGCTGAGGTTGTTACCAACCTTGCTGAGGCTACTGCCAATGAGGTTGATGTTGCTACCAGCCTTGCTGAGGTTGTTGCCAACCTTTCTGATGCTACTGCCAACTACTATACCCACCAAATCCACTATGCTATTGATTTTTCCATGCATTATTATTAGTAAAATTTTGAAGAGGATCTTGGGGAATACTTGGTCTCTAAGCCCATGGCCTTTGCTAGGCAACATAGAGCACCTCTCCATTCTCAACAATGGCTTTGAACTCGGTAGGCATTGGTTGGGACTCCAAGCTTGCAACAGACTTACACCGACAATTCTTTGTCTTCTCACTACAGTGTGGACAGTACTCTGCTAACATTGCATCAGCTTCATCTTTCTTTCTCCTTGCCTGCATTGTGTCCAACTAAGTAGTCACATCATTAATGATGTCTTTCTTGAAATCTGACAATAGATTAGATAGCTCCATTTTGGACACCCCTGCACCGTTGGACTTGTGAGACAAGGCTCTCAAGCCTCTTCCTTTCTTGACAGTAGCTCTAGAATAGTTTAGACATATGCTCTTGATGTCATCCCATGTCTTCTGGGTAATGTCTCCCCCTACCATAAGGTTAAGGGCCTCTATGCTCCCATCATTCACACCTCTCAAAAAAAATTCTTTTGAGATTCTTCATTCACCTCATGTTGTGTGTTACGCTGCAAGCTGAACATAAACTTGGAGACATAGTCTTCCAAAGTTTCATCTTCCTTCTATGACATTTTAAATATGTCATCTCCCTTTAGGTCTCCTCCTCTGTAATAATCTTTATACTTCTCAAGAAACATCGTACACATTGAATTCCAATCTGCTACAACATCAGCACCCAAACTCATAAACCACCATAGAGCAACCTCCTTTAAGGTGGAAAGAAATAGTTTGAGCTTATGGTCATCAGTGGTGTAGTCATATCTTCTATAAAGGACATCAAATTCAAAGAGGAAAGTCTTTGGATCCTCTATGATGAGTCCATAGAATTTAGGAAGTGTGGCTATAGGAATGTTCTTCAGATTTTGGTTACCTTGCTGAGTAGGAATAGGAAAAGGGAAAGTAGGATGAACTATTACATTATCTAGATATTCTAGGCAAGAAAAGAGGGCATTTAAGTGGTAAGACTCTTCAGATGATGGTGGTGAAGGCAAGTGATCAAAAGCATCAGCAATGACATTCTCAAATGGTTCTTCTTCTTGTGAGTTTTCTAATTGGGGTTCTTCAAATGTTGGATCAAAAATATCAAATGGTTCTCCCTAATTAAGGTTAGGTAGGAATCATCCAAGATGATTTGTACATCTATGCATGCAAAATTATGCAGAATGAAAACTAACTTAACGACTTATGGGTCAAACTAAATTGACACCGTCCCCAGTAGCGGTGTCAAAAATGACTAGTTAGAATAATATCCTAGAAACTCAAGGATTGGGCATCCTTTAATAGTGATTCATTGTTGAAAATCATCATGTATCTACTTAGAACATCATGCTAGACTTCATTAAATGTATCAATTCAGGAACGTGAACTTGAGATGATGGCTGTAAAGTTTATGCTTTAGTTCTTCTCAATAGTCATCACTACTAAAGTAAAAGCTATTGCTACAGGAGATTTATACTAGAAACTGAAACTACAGATTAACTCTCATTTTTTAAGAAAAAACTTAACAGTAAATAGTTAATGCTTTAGAAGAAAACCTATGTTGTAGGAAACAGTCAATGGTTCTACTACCAGTGGCTACAGGAGCAACAGTACTAAACAACTTTAAAGAAACTTAAATGAATCCTACTTAAGCATGAATAGGGGATTCACCTCCTGTGTGGGCCCCCACGAAAGTATGAATGAATTATAACTCAAAGATTGAAATGAAGAACTGTCATATATTCATT
Source organism: Chamaecyparis obtusa (assembly GCA_027943335.1). Lineage (NCBI taxonomy): Eukaryota > Viridiplantae > Streptophyta > Pinopsida > Cupressales > Cupressaceae > Chamaecyparis > Chamaecyparis obtusa. The sequence goes on along the minus strand of BSBK01003624.1, from coordinate 358,713 downwards.
CAACAAAACATAGATACAACATAAGATATCAAAGTATTTTACTCTATTGCTGGATTATAGTATGAATTCCTCAAAATGTCTAACTAGCCTAGAATCATAAGTTCCAACTTATTTAAAAGTGACTACGAAAAATAGAACTCCTACAAACTAGGTCCTTCATTACATAGCATAACAACTTCAGTTACAGGATTGACAACATCATTTATGCAAGAAGATAAGCCATATTTAATGCTTCAAGAATATAGGAACACTTGGTAACTAGATTGACTTGGACTGAATCAGCAACTGCAAAGTTATGGAAGGAGTGAAGCTATGATGAAATCTGAAATAGTTATCTACCTTAAAAGACCCACTCATCCTTGAGTCCATGCTCCTTGTTGACTTATTCTTCTCTTGTAAAAAGTTAACATAACAGAATCCACAACACGAATCCAAGGCAAAGATTATAATAAGTTTTCCTATTTTAACGTAGCCTTGTCACATGACTGTAGGAGGTCTACCCATTAAAGCTAGAGAAGAAAAATACCAAATTTTATCATAACATTCATTAATATATATATATATATATATATATATATATATATATATATATATATATATATATATATATATATATATATATATATATATATATATATATATATATATATATATATATATATATATATATATATTCAGTGTTGTCCTTAAGTTTCATAAGTATCAAATATACATATGGCTAAAGCTTAGAAACATAAAAGGGTATATAATGTTTATGAAAAACCATAAGATATTCAAGCCTGAACTTAGAAAATCATAAACAAAACATCCCATAAACTTGACTCATCAAATGTGATCCAAAACATGTCAGCAAAGACATAGTAAGGATCCAAATGTTCATCCTTGAATACGCTCCAGATCTATAAATCACACCTCAATCCATTAAAATATACTACACCATCATGTCATCCAAAAACAATAAGAACACCAACATGCCACATGAAAATCATGAAATTTGATCACATAACTCAATGTGATTTAGAAACATAAATAGGACATGATCTAGAAATATCAGCAAGCAATGTAAAATTCCATAGCAACAACCAAAACAAATCTATCTCAGAATTCGCCATTATCTCTACATAGTTCAACAAAAACACCAATCAGTAACCTCTAACACTTAATAAAAATAGCTTTTCAGCATCCAAAACATGAAATACTTAAGCTCGGGACACACATCCATGTCCTAAACTCGCCACTAGGTTAGAAATCATAAATATTGCATAATCAAACCGTGTCGATCCAAGCACTAAAACACTATCTTTTCCTGAACAACCAAAATGCTAGTGTTTGATCAATCATACATAACTCACTCAAATCACCATGTGAACATATATAAATTGACATAAGTGAACAAAAAACATCCTTGAAACCATCTATATGTTTACAGTATTTGATCTTCAATACAATGGCCATACCAAATACATATTCTCACTGAACATACCAGGAACACTGATAGAAATAAAGAAATATGTTGACATCAATGAAAAAACATCAATGTTAGTGCATATATGCATGATAATCCAACAATCTCCCAATAAAAGAATCATCATGTAGGCATGATCAAAATGGTAAAAAATAATATAATATAACATTTACATCAACAATGATACTGGTAAAACCAAAATAATGTATTGTAATCAAATGCATCACATAGAAAAAATATGTAATCACATCATGAAAATAGTCACCAAATAAAAGAGAGTCTAACTTAGATCAAAATAACATGGAATAGAATGCAGTTCCATAGGAGGGACTACATCAAGATCAAATAACTACATTCAAAAAATTATATGCATCTTCATAGAAAATACAACATTAGGTCCATCTGTGAAGCTATAGACATTTACATTTCAAATCTAGCATCTTCTTTACATTAGCATGCTTTCCTTTCATGCATATTTCATTTCATTTTCAAGTGTGAGTTCTCAACCGGGGTTTGACTGAGTAAAATCCCTTTCTACACAATGTTTTTGTTAGATATTGCTAATGCATTAGGGAGATTGTTAGATACATTTAATATGTTTAATCACTATGTTGAGTGATATTGGAATTACTACTGTTGTCATTCGTATTTTGTCACTAATGTCAACATATGTTTTTGATTAAGTAAAATAGGTTTTACAGGGATCCTAAAACCCACAATAGTGTAAGAAAAAAATAAGCATGAAAACAAAACAGAGTATAATAGTTCAGAGAACCAAGGAACAAGCCACTACAGGGCCAAACAAGAAGAAACAAAGAAACAGTTAGAACAAGGAAAAGAAGAAAGGCACCAGAAAATTATGCCAACCTCCTGAGCATGACAGTCATGTTGCTTTCGAGGGCCTCCATCAGTTGAATAGTGTCTTTCACGTTCTAAACTTGGGATCCTTGGGGATCAATTTTCTCCTTGTTTTTCCTGATTATTGCCCTAGTTCTTTTTCCTGGTCCTTCAATGGGCTCCTTCTCATCCTCCCTAGTCCTCTGATCAACTATGGTTTCCATTTTTTCTTCCATTTTTTTTATTAACACCTTCAAGTTCTCATTGGACATTTTGATGATATTGAAATTTTTCTCGGCTATTCCCTTTAGGGTTTTTTCAAGGCTTATCATTTTGGATTCTAGGTGCTAGACCCTAGTTTCCAGGCTTAACTTTCTCTCTGTGGTGTGTTCCTTGTTGTCTGAGCTTTGAATTTTATCTTTGAGGTCCTCAATCTCGTGGTAGAGCCATTTGAAAGATCTAAACTGATCTAGCATGTTGTTCTTGGTGTTGTTGAGGAAATCCATATCCATTTCCCTGGCTTTATCACTTAAAATAACCAGAGCAGGGTCAATCAACTCTTCCTTGTGGACTTTTCCTTCATTGTCCTCCAAAATCTGTGGGTAAATGGCCTCCCTAATTATTCCCATTCACACTATGTTGATGTTGAAATTTCTCCAAACCTTTTTGCCTTTCCTGGTATCCTGACTGTTATACTCCCTCCCTGAGGCATCATTAGTATCATCAATCCTTATAGGTGCCTAGTTAGTACCATGCTCATCATTATGGTCTTCAAAAATAGGGTCATGATTCTTAATATTGGTGCCTATACGGGACTGAGGAGGAGGGGTTTTTCCCTCACTTATAGTAAGATCTTTGTGCTATAAAAGTGTCACACTTCTGTGAATCATTACATTCAAGAACACTCAACAATGAGGTCTCAAATAGTGATTCATAGCTCTCTATTCGTGGAGTGCAGAGGTTGTATTATGAGGCCCTTAGATTGACCTAGTTATGCCCATGCAAGTACACCAAAAAATGAGAGATTCAAAGATGAATAGCAAGCATGCTAATCTCCATGATCATCAAGTTATTGCATGCAAATGAAACTAGTCTAGATGATAACAATGCAAGAAAGTAAACTATTCTATTGAAATGAAAATATTACAAATCCTTGCTAATTATGCTATGTGGATTAAGCTAGAACAATGAAAGGAAACATGAATCTAAACTATTATGTAAATGCAATACTAATATAAATTATGGATTTCCATGAGGCATGAGAGAAGAAGACAAGAAGAAAGAAGTCTCAAATATCCAAGCTCCAAATGCTCAAAAAGCTTCTTCCAAGATTTCTCTCCAAACCTGTAGCATAACAATAGAATGAAAATTCTGGGATCCGAAATGAGAAGGAAAGGGCTCCTTATATAAGAAAATGTGGAAGAGAATGCATCTCCAAGAGCAATGTGGGATAAATCCAAAAAAAAGGCAAAAAGAGGAAAGAATCAGGAAAAGGTTTTTTGTTTTATTTTTTATTTGATTTATTTCTTTTTCCATCACAGATTTTGTTTGAAGTGGGTATTTTATTTATTTAAAAGAGTAATTATCTTTTAATTAAATAAGATAAGTTTATTTAATAAAAAGAGGAATATTTAATTAAATAAGATAAAATCATTCAATTAAAAGGGATTTTAATTAAATAAAATTATTTTATTTAAGATATTTCTTTTAATTAAATAAGCCTATTTTATTTATTTAAAAGAGGAATTATCTTTTAATTAAATAAGATTAGTTTATTTAATAAAAAGAGGAATATTTAATTAAATAAGATAAAATCATTCAATTAAAAGGGATTTTAATTAAATAAGATTATTTTATTTAAGATATTTCTTTTAATTAAATAAGCCTATTTTATTTATTTAAAAGAGGAATATTTCTTTTAATTAAACAAAATTATTGATGAAATGATCAAACCTTAGAAATATTTGAATTATTTATTTAATTGCGATTTGATCAAGGAATTGGTTTGAAAATTGCAAAGGATTGATTCAGGAAATTGATAAATTAATAAATGGGGCCCAAAGTCTAGGCGACCATTTTACGGTGCATACATTTACCCCTCTTTGACTAATGTGAGATCGATCTGGGATCACATGTAGACAAAGAATGGAATTGAAATGTGAGATCGATTTGGGATCACAAAACAACCCAGATGTGTGTTCGACGGATGGGAACAAATCAGGACAAGGATAAGTTGATTGAAAAAGACAAGGCCAACACCCCTATAAATAGGTAATTGTCAAGTCTCAGATAAGAGATAAGAATCTCAAGCAAGGTTTAACTAATAGGTTTGATAAAGTTGAATCAAGGATTAAAGTTTGATAGGTACTGCCCCCTCATGATCGAAATCAAAATGAGATAGAGGAGAAATAGTAAATTGATAAATTTGATCAAAATCGAACTAAAGATACGGTTCTTGATGTAAGATGAAAGATTTAAGGGTCACAGAACCAAGGTAGATCATTAAGCATGAAAGATTATGCCCCAAGGTTGAATTAGAAGAAAATAAGTGGGATGAAAGCGAATGGAAGATAGAAGTTTGAAAGAAATGGAAAGAAATGGAGAGAAGAAAGAGAATTTACCTCAAAAAAGAGGATGCCTCAAAATCAATCAACTATTCAAGATAGAGAATTTCGATTGAGATCATGAAAGAAGATAAGGAAATGAAGATCAAAATATGACCACATTTGATTAAAAGTCCAAAAGAAAGATGAAGGAAAACCCTCTCAAACTCATAATGCAGCCTATAAATGCAATTTAATATGAAATCTAACAATGCAAGCTACATGAGAATGCAAAGGTGTACTTGCAATAGAGCAATTGTAACATAGGATTTTGTGTTCTTCATTCATTAGAGAATGTTAAAAAACTTATTTTCATCATTGGGCCATTATTAACGGACATCGAAAAATCACACAATCATCACTAGTCACAAGCGCAGCTATGAAGATATAAATGTGATTTATATCAGATTAGAATGTGGAAAGATTCTAACATAAGCATCAAAGACATAAATGTCAAGATGACTTCGATGTTAGCTTACCCAATTTAATGTAGAAAAACCACTCTCGCATCAAGGCATAGATGTCAGGATGACCATAAGAATAGTTGTGCAAAACTAATCAAGGATGATGCCTCAAATCTCCTAAGTGTGTCAAGGGAATAACAAGAGACACTCAAGAGCTTCGAGAGCACACCCACAAGTAGAAAGCAATAAAAACATGCCCTGTGCCCCAAGTCCTCTAGCTATGTGTCATGGAGAGACTTATTAGACAAGGGCACTCAATGGAAATCAATAACAGCCAGCACACAAAGAAAAGATCAATGACATATCTCAAGTATTAAGTGTTGTGTTTAAAAATTTAAGTGTGCTCACTGATACTGAGTTCCGAGGATAAGGATCAAATGCTTGCGAGCAAGTAAAAGAACATGAAAAAATTTGGTAAGACCAAACCAAGAAGTGTTGAAAAATACTCGATGTTAGGGGTTGTGTTGAAAAACACTCGATGTTAGGGGTTGTGTTGAAAAACACAGTTGAGGTGGTGTTGAAAAACACCGTTGGGGATGTCCTAGAGTCCAACACATCCAAGAGACCAAAGCTAACATAGTTATGCCCCCTAGGCAAAGACAAAGACCAATTCCAAACCAAGACAACAAGGACAACACATAATGGAGAAAGGCTAAGTGTCGAGGATGAATGCTGAGAAACAAGGGTGCAAAGGCCTCAAGTAGTGTCTATTTCGAGGTTTTCACCACTTGGATTTTATTGCAATTTTTTCTCTCAGGACTTTTTATATATATTTTTTTTAATTTTTGCTACCAAGGCGTCTGTTTCCAGGTTTTCACCAAGGCACTTTTTCTATTTTTTTTTAATTTTTTAATTTTTTTAATTTTTTTTTTTGGTGAGACATCAAAGCGCCTATTGCTAGGTTTTTCACTAGGATGCTCTTTTTTCAGGACATTTTTTGATTTTTAGAATTTTTTTAGCATCATATATGAATTTTTTTTTATATTTTTTCAAGATCAATAAATATGTACAAAGGATGCCCCCAGACAGAATGGGCATCACACTCCCAAGAAAGATCACATCATGTAGTCCCAATGTCTAGCAAGGTGGAGAACAAGAGGGATGAAAAAGTTGGTGGAAGAGATGGAAGACAAGAGAATGAAGGAGAATGAAGGGAAGAAATCCTCAAAGGCAAACTCCTCAAGAGTACTCAAGCTAGGGAAAAATTGTCATGTAAAGCACATTTGGGCAAGCAATGAAAGGCCCACATTGGATAAGTCATAAAAGCATAATGCAAGAGAAGGAATGGATGGAGTCCAAAGGAGTAGACAGGTCAAGAGGCTTCATAGCATCGTGTTTAACTCTTTTTTATTAGATCAAGACCAAAGGGGAAAAAGATAGTGAAAGGCTAGAATGAATGGATGAAAATAGATATGAAGGCTAAACGGGAAGGGAATGAAAGCAAGATCATCATAAGATAGCTCACAAAATAGCCAAATGTTCTTGTATAGGTCAACCTTGTCAAGATCAAAGAGAGAAGGCAGAATGGATGAAAGATGTAGAAGAACTACACATGATGCCTGATTGCCAAGTTTTCATCATGGTACTTATCTTAGGCACCACAAAGGAGTGGTTTTCACTGTAGGATGAATTTATTTCTCTTTAATTTTTCTACCAAGGTGCCTATTTCCAAGTTTCCACCAAGGCACATTTTCAATTTTTTTATTTTTTTATTTTTTTGAATTTTTCAGTTGGAAGAAGGAAAGCTTTTTAGATAATGCTCCTTGAAAGGATAAACCATGATATGATAAGGATTCAAAATGATATGCTCAAAGATGCTGATAGGGAAAGGAAGATGGAAGAGAAAAATGGAGGATAAGGTTTTATGTAAAGCAAGTGAGGTTGGAAGATAGGAGGAATAGGCAAATGAATAGAAGGTAGAAGGATAATGAATGGAAGGATTGTGAAAGGGTATATGGAAAGGAAGGAAAGATCAACACCAAAACACACCTTGAAGGGTGGCAAGAGGATGGAGGAAACATGAATGAAGGAATACGTGAAGAAATAAGGCAAACAGATAGCAGATGTTGTGGTTTAGGTGCATGGAATGAAAGATTCTTTTTGGAAGAAGATGAAGTGGAAGTCTTTGGACGCTTGAATGCCAAATTTACTTTTTGTTCAAAATGAGACTCTTTTAAGAGAGACTTTGGAATCCATATAGTCATAGGCTTTGCATTTCTTTTTTATGATTTAGAGAGAACATCTCCAATGATGGATTTTGGAACCCATACTTGTCTTGTAGTTTTCTTCTTAGATATCTCTTTTGACTTCATGCCTCCATGTCAATTAGAGGAGAGATGGTGATATTATTTTTTTGATGGATTCTTATATTGCTTCTTTTTCTTGTATTGAACATTCAAGTTACTTCCAACAGACTTGGAACTTGTGGAAGAAGAAGGAGGATATGACTGGTTTAGATGGGTGGGTGGATGAAAAGGATTCAAGGGTATGCATCTATGTTGATCTTGAGGAAAGATAGGAGATTAAGGGACATAAGGACCCAAGATGGATGATGAATTAGGAGAGTTAGGAGGGGAAAATGAAGGGACATAAGGACCTAAGATGGAAGGAAGACGTGAAGCCCTTAGTATTGGTGGAAGAGGTCCAAGGATGGAAATGGAAGATGAAAAAGGGTAATCAACAAGTTCATCAGCATCTATATGACAACCAAGGACATTAGCATCTTTAGAGTGAGCATTAGGATCTACAATAGGATCGTGAACATCTTGAATAGGAGCATCTTCTTTGATAGGATTGTTCAAAGCTTGCAAAGAATTAGGAAGAGTAGAAAGTGGAAGAGAACATGGAATGGTAGAACAAGAAGATGGAAGACTTTGATCTTGACAAGGATCTTTGGATAGCATAAGCGCATAATTTTTTTTCTTGATTTTCAATAGGCTTAACATTAGAAGTAACAACATCATTTTTACCAACCTTAATGGAAGTATCATCTTTGGAAATTGCAAGTGGGGTAAGGTTATTTTGATTATCGATAAGCTCAACGGTGTAAGTAGTAGCTTGATTTTGCTTAGGAGGAGACTTAAGACATAGTAGAATGCATGAGAAAGGGTGTGTAGGATCAAAAGAACCCTGAAGTAGATAAGAGACATCGAGAAAAGGAGTGGATGGCATGGAGGGTTCTTGATCTTGATCTTTCTTTATGTTTTTTTCTTTATCATTTTTGGAGTCCTCTTGACATGGAGCCACTTCTAAGGACAAGGAAGCATGTTGGGATTGTATGGAAGACTTTGGAAAAGATGGTGAAGGACTAGCTGAAGTAGGCATTATAGCACATAAAGGCTTAGAATCTTTAAGTTTAGCATTATTGAAGGTATTTGTAGCCAAGTGAAGGTTAGCTTGAGTCTCTTTAAGAGTTATCCCTTGAGGATAACTATAGGGAACCGCATGAAAAGTATTAGGATCTTTGTTGGATGAAGGATTTGTGATAGATTTGGAAGACTCAAAAGTTTTAAGAAATGCATGGGTATTGGAGGAAGTAGGGGATGGAAGGGAACCATCAAAAGAAAAAGGTTCAACATTAACATGATCTTTCTCAAGAGTGTAATCTTTATTTTCAGCATGACATTTCTTAAAGGAAAGATTCTTATAGTATTTACGTTTATAGTTAGCGCATTGAGCTTTCTCTTCCTCAAGTGAAGTAGATGTATCATCTAGGTATTGTTCATAGAAATCATCAAAGTCTCTTTCAAAATTAGAGTCATATGGATCACCATCACAATCTATCCAATGCGATGACCTTTTTCCAATAAGCACGAGCACACGATGAGGAGGACTCTTAGGAATAGAGGTGTCATAAGTATCATTACATTGTCCATCATCATAGTGCTCATAGTCATCATAGTCATCAAAGATGGGTGTGTCACTCTTCATGGGAGAGGTATCACAAGGGCTATCATATTTCTCATCATGGTATGTATTGAGATAAGGAGTAAGACTCTTGGGAGAAGTAGAAGAGGAATGAGATCGTAAAGAAGAGGAAAGTGAAGACCTAGTGTAGGAAGAAGACTTGGAAGATGATGAATGCGAATAATTTCTAGAAGAGTCATGACGAGACTTGGAAGATGAGGAAGATGAGTAATGTTTAGAAGAGTCATGATAAGACTTAGAAGATGAAGAAGGTGAATAATGTTTAGAAGATTCATGATAGGACTTGGAAGATGAGGAATGATGAGAAGACTCGGAAGATGAAGAATGTTTGGAAGAAGGAGGTCATGACATGATCATGAGTATGATTCTAGAAAAGGCTTGTGATTTACTCGATTTCTCTTGTATTTTTATCATAAATTTACCATCCATGAGAGTTTTGGAAGAATGATACTTTTCAAATTGAGCAATGAGTTCAAGATCATCTATTTTCAAGAGAGGTTCCATAGCAAGATAGTTGAAATTCATGGTTCTGGAAGAACAAGAATCAAGCATGGAAGAAATGAATAGAGAAGATGAAATAGAAGAAGGTAAGATTAGATAATAAGAGGAAAAGAATCAAGAAGACATGAAGAGCTTAGTAAGAAGAGGAAGAAACATGAAGGAAGAAAAGAAAGGATGAAAATGGGAGACTAAGAAGACATGGGAGATGTGGAAGAAAGAAGACCAAGAGTCATTTTGTGCAACTTGATACCATTTAAGTTCATTTGAGCAACATGTCATAGCACTTTTGGGGAGATCTTTGAAGTTTTTATCATTCGGGAACTCAGATTTGTTTGTTTTAAAAGATCAAGTAAACACATCAACCGATTTTAATCATTGATCAAGCACATAAGACAACAATCAAGGAGTTCAAGAAAACAAATGTCTTCAAACAATGAGCAAGGGACAAAGCAACCTTGCACATAAACAAGAATAGTGACTTAGTATGCTACTCATTAAAGATTCTACTTGTGTATGTTCTCAAAATATTTTTCCAATCACACACATAGTCCTAAAAAGAAAAATTTGGTTGCACTATGGTTCTTAATAATGGCTTGACTCTGAAACTTTTGTAATTTCAAGAAGGCGAACTCCAATCTAGGCGCATCGAGGTTTTGACACATTCTAAGAATTTAATCAATTGGAGATGCTGAGGAGATCTGACTGCCCATCAAGAAACTACACCCGTGGAGATTTCTTCCACAAGGACATTTGTATAGCGGTTGTCACTACCACAATGAAAGTGGCTATTACCGCTTGAGGTTCCATCCACGTGGTTTACCCAATGAAGGGAATGTCCACTATGGTTAACCCTCTCTAAAAGGTGACTCACAACAAGGACCACATGGGGACTTGGTTTAGATTCAAGGGTCTGAGTTTTTGGTACTACCCAAAAAGGGGGTAGAGCATAATCTTCTATCCTTTTCACTTCACCCAAACATAGAAGATAGATTCATCTGACACGCTAAGACTAAAACTATCTTGCCAAGATTCATGATGTCAATAACTCATGATCTATCAACCTCTCTAGAGAGAGAATGCATCAATCAAAAAGTCGAAGACTACAAACCTAGTAGAATGCAAAGACAGTCTCAGTAACCTCCCTACCTACACGGGTTCTCTCATTGAGAAGAGTTTTTCTAGAAACCCACTCTCTCAAGAACCATGAATAGTGTTCATAGGGCCTACTTATCTAGGTGAAACACATGCCAGAAATGAATCTATATCCTTTTTAAAGCCCCAAAATCAAAATGTGGTTTATGAAAGCGATAAATTGCTCAAGCAAAACACATAGGAGATTAATTTTATGTCCAAAATTTAAGTGTTATAGAGATTGAACAAAATACCTCAAGTCCAATGCAATGCGCTTAGTAGATTTGTGTTGAGCTTTTGTTTGTGCAAGCAAGCCACGAACTCTCCAACAAGCAAACAAGCAAACAAGATATGCAATGTATATCCAACTTATGCAAACCCTAGGGTTAGATCTGAAAATCAATTGTTAGGAGAAATAATAGCTAGAAAATAATCCAAATGACAACTCATATCATGCATTGAACAATGAAAAATAAGTGCATACTCATCACAAAATTTTATTTTTTTTACATTTGACTTAGTCAACAAGATCTAATTTTTTTTATATGATTCCAACCAAAAAAATGGAAATGAAAAATAGAGACCCCTGCTAAAAAACTAAGATCTTTCCAAAAATGTAATTTTTTTAGAAAAATCTCTTCATTTGTGCCCTAGAGACCCATTTTACCAAAACAGACCAGTTTCTGTAAATCAATTATTTGAGCTATGATATTGCATCCAAATTCAATACATAAAGAATGGAACCCCTGTAGAATTTGAAGAGATTTTTGAAAATGTAAATTTTTTTTAAAAATATGCTAATTTGCGCCAAAAATTTATTTTTTATGAAAAATCAAGAAAATATTATAAAAAATCAAAAATACTTTAGAAAATTCTAAATTTTTTATTGGACCTTTTGTAATATGTCATCAACTTGCAAAAACATTTTTAGAACAAAAAACCAAGTCATTTGGGAGATATGATCAAATCTATGAAAATATAGGGTTTTAGTCTCCAAACAAATCTGTAGAAGGGGGTTAGCTCCAAAAATAATCAAAACTAGCATGTAAAAGTGGGTTGCCCCATGGTGGGCACCAAAAATGTGTGCTATAAAAGTGTCACACTTCTGTGAATCATTACATTCAAAAACACTCAACAATGAGGTCTCAAATAGCAATTCACAGCTCTCTATTCATTGAGTGCAGAGGTTGTATTATGAGGCCCTCAGATTGACCTAGTTATGCCCATGCAAGTACACCAAGAAACAACAGATTCAAAGATAAATAGAAACCATGCTAATCTCCATGATCATCAAGTTATTGCATGCAAATGAAACTAGTCTAGATGATAACAATGCAAGAAAGTAAACTATTCTATTGAAATGAAAATATTACAAATCCTTGCTAATTATGCTATGTGGATTAAGCTAGAACAATGAAAGGAAACATGGATCTAAACTATTATGTAAATGCAATACTAATATAAATTATGGATTGCCATGAGGTATGAGAGAAGAAGACAAGAAGAAAGAAGTCTCAAATATCCAAGCTCCAAATGCTCAAAAAGCTTCTTCCAAGATTTCTCTCCAAACCTGCAGCATAACAATAGTATGAAAATTCTAGGATCCGAAATGAGAAGAAGAGGGCTCCTTATATAAGAAAATGTGGAAGAGAATGCATCTACAAGAGCAATGTGGGATAAATCCAAAAAAAAGGCAAAAAGAGGAAAGAATCATGAAAAGGATTTTTGTTTTATTTTTTATTTGATTTATTTCCTTTTCCATCACAGATTTTGCTTGAATTGGGGATTTTATTTATTTAAAAGAGGAATTATCTTTTAATTAAATAAGATAATTTTATTTAATAAAAAGAGGAATATTTAATTAAATAAGATAAAATCATTCAATTAAAAGGGATTTTAATTAAATAAAATTATTTTATTTAAGATATTTCTTTTAATTAAATAAGCCTATTTTATTTATTTAAAAGAGGAATTATCTTTTAATTAAATAAGATAAGTTTATTTAATAAAAAGAGGAATATTGAATTAAATTAGATAAAATCATTCAATTAAAAGGGATTTTAATTAAATAAGATTATTTTATTTAAGATATTTCTTTTAATTAAATAAGTCTATTTTATTTATTTAAAAGAGAAATATTTCTTTTAATTAAACAAAATTATTGATGAAAAGATCAAACCTTAGAAATATTTGAATTATTTATTTAATTACGATTTGATCAAGGAATTGGTTTGAAAATTGCAAAGGATTGATTCGAGAAATTGATAAATTAATAAATGGGGCCCAAAGTCTAGGCGACCATTTTAGGGTGCATACAAGATCAACAGACAGGCAGCTTGAGAAGTCCTGCACTGATTTGGGGATTTCCTCTTTGACCTATTCCTACGTGTCAGCAGCTTCCATTTTGGGATTACCCTTATCATCTTCTATATCCATTTCTTTCTCCTTGTCATTGTACTCTTCCTCCGAGTGAACCTCCTTCCTATCTTTCTTGAGGGTTTTTCAATTTTGACGGCTTTCAGGGGACACTTCTTGGAAGGGGATCCCTTGTTCTGTTTCTTATTTTTGACTTCCTCACTGTCATCCAAAATTTTTCCCACAGAAGTGTCCGAAGGAACATAATCTGACGTAGAGTCCTCATTATTAACTTTGATATCCTCAATTTCCTTGCCCAAGATTTTGGCTTTAAATAAATCATAGATAAGTAGAAGCAATCCTTCATGCAGGGTGGGATTAGAAATTTTCTTATCTCTAAAACCATTGATATTCTTTTTTATAGAAGAGAAGAGATAAAAAAGAATGGAAATCTTAATACCATGCCTAAAATGATTTAGCAAGATGAAATGATAGGTGCAGATTCTATCAAACCTAGTGTCCAGTGTGACATACAAGATGAGGGCCTTTAGAACATACTACCAAAGCATCTTCAAACTCCTAGGAAGGTAGTAGGTGCTCGACTTAACTATGGCTTTCACATCCTTGTCATCCCTCGCAAACTTTTTAACAGCAATGTCAGATAACTTTTGGTCTCTGTAGAATTTATTTTCACCGATGGGAATGTCAGTGACCATTGATATAACTTCCTCTATGATAGTAAATGGCTTTCCCTCAATCTCCATCATCCCTTCATTCCAAGTATTGACAAAGATTTTAGTGATATCCCTCTTGCAACCGTGGAGTCTTTCAATAAAAGTTGTGATATCCCCTTTCTGTAAGGCATTCCAGACTTTCGTTCACTTCTTCCATTTCTCACTATCACACTCTGGCTCCCTTCTTAACCTTTCCCCAACCATGGCTTTCGTGTAGGCTCTGGTTTAGCTAAAAATTGTTGCTTGCCCTCTTTCTAACTTCCTTATCTAAGAGCTTTCTAAAAGTTGGCTTTTTAATTTGATTACAAGATTTGGGGAAGGGGGCCCTAAAAGTGTGTGGAGGCAACGTGTTACTATAACTCATGCAAATCCTCCCTAGCTCGACATGAGTGAAATAACTCCTCTGAACAAGCCCTTTGCAATAATAATTATCTTTAATTATTTAATCGGTACTTTGAAGATCGTCTCCATCCAGAGAATCTGACTTTGCTTGATGGAAAGTATCGGCATGGGTCCAAATGATGTAAGCTTCCTTGTTGGTAGCCAGAAAGGCAATCTAGTTAGCAGCCCAGTTGGCAACAATGGTGAACACATGATGAGAGAAGTCAGCCTCATAAAGATTGGTCCACGTACCAAAAAAAGTGATGACTATGTCGAGACCATAGCCACGTCTATGACCCTGGCCTTGGGAGAACTAGTCATTGTTGCCCCATTGAGTTTCAAACATGGCTTTCACTTCATTTTTTATTGCTACAGAGAAGATATTTGAGATGATCCTCAACTGGGTTCCTACTAGCTTAACCTTCTAAGATAAAGGTGCCCCAGTGAGTAGAGATGAGAGGTCTATGATTAACAATCAGCTTGTGTGAGCTAGTGAGCTCACTGGCATCCTTTGGAGTTACTAACATTTCTTACTGGGGGTGCAGATAGCCTAGATGATTTTCTGGGTTCCATCTACGATGTTCCTACTAGCTTCTCTTGCCTTATCTGGCTAGCTTTCTTTCTACCTGGGGATTTGATTTTAACCCCAACATCTGCTCTATTTCTACTCCTAGTAGGTGCAGGAGAAACTAGAGAGGGGTCCTTGCTTTTAGTTCTCTTTTTACTTTGAACCTTTGACCAGCCCTCTTTTTCATCTATGTATTTGGCAAAGAGCTCCTCCATCTTGGTGAGTTGCCTTGGAGAGATAGTTTCCAAAAGAAAGTCCATTTGTTGGACTTTGTTTGAATCCTATGTCTCAGGGGAAAAGGAGAGAATCTGAGGGGCCACCAAGTATGACCATGGTTGGGCTTGAAAAACATTCTTCCAATGGTGATTCAAGGGAGTCTGGGATGAAGGAGACAAAGATAGAACCTAGACATGAGTCACCTCCTTCCCCCTGACCATTGTCTCTGGTTTCAATCATGGAGTCATGTTGAATGTTGACTTCCAATTCTAAACCTTCTGACTGGGGAGACACCTCTCAGGGTGTAGTTCTTTCTTGGCTTGACTTGGTATTATCCTTTTATTCCCCTTCATGAGGATTTTTCTTATCTTTAAGTGAGTCAAGAGTTGCCAAAGTGTCCTCTGGTTTGTTCTTTTTTTTCCACACTCTGTGAGTCTTGACATCTAAGTTAGATTTTGGAATGGTTGTCTCCCTTGGGAGGCTATCCTTTTCAATGGGTTTACCTGACTTGATCTTTTTTACAGCTATGGCTTTCCTTTCTTTTTCCAAATTCATATGCACTAGACACAGTCTGGCTTTATGTCCCGCTTTCTTACAGTGGAAGAAAGCAAAAGGGACACTTTCATAGTCCAACTTTTGCAAATGTTTGCCTAGTTTGGATTGGAGTGTGATAATTTCTAGCATGTCTTGGCCCTCTTCCACCCCTATACAGATCCTAGCATAAGTGAGGTAGCTTTTGGCAGTAGTCACTGGATCTATCAAGAGCAGGGTACCAAAGGATATGGCTATACCTTTGAAGACATCTTCAACCTAGAATTCCAAAGGGAGTTCTATGAGCCTTACCCACATCGGGGCCTAGACAAAGAAATAATCATTGAGATCAAGCTCTGGAGTCCATTTTTGCAACACCAGAGTAGCCTTGCCGATAGACCAAGTACCTGCACAAAGGATTTTTTCTAAATCTTCTTTACAAGAAAACTCAAAGGATAGAAAGCCCTTAGCCATAGCCATGACAAGGACTTGTCCCTTTAGCTCCCATTTCTTTTTAGTGAAGATTCTCACAATATCAATATTAGGTCTAGACCCCACAAATTTTCCTACAAGAGTATGGTCCATTGAGGTGATATTGTGATCCACCAACTCATCTAGAATCTCTATGATAAAATTACCTTTCTCTTTATCAGAAAGATCCTTTATAGCAAGGAAATAAGACTTGCCTATAGGTTGAACTCCAAAAAGAGAAGACCACCAGTGATAAATGGTGTTTTGATCCCTTGTCCATGTCTTCGAGGCTGAGGAAGAAGAGGTAAGGTTCCCTTCTCCTGCCCTAGCCTCCTTACCTGGATCTTTCTACTTAACCCTTGGATCCCCCTCCTTGCTCTCTGAGTTCCCCACTCCCTAATCTACAGAGACACCATTACCAATAGCACCCACTACCTGCAACCCTAGATTCACACCTACTTGCAAATTCAAATTCAAACAACCTCCTGCTCGACCTTTGTCTCCCATATCTTTCAAGTCATAATGTCAACATATGTTTCTATGAAGAGAACATGTCAATTATTATAGTGTACAAATACTGTAAAGATGTTTCAAAATGTATGAAGTCAATTGTGTATACAGGAAGGTGTTGTGATCTTATATCTAAGATTGCATGATATAATATTGCATATTAGTTTAGTTACAGAAGATTTGGTGAAGACTGGTTAGTGGACTGTAATAGTGGAAACTGACAGATTAAGTCTTTGAGTTTTGGGTATATCTTACAGGTGATGATGTGAGTTGTGGCATGTGTTCTGGAGATGACCTATTTGAAAGCTGACTTCAAAGTTGTAGCCTATATCATGAATGGCAAGCATGGATTATGGATGTCGGTCCTTAATTATTGAATTGTAATTGTTGTATACTTGTTTTAGATACTGTGGGTATCTTAGGAGTTATGTAATTATTTATACATTAGGAAAGCCTAATTGTTTGACCTGATCATTTATTTTATAATAGGGTATATATGTAAGATATTTTCTTTTAAAAATATATGGCAGAATGGATGTGATGTAAAAGAGGATTGTGGAAGTTGTGAGCTTGTGTCTACTGAATGTCAAGAAGAGGATAACTTATATACTTCATTAGAACTGATCACACAAAGACAGTTGCTATCGGATAGTTCAAATATTTTATCTCTTTACATACACTTGTGTTGTGAACATTGAGTTCTAAAGGTGGAAATAACCTTCTTTGGGTAGTGAGCCTACCTTGTTTTCTTGACTCCTAATAGGGTCTATCCTCTAACAAGGACTGTGTATTGTAATGTTTTAATCAGCTCCTAACAAGGTTAGATCTTCTAACAAGGATACTTTATACTCTTAGTACATCATAGTGGGTGTTAATTCCTACCAGGGTTTTGCCTTTAATAGGGTTTCCTTGACAAAAAATATTGTGTTATTGTGTTGGCATTCATTGTGTTCATTTGATTTGGTATTGCTGCTATTCAAAGTTTAAAGTTTAATAATCTATCATATAACTAATTCAGCCCCCCCCGCTGAGTTGTATTGGTGGAATGTTATTCCTAGTAATTGGTATTAGAGCTATTGGTCCTTAGAGAGAAAGCTGAACATCTTGAGGTGATCTTGGAGATGGAATTCTATAGGAAGGATAGTCCAAAATTTGATCATTAAAACTTTGACAGTTGAAAGAGCAAGATGCGAATGCATTTTCTATGTTTGGACATTTACTATTGGATGATTGTAAAGAATGACAAAACCATGAAGGCTAAGGATGAATTCGATAAATCTATTGATGATGAAAAGAAGATATTTTCAAATAACATTCTTGCAAGGGAAGCACTGATTAGTGCACTCTCTAAAGGAGAATTAACTGAAGTTAAAGATTTGGATTTGGCACATAAGATTTGGACAAGATTAGAAGCATTGTATGAAGGAGACAAGTTTACCAAGCAAGCAAAGTTATAAAATTGGAAAATAAGGATGGAGAAGCTACAAATGAAGGATGATGAAAACATTAGGGCTTATGTACAAAGATTTATAGAGGTTGTGATTGGAATCAAAAATTCTAGAGGCACTTATGAAGAAGAAGAAGTCATTGCAAAGATCCTTAGATCATTGACGCCAGTCTACAAGACCAAATTTTAGGCTATAGGAGAAATCATACCCTTGACTCCAAATTTTAGCAGAGAAATTTTGATTTCAAAGCTAATTACCTTTGAAGCTGCAAAAATGGGAGATTTTGTACCTAAATTTGAAACACCATTTAAGGCATCTACACATAGGAAGATAATGTCTGCAATTCTAAGCACCAGCGGTGAGAACATAAAAGAAAAGCTTGGTGAATATGTTGATGAATGAGAACATATACAAGAAGAAGAAAGAAAGCTAGATGAACTTGTTGCACTGATCACTAGAAGAGAAAAGAGAGGTAAGGGTAAATTTGAAGGAAAGTTACCTTTGAAATGTTTTTCATGCAATAAGATAACTCACTTTGCATCTAGATGTCCTACAAGAGTTCCTAAGCACAAACCTAAGTTTTTCAAGCCTAATTATTCAAAAGAAAATGATTGTTATTATGCTAGTGAAGGTATATCTAATGATGATGATTATGATTATGAAGAGATTGGATTTATTGCTATTAAAGATGAAAAACCAGTACATCGAGAAAAAGCTTTAGTATCATATGTTGATAAGAAATTTGAATGGGTTATAAACAGTGGTTGCTCATATCATATGACTGGAAAAAAAAATAAGTTTGTTAAAATAATGAAATATGATGGTGGATTTGTAAGATTTGGAGACAATGTTTCTAAACCTATCATAGGAGTAGGATCTATTACGTTGGATTGAAGGACTAATATTGACAATGTATTTCTTGTTGATCGACTTAAGCATAGCTTTTTGAGTGTTGGATAGCTGATGGATAAGGGATATCAATTAAAGTTCATTGACAGGATATAATTTATCAGAGGTAGACAAGAAACTTGATTACAACCGGTACTAAATCTAGAGGTAATCTATTTGAGTTAAATATATTTGAAGCTTCTTGCTTTGTTGCAAAGATAGATGACAGTTGGTTATGGAACATAACATTTTGTCATGTTAATTTTGATAATATTATGAAGGAAAGCTTGAATAATGCAGTAAGAGACCTACCAAAGATTGTGAAACCATCTAACACCATATGTAGAAAATGTGTTATTGGAAAATAGACTAGAAGCAACTATAAAAGAAAATCATATACACCAAAAGAAAAGTTGGATCTGGTACATACAGACCTATGTGGACCTACAAGAACAAGATCATACTATGGTGAAAGGTATTTTATACTTTTTATTAATGATTTTTCTAGAATGATGTGGATCACTTACTTGAAAGAGAAATCAGAAGCATTTGACAAATTCAAGATATTCAAAGAAAAAGTTGAGAATGAATTAGGTCTAAAGATAAAATGTTTGAGATCAAACAGAGGTGGAGAGTTTACTTCAGATCTATTCAATTCATATTGTGAAGAGCATGGAATAAAAAGGCATACATCGTCTCCTAGGACTCCATAGAAAAATGGGATAGCAGAGCGAAGGAACAAAACAATACTGGATGTTGCTAGAACAATGTTTCTTAAAGGAAATATATCTCATGTGCATTGGAGAGAAGTTGTTGGGACAAAAGTATACACATTAAAGAGAATTCAAATCAAAGAAGGTACAAGTAAGACTCCTTATGAATTTTGGTTGAATCATTCTCCTACTGTAAAATATTTTAGAATATTTGGTAGTAAATGCTACATCAAAAAAGATGATGAGATAGGAAAAATTGATGCTAGAAGTGATGAAAGAATTTTCCTTGGTTATTATACTAAAATAAAGGCTTACAAATGTTTTAACCTAAGATTAAGGAAGATGATTGAAAGTAAAAATGTGAAGATAGATGAAAAGTTTTAGATACAAGAGAGAATGTATTATTTTAATCAGAATACAGAAATCAAGGAGGCTGCTACTACAGAAGAAGAAGAACTTGTTGAGACTAAATGTGAAAATGAGACTTGTGATGATGACACAAATGAGGCTACTAAGATTCTGAAGACTCCGAGGTATGTTAAGAAAAATTATCCTGAAAATTAAATTATTGGTAATACAAGTCAAGGAGTAATGACTAGATCAAAGAAAGGGGAAGAAATTTGTTTGATTTCTCAAGTTGAACCAAAGACTATTAATGAAGCTTGTAGAGATGAATCTTGGATCAAAGCTATGAAGGAAGAATTAGATCAGATAAAGAATAATAACACTTGGGAACTGGTTCCTAGGCCTAAAGACAAAAATGTAATAGGAACTAAGTGGATTTTCAGAAACAAAATGAATGAAGAAGGAATTGTTGTAAGAAACAAAGAAAGATTGGTATGTAAAGGTTATTCACAAAAAGAAGGCATATATTTTGAAGATACATTTTCTCATGTTTCTAGGATAGAAGCTGTGAGATTATTTTTGGCTTATGTTGCACATAAGGACTTCAAGGTATATCATATGGATGTGAAATCTGCATTTCTCAATAGGGATCTTGAAGAAGAAGTTTATATAGAACAACCTGATGGATTTCATCTATCCAAAGATTAAGACACGGTATGCAAGTTGAAGAAGACACTATATGGACTGAAGCAAGCTCCAAGGGCTTGGTATCCAATTTTAGATAAATACTTACTTCACCTTGGGTTCAAAAAAGGTAATGTTGACAGTAACTTGTATTTAAGAACTAGTGAAGATGGAATTCTAATAATAGAAGTTTTTGTTGATGATATTATCTTCGGAGGAAATGATGAAATGTGTAAGAAATTTTCTAAAGAAATGGAGATTGAATTTGATATTTCCATGATAGGTGAAATGAAATTATTTCTAGGACTGTAAATAAATTAGAGCAAGAATGGGATTTTTATTTCTCAGACTAAGTATCTTAAAGAAATGTTGAAAGAGTTTGGAATGGAAGACTTTAAACCAGTTGGTACACCCATGGTGAATGGTCACAAACTAACAAACAATGATGAGACAAAGTGTGTTTTTTAGACCAAGTATAGATCAATGGTTGGTGGATTACAATATCTGACTCACACCAGACCAGATATTGCTAATGTTGTTGGAATTGTGGCTAAATATCAGGCAGAACCTAAAGAGACACACCTAGCTATTGTAAAAAGGATATTTAGATATCTGAAAGGAACAATGGAATATGGCTTATGGTATGATAGAAATGATGACTTTGAACTTCATGCTTATACTAATGCTAATTGGGCAGGGAATATTGATGACAGGAAGAGTACTAGTGAAGGTGCATTTTTCCTTGGGAAAAAGTTGGTTTCATGGCTAAGTAAAAAGAAAGATTGTATAGCTCAATCGACTGTCGAATCTCAGTATGTTACTGCTGCTATTTACTGCACAAATTTTTTTTGGATGAAACAAATGTTGAAAGATATTGGAATAACTTTTATTAAACCAGTGGTTATCCATTGTGATAACACCAGTACAATAAACATGTCAAAAAATCATTTGATGCATTCTAAAACTAAGCATATTTCTATTAAGTATCACTTCTTGAGAGAAAAGGTAGTAGAGAAAGAAATAAGATTGGAATACATTAGCACAAAGGAACAAATAGCAGACATCTTTACAAAGCCTTTTCCAAAAGATGCATTTGATTATCTTAGAGGTATTCTTGGGGTGCAGGCCCCTCCTATTGAGAATTAAATAATGTAGGGATGCATCAGTCCAAAGGTTTTCTGAGCCTTATCATATTCTAGACTTGATGTATGGATCTACTCCTCGGGGGGAGTGATCATTGAAGATAGTTGTTAAAGACAATTGATGACCTATGGAACCCTTTTCCATTATTTTCAAAGGGGGAAAGAGACTATGTGGTAAAGGTACTGAAATAATACTTTTGGGTCAATGGATTTTCCCATATGTTGCCATCAATGCCAAAGGGGGAGATTGTTAGATATTGCTAATGCATTAGGGAGATTTTTTTGATACATGTTTAATATGTTTAATCACTACGTTGAGTGATGTTGGAATTACTGTTGTTGTCATCTATGTTTTTTCACTGATGTCAACATATGTTTCTATGAAGAGAACATGCTAGTTATTTCAGTGTACGGATACTATATGGATGTTTCAGAATGTGTGAAGTCAATTATATGTATAGGAAGGTGTTGTAATCTTATATCTAAGATCACATGATATAATATTGCTTATTGGTTGAGTTACAAAATATTTGGTGAAGACTGGTTACTGGACTGTAACAGTGGAAGCTGATAGAGTAAGTCTCTAATTTTTTAGTATATCTTACAAGCGATGAGGATTCAGTGTATGCGAGCTTAAGAGATGAAAGATAGGGTACTGAAGAATTTTCACTGATCTTAGCAAGGTATGGAAAGAAGGATGATGTCACTTTTGGTGTGTGTTCTGGAGATGACCTATTTGAAAGCCAACTTCAGAGTTGTAGCATGTATCATGAATGGAGAAAATGGATTATGGATGTCGGTCCTTAATTATTGAATTGTAATTATTTTATACTTGATTTAGATATTGTGGGTATCTTAGGAGTTATGTAATTATTTGTATATTAGGAAAGCCTGATTGGCCGGCCTGATCATTTATTTTATAATAGGGTATATATGTAAGATCTTTTCTTTTGAAAAGATATGGAACAATGGATGTGATGTAAAAGAGGATTGTGGAAGCTCTGAGCTTGTGTCTGTTGGATGTAGAGCAAAGGATAACTTATATACTTCATTGGAACTAATCAAGCAAAGACAGTTGCTATCAGATAGCTCAAAGATTGTGTATCTCTTTACATATAGTACTTGTGTTGTGAACATTGAGTTCTAAAGGTGGACATAGCCTTCTTTGGGTAGTGAGCCTACCTTATTTTCTTGACTCCTAACACGGTCTGTCCTCTAACAAGGACTATGTATTGTAATGTTTTAATCAGCTCCTAACAGGTCTATATCTTCTAACAAGGATACTATACTCTCAGTACATCATTAGTGGGTGTTAATTGCAACTGGGGTTTTACCTTTAACAGGGTTTCCTTGAAAACAAATATTGTGTTATTGTGTTGGCAATCATTGTGTTCATTTGATTTGGTATTGCCACTATTCAAAGTTTAAAGTTTTATAATATGTCATACAACTGATTCACCCTCTCCCTCTCAGTTGTATTGGTGGATTGTTATTCCTTGCAGTTTCCTCTCTTTTTTGTGCTTAGGAATAGGTGGTGCTAGTGCTAGGATTAGGACCAAGAAGTTCAGGATCTTGGCTATAGTCTGTAACTAAAAATAGTTAAAAGTGTAAGGAACAAGTCAACCCATTTGATTGAGTCTTAGGAATAGGTCAACTAGTCAACCTAGTCCCCCCAAATGCTCTACTTCAATTCATAAATATTTATAGTGTGTGAGCACTATTTCTAGTTACATAATTGATCTTTTTGCATTCTATTATTTATTTTCATTTTTAAACTCAAAATTTCTTCCTTTTTATCCTTCAACCTTGCATTGTTCAGTCCAATTTGTATCACCAGCCTCGATTATAGTGAAGGATAGAAAGTATTAATTTGCATTGTCCAGTCCAATTCTTAAGTCTACTTGAGCCTAGTGGGTCATCTTGCTTCCAATGTAACCAAAGTTTGTTTGATGTCATATTAGAGAGCCACATTAGAACACCTTATTATCATTTTCAAACCAACCTTTTATGTTACAATATTCAATTTAAATTTCACTTTTGTCAAAATTAATTCTCCTACTTTACATTTGTTAAGTTTATATTTTTATTTTTTTTTCCTCTAATTTAGTTATTTAGTACTAATTTGGCATCATAGGTTACATTTGTACTAGTAAATCATTTTCTTTATAATCAATAGTGTTAACACATTTATATGCAACTATTAAATTTAGAATAGCTATTTTTCTCCTTTTTTTCTTTTGTCTTATTAGATTAATGTCTTAATTTACCATCGTTATAATATTTTGGCATTTTTTCCTTCTTTATCTAATACATTTATTACTATCATGATAGCTTTCCTTACCACCTTTTACTCAATAATTATCATGGAAACTCGTGGAGTGTGATATATCTTGAATTTTTGTTACCATATAGTGTATATTGTTAAGTGGTCTTATACTTTCTCTCAATTGAAGTTCCCACTAGCTATGTGCCAAAAAAACATTGAATGTTCTTATAATTGAACACTAAGCTCTATACATACCCATATCCAATAAAAAATTCCCTTGTCAATACATAAGTCATTTGTTTATATTCCACTTCTTCACGAAGTGGTTCATTCAACACCTATTTATGTCATCTTTGTTCCACTTTATGCTTTACAATATAATACTTTCTATTTTTCTAGGAATATTCCCAAGTTCCCTTCTTAATGTGTAGCCCTCTTCACACCTTTTAGTATCAAACATTCATTGCTTAGAAATTATTCCCTATTGTAATTTTTAAACCAAAACTTACTTCCTTTAAAGTTTGGGAAGAAGTCTTTTCTTTCTCACCTTTCATTATAATTTATCACTTCAATGTCACATTTTTGAATTCTAATTAAAACTATTATCTTCATCCTTTCCTACTAAATCATTTTCCCTTACCTTTGAATATAATTATATTACATGCTTATACAAAGATGAAATCTTCTAATCTCATTCTATTATAACATGAGAGGGTAACCCATAAAACACTTAATTCAACTATTTTATAACAAGGTTTCTTCTATATTTATAACAACACTTTTAAATCATTGTTCATGATATTTTACTAATAATTCCTTAGTATTTGATATTTTCCATATTTTATTTATATATTTTTTCATACATTAAGTGAATGGAAATGTATTGGTAAATAATTAATGTGGTGTGCCTAATGATAGAAGAAGAAATAGCGAGGAAAATAAGGATGAAGACTTTAAAGGTTTAGAGATTAGTTTTACCATATATCTTATACCTTTAAGCTATAATGGTATTAGTAATCTTAAAAATATGGGTTCCATAATGAGAATTAAAACAAATCCTCAAATTGGGAATTGGAGAAGGTGAATACTCAATGCTAAAGTGAAGAAAACATGGAAAAGTAAAAATGGAGAATAATTGAGGTTCATGGATTTTTCCTTTATCTTTAGAGACTTTACATGATTATATGGAGACCTAAATCCTATGGCCAAAGGAAAAGACAAACTAGGGAATGGAAATATAGGCAAATCCATGATAAATTGCATAGGTAATGAAACAAAAATATAAATGTTATGTTACAAGTAATGGAGGGAAATAATATTAGAAAGAGGAAACCTATAAGCCCAATAAAGGTTACAAATAGACATAATCACCCAGGTAACACTTAAAAATTTATATAAGCTGATATATTTAGGCATCTAACAAGTAGAATGAAAGAAAAAACACTACAAGAAGAATATTTTTAAATAAGGGGGTCTATTTAAGAATTTATTTGGTTGGTTACAGAAAGTGGCCAAGACATGGTTCTATTAAGAAATGAAGCACTCAAATAAATTTGTAATTTCTAATATAGGTAAAATATATACCTAGAAAGAGTACAAAAAAGTTATTGAATAAAAAATATAGGTAAAATATATACTTTTTTTATCAAACATCAATGAGGGTCTCTATAGACAATAGAATCAGACTAAAAATATTTAGAAGAGGACTAGAGTCCTTCAGTAAGAATGATATGCAAGGTGAAGGCTCAAAAGGGAAAACATCAACAAAAGGTTCCTTGATTCTATCTAAAATAAGAGATGGTGTTGCAAGGCATAAATAAGTGGAAATTGTTTTAGAGAATGATAAACACTATAGGATAATAAAACTTACATTTAAACATATATATTAAATTTTATCATAATCAGGATTCATCTGTGTAGATTTCAATTCATATACATTGACCCATGTTACATGAGTAGTGGTTCACAAGAATCCATCTATCATGGGAATTAATGGACCTCTTATCACTCATTACATCTAGGAGATGCTCAAAGAGAGGAAGCATTGGGCCTTCCTAAGGTCACCCATCCAAGTATGACTCCAACTCAAGAAAGCTTAACCATGGATTTTCCCTCAAGGTTAAACCCAATTATCTTCCTACCTCATAATTAAACTTTTTCAAAAGAAGATAATACAATAACTTAATCTTCATGAATCAAAAAGGCCTTGGACTATTTCGTGGCAAAATGTGTATGCAAGTGAGTTCATTTTCTCTTCATGAAATCGAATAAACTAATAATTAGAAGTAGGAATTACAATTTAGAGATAAATTTCATTGCAATGTAGAAATTAACACGTACTAGAAGCTTCTTAAAAAATTTAATTGTTGTTCAAAGGGGCATGTTTAGAAAAAAAACCAATTGACAATTTTTCTCTATGGTGACAGAGAAATAATACTTTTCTAGGTCTTTTTCGACACCACTAAGTGAGTGTCTTCCATCTCAAAAATACCTTTTTTTCCTTCGTCTTCCAAGCCAATTTCTCTAACTTTACATAGACTCATAGTGATTTTGAATGTCATCTATTTCCCACACAAGAATCACATATCATTTTATGGCCTTCAACCCAACTAAATCAAAAAATATTTTTAATACTTTATAGTTCATCAATCTCCAAGTACCATTTTCTCACAAGACCTGCCCACTTCTACATAAATATTAGAGAGAACAGAATTAGTCACATTATTTTTAAATCCAAATGAAAATATATGTTTTTCTAAATATGCTAAGTCTGTATTCATATATGATATGTAGGGGCCAGCCTTAAACATCACACTAAGCTCTAACCACTTAGGTGCATGTGGGCCCAGTCCTTCCACTTGTCCTTCCACTCCCATCTATTTCGTGCACTTTTATGTTTCTATTATCCTTGCCCCATTCCTATTTCTAACCACGCAATCTATTCACATTTTTATAGTTACTGCACAACTTATATTTTTATTGGAAGCTCCATTTAAAATAACCATACTCTGCAATCCAGATAATTTGATCAAAATCTGATTTGTGTGCATTCATTCATCCATGAAGTGACAAGAAATACACAATTGAATGCACCCATAGTTAAATGGAATAAAATATCCCTAAAAGTAATAAATGATCATGGAGTGCATCAACCTTGTTCTCAAGCCACAAAAAATGCATCTCAGTATTAAAAATTAGGTACTAGCACCATGTCATGGTCGTTGAAAGTCAAATCAGGCCATTGGTGAAAAATTGTTGGGATGACAAACACGTTAGGCTACCCCAACACCCAAGAAGTGGAGATGAAGCACTTAACCCTCTTCCCTTATCATTGTTTCATAGAAGGTCCAAAATGACCATGCAAAATAGAAAAAACATGTTACCAATTGTGGGACAAATCAGAACAAAGCATGTGGTCAACAAGCCCATCACCACTAACATAAAATTATCCATCATTGTTTTGTAGAAATCCAAAAATCACCATGCAAAATAGAAAAATATGGGATAACATGATGTTTTATCCCATTATGGGTGTTGACCTATTGACTTCACCATTTCGCACCTCACCCTGAAGAGAATCACAAAATGGTGAAATAAACCATGACTGTTGATTAACATGAAGATGGATGGCCTTTAAAATTTGATAAAACATTGTAAGGCATTGGCCCACATCGCCAAACTGACTAAAGCCACATGGAAAAACCTAGTTGGTTTCACCATTTCACACCCATGTAGGTAAAGAGAACCATAAAATGACAAAATAGGGATAACACCCTATGTTATCCTACCTTGTAGATAACATGATGTGTTAACCCATTGTAACATACTTTAGCTCATGATGAAGATATCTTGGGTCAGTTATTTGTGATTGGATGAGTGGTGGAAAAAATAGCCAACAATTGTTTTATACTTCTTTAAGATGTCTACAATATCATACATAACCAATCCAAGATATCTTCATGATGGGATAAAACTCTTCCACGACCAACACATCATGTTATCTTATCTTGTTATCTTTTTATCATTTTTATCTTTTTATATTTTTACAACTTGTACACGTGGTTAGTTCAATTTTAATAAGCAAGTTTAGAGATTGTACTTTTTTCATTCTTTTATATTCTTCTTGTTGGAAGTTTCAACAATTTTTTAAAAACTCTATCAAATATGGTAACTACATTTCAATGATTAGCACATAGTATAAAAAAATTTAGCTACAATAATTGACTAAACAAAATGACTATCCTTTGGCACATGTGATGGATCCTTAGAAATTTTATCACATATAATAATTGTTAATAACATAAACATGGAATGAAATAACTAGCAATAATTTCCTAGTTTTTATTTGAATTTATAGACACTAGTTGACAAATTAAATTGAAAATTATCAAACACCTACACTTAACTAGGATGCTATTGATAAAAGAATCAAAAGGGAAACAGTGTTTGAAGTACATAATGATTGGAAAATCTTTCTAGTTTTTGTATATTTAGTATTATTATGTTTATATTTTATAAAAGCATAACCAGGTATAATACAACTACAATTATCACACAAACAATGCCAACATAGTGGATATTCCATCTAAAAACATCCATGTTTATTGAAAGGCAATGTGATATTCCAACACCATAAGTGATCTTTGAGATAATTCATTATATAAACAAAGATTATGTAATTTTTGAGCTTCTTCAACACTTTTTCTCAAGAGAGCAATTACAAAAGGTGGGCCTTTTGCTCCAAAGACCAAACTTCCTGCAACCATACAATTTGCACCAATAGAAGCTTCCTGGTCAATTATAGATGGGTCCAAACTGTCATCAACCTACAAGGATTGGCATATCATATTAAGATTTTCTCCTCCCATAGTTTGCACTATGTCACAATAGAAGGAAACAAATCTAACACATTTTAATAGAAAAATGTAGGTAGAGCATTTAAATTTTGTTTTGAGCTTTTGAAACAGAAGGTTCATGAAAAGCTAAGAACTGACATTTAGATTTTATAAATAATGTGCATAGATTATAAGAAAAGGTCCAAGAATAAATTTTTGTAGTATTTACTTTTACCTTTCAAAAAAGTAAATCACAGATGTCTAGTTTAACCATTGCTAAAAAAATTGATGTCATTCCAGTGTTAGTCCTAGAAACCATGATGCAATTTCAAAGTCATAGAAAAAGGTGGAATACCATTATCAAGAAAGTAAATCTATTGAAAGGCTTCAACAAGACTTCTTGGAACAGGAAAGAAAATTGTATTTTCCCTCCTTTACCCATATGTATGCCATGTGTTAATTCTCAGTTAGACATGGCAGTATAGACAAGGCAAGTGGACTATTTAACATAATGGATCAAAGAGGTTAGATATTTTAGCTAAAAACATTTTGGTAAGCATGTATGCAAAATATGGAAGAATAGACCAGGCATGTGAACTATTTGATAGAATTCTTCAAAAAGATATCCTCATGGAATCCCATGATTATAGGAAATGCATTAAAAAATTATTTATTAAAAGGACTATTCAAAATTTAAAGCAAGTGCAATTGGCGGGTGTAAAGCCACATTTCATAGTTTTTTTTCTAGTATCCTCCCTACCAATGTCAAAATGGGAGATTTGTAACAATGTATGGACATCCATCAAGGCATAGTGGGAGGGATATTTTTGTCATATATTATTAGTAAATTCCATACAAAAATCTTTCCAAATATTATGGAAGGATATACAATGCATGTGAAGCATAGAGATGTTACTAAAATGAGCTTTTATAAAGAGACTGTGATGTAAATTCTAATCATCATGTATGTATACCAGCAATTCATGCATTAATTTGCATCGACCAATTTACATTCAACCAACTTTACATTCAATGTGCTATTATTTTACAAGTCATGCATGTTCATAAGGGGTTGCACATAGTGAGCCATTTATCTTGGAATCTTAAACCAACATTCCAATTATATTTTTAACATCTAAAATCACATTATATCATTCAAAGTCTTCAAAATACTTGTAGTACACAACTAAAAAAAATGTGATGGTCCACTCTTCTATTTTATATCAATAAAATCTTGTGTTCTTACAATAGTATCTTGGACAATTTCAAGCATGTGTAACCATGAAAAATTATGTTCATTGTTAACTAAATTTGGTCCTTTTCTCATTCATTTTCCCTATCAAGATCATCAAACCAATTTTGACACTTGAGATTTTGTGGCATTGGTAGAAACATGGGTGTTCTATTGGAGATACGCAACCTTCTCCTCACATTCTAAACTCAATCAAGTCTCTTTACCGATTAACAATGTGACCAAATCCATCTTGTATAGGGAAAAATGAATTTTCACTTTGATGGTATAGTCCAAGTCGGGATGAGATGTGTCTACTCTCGACCTTATTTCAAAAGTCCTTTAAACACTTACAAATGAAAGTAAGTGTTTCCAAATTAGTTTTGTAAGTTGAAATCCCATGCAACTTGTGCAACTCTAGTGTTATCTGTAACCTCATTTATGTCACTGCATGTTCATTTCTATTTTCAATGGCCTACAAAAAAAGACATGTTTCATAAATTATATAATCAAATCAACAAGAATTTTAAAAATAAAAATGTGGTTATAAAGTCGCATGTGTATGCATAGAATAATCCTCCGAGAGTTGGAAATTTTCATTATCTATAATCACATTAAATGAATTAATTACCTAGATTGACATTGCAACGCATTTAAAAAATTAAAACACATAGTTTGAAAATAATGGTATATTAGGAATAAAATAAAAAAACTCATCTTTGTTAAGTACCAAATGATTAGAGACATTTTTGGGGCATCCTTCTTATATAGAACCAATTGTACCATCAATATTATCAAACTCTACATCCAAGTTATTAAATAGATGTTTTCTTTCTCTCTTCTTCATCAATTTCACCTTCATCACATGCTTGTACATGTATCCTTGTATTGAAAAATTACAAGAGCACATAGATAGACTAGATAAAGAGCTATACATCTCATATCAAAAATTGGGATTTCTTTCACCTATCACTCATGCTATGTGATCATTAGTGCCATTGAATGTAACATAGTCATCTAGAATTTTCATTTCCTAAACCAAGACGTATTTTCAATATTCTCAATATCAAAGTTCCTAGAGAAACTATGTTTCTTGCTAACTTGCACACACCAATAATAGACATGAACATATGGTGTTAGCTGGTGTACCAACCAATCAACATGACGGTTTGTAGCATGCTCTATTGCTTCAAGAATCATCTCTTTAAATGTGAATGATAAGACTCTATGGCACCATTTATCTCTTGTCCCGCATGCTTTGGTGTATGGAAATATTGAGCCCCCATAGTCAATCTATTAGGCCATCATCCCTTAAAATATTCAATGAATGACATGGTTTTGTATCTATATAGTCTTCAATAAATATGTGAATCTCATTCCTTGTTGAATCCTCATTTGCTAAATGATGCATGATAAACCCACGTCTATCAAACATATCTTTTCTAATTACATTATCTTTTACCTTTGCAATCAATTTCTTCAACTATGCACATCTAACATACCAAGTGCATAGATATAAATAACACTAAAATACTTCTCTGCATCATAAATACTTTTACTTAATATATAATTTTAATTTAAGGGATGTATTAAATTTTTTTTAAAAAATACAAGGGTTGAATGAAAAATCAAATGTACCTAATAGGTTTGATCTTAGCAACTGCATCATCCACCCTGAATGCATTAAGTCTCCAATCAATATTCTTCAAGTGAGCCAGTTGGAAAAGAGTACACATTCTTGATATGCAATATCATGTGCACAAGACCTGGACATAATGACCCATGCCACGGGTACCCCCATATGCTTTGATTCAAATGCAAGATGCATTGTATAAAATTGAAACTATCACAAGGAATAAGGTATGATTTATCTTGATACTATATTTTATTTTATGTGTAAACATTTTTAAGTCAACTCTACCAAGGAATACACAACATACCTTCTTTGCATTTGTACCAAATGTAGAATCCATGGCCAATATGTTGTTGTGACAATATTGAAACATAAAAATTGTTGCTCTGGAAATTAAATTATTTAGCACAGATGGGACCTCCTCATCTCCATCAATAGTGGCACTATACTCTTGATATGAAAACCACTTATCGGGGTTTGACAAAATCCATTGTTGCACTGAAAGGGTGTCACTACTATCATACATGTATCTTAATGACTTAATTTTGTGATCAATGTTTTCAATATCATCCATTATAAGAAAATCATCCCTAGAAGATTGACCCTCAAATATGGTCATCTTCTCATGCACCATTTTGTTATATTTGTATGTGATGCATATGCAGACATTCCAAGCATTAGAAATGACTCAACCCATTGATGCAATTGTTTACTAATAAATGGTGTAAAGAAGGACCTCATTCCCAAAAACTCATTGTTCACTTGACCATGACAAGGTGTTTCTTCCTTGTTCACATGTTGAACTTGGTGGTGTATGCACCCTAAAATGGTCGCCTAGACTTTGGGCCCCATTCTTCAAATTATCAATTTCCTAAATCGATGCTTTGCAATATTTTCAAATTAAATCAATTTCCTTGATCAAATCCTAATTCTATCATTTATTCGATTATATTCTATGGATTAACCATTTAATCCTAATTTTTTTATTTAATTAAAAGGAATTCCCTCCCCTTTTATTAAATAAAAAGCCCCCACTTACCTCTTATCCTAAGTTGCACAAATAAAGCATTATTCTTATTTTATAAAAAGAAGAAAAGGCCTTTTTGTCTCACATGAGGCACAAAATTCAACACTTCACTCTCATTGGAGGAGACTTGTGCACATAGATTGCTCCCACTTTTGAACTCCACCCTTGATCAAATCTTTTGCCTCTTAATCTCCATGGTCCATTTATCTTTAAAAGGAGAACTCTTTTCTCATCCAAAGGATCCCACTCTTGATGCTAATGTTGTGCTACAAGTTTTCTTGGTGACTTTGGAGCTTTGGAGAGCTTGTTGCATTCTAGTCTTCATACTTGCATTATATCTTAGTTTCTTTTATTTCATTTCCATAGCTTAGTTGCATTTTTCATTCTAGCATAGTTGCATTGCATTTTCATAAAGATTCTTGAAGATATTGGCATTCTTGCTCTTGTCTCTTTGAATCTCCCATTGCATGGTTTACAAGAAAGGTTATATGCTTAATAGCTCTAGCTGAGAGCCCTCTAAACACCCTTTCACTCCATGCCTAGGGAGCCCTAAGTCACTTTCTCAAGGCTTCCAATTAATGGATGCTCTTGGAACCAAAGACTTAGAGAAGTGCACATTTTGAGTGTACATTTTTGGCACCCACCGTGGGGCATAATACTTCTATTACTTACATTTTCCAATGTCGTACGATAGTTTATTACATAGTCACGTGATACTTTTCAAGTCAAAAGTATCATGTGGCCATATAGGACTCTGACACATAGGTATATAGCATTCTGTCATCTAGTGTCGTGCAAAGTATCATCTAGAAAATAAATATCGCACCCCTGTCCTGTAAAGTATCGTGCGATTCATTTTCTGACAGAACTATCACCCAGGCCTAGAAATGACCGATTTTGGTTGTTTCTTTGCAAGATTTGGATTTGTTTACTTTTTGGTTTTGACTTGTTGTGTTAGGACAGAGATTCATTTGCAGATTTTACTTGGTTTTTGTTGTACTAACCTTTGTGGGCCTAACAAGTTGTGTTTTTAGGTATGTCCTAATTGCTTGCATTATTTGCTAAAAATAATGCATGTCAAAGCTTCAAATGTGCAAGGGCTACTAATCTTTCTTGCAGGGTTGTCCAAAGCATGAAAACAATCAAGTGCTTTTTCTTTGCTTTCATTTTTAAGTGCGGCATATACTAGTTCATTTTTTATTAGGCACTTAATATCTTGTTATTAGAGTCTTTTGGTGGTAGGAGAGTATGCTCTTCACCCTTGTGGTGAACCAGAAATCTTGACCCATCTTTAGATTTCAAAAGAAAGAGGGCTAATTGAACATTGCTTGGTGTGTTTGGGAGAGATTTTTGAGATAGGAGAGTATGCTCTTCACCCTTGTGGTGAACCAAAAATCTTGACCCTCAAAAGGTTGATCCACTTCTTGTTTAGATCAGAATCCTTTAGCGGGTCTGCTCTTGAGAAATCAAGAGGAACAACCCAAGTGGGGACAAGCTAATACCTGGCTATTCCAACCCACTATAAACTCAAGGCTATCAAGGACACAAAACCTTGGTAGACATAGTACTTGTCTTCGCTTAGTGTGAGTACTTGTGGGATTGTGACCATGAGGAAAATGCCAAGCAAGAATGCTTAAGGTACTCTTGTGTCTACGAGGTCCATTACTTGCTGCAAGGTAAGTAGTCCCTTCGGGGAGCAAGAGGGGTATTATGAATGAAAGCCCTTATTATGAACCTTGGATAAAAGCTACCCAATTTTGCCACTCAACATCTTGGTGCAAGGATCGATCCTAGTGGACTAACCTGGACCACCCCAAGATTTTACTCACCATTTGTGTTCCTTTGGTTGTGTCATTGGTACTTCCATGACAAATCTAACATCTATTGTCAGAAACCACTTGTGTGAGGCGATGGGACATCAAGAGTGGGCCAAGTATTGAGTATTGAGCCTTTGTCTTTCTAGGCTAGCAAGTGCTTGAATTGTTTTCACTGTGATATACTCGTGTAAATGTTCTTGAGCATTAAACATCACGGTAGTGCTCATAGGATTTTTCTATTTTGATATCCCAACTGCATGTCTTGATAAGGTTTCTTTTTCCCTTGCCCAAGTGTTTTATGACATGTTTGATCACTTACTATTTGAAAACCTATCTATTTTCTACTATTACTGTGTTTGAAATCGAGAAATTGAACTTGTCAACCTACAACTTCGACCAAATTACCTTCAAAACTGAATTTTTCACATTCATTGGTTAAGAGTCGCATGATACTAAACAATCATCGCACACCTGCTTGAGTATTATCATGTGATACTTCATTGCTACTTTTGTATCGCCTACATACTATACACTCTATCTTACCAACTACCTAGATTCTATCATACTGCTTCTTGTGAAATATCATCTGGGAAAATTATATCATTTTGTTACCCTACGAACTATCACATAGAGTCATCTCGTTGTCTTACTGATTTGTGTCATTTCCAATTTTCCTGGGTCAATCAAGATTATAGTAGGTCACTTATCTCGTAGTTGGAAGCCTGTTTGCACCTTGGGTTCCTATGTTTTGACCTCTTGGATTAGTATTCTTTGCTTTCAC
Organism: Chamaecyparis obtusa; assembly: GCA_027943335.1. Taxonomy (NCBI): domain Eukaryota; kingdom Viridiplantae; phylum Streptophyta; class Pinopsida; order Cupressales; family Cupressaceae; genus Chamaecyparis; species Chamaecyparis obtusa. The sequence goes on along the minus strand of BSBK01003624.1, from coordinate 323,209 downwards.
AAGTGACCTTTCTTGGAATTGGTTAGTTAGAAGTCATCCTTATTGAGAAAGTAAACCTTTAGATTCTTTGATAACACACTTGGAGAGTCTTAGTAGTCTCTTGTCCAATTCACCTCCATCCAAAATCAATTTCAATCAAATATAATTTGGGTAAATCATCCTCCTGATCCATATGTGTTAGGATACTTATCTATTGATTAGGCACCTCTATGGTAGTGTTGATTTACACCTTTTGCAAATTTTCTATCTTACCATCTCTCTTTTGGACAATTGAATGCTTTTAATATCCTAGTTTGATACCAACATTTCTTAGGGTTGTCTTATCACCAAGTGCTTTTTCCTTTCATGTCAGTTATGACAAGGTATCAAGTGAATCAAGGAAAACAACCTCAAGTAGTCTTTGACCAATTACCCTTAGTCCAAACTCGTAAAAAATGTAAGGGAAAAGAGCCCATCTTTGATCAATCCCCTAGGAATACCTCAGAAGATAGGTTTGATTCCAAGAGCAATCCTAGTGATTTGAGCACATCCTTGGCACCTTCTCAATCAGATATGGATATGAGTTACACCATGACTTGATGGGAGAGGGAAGAAATGGATAAAAATCTTGACGACATATTTGAGAGACATAGAGACAACATTCTATTTGGTGATTCCTCTCATGACAATCAACCAGACTCACCTTCTATCAATACCAGATATTTGGATGCACATCAAAGGGTTGAAAGGTATAAGAGATGAGCTCACCGAGATGAATGGTCACAACATGAAGACCAAGATAATGAACCTTGTGATGCTCATGTGAATGCAGTGTATACCAATGACTTGTTCAAACATTCGAGACCAAGTTCACCACTCCAAACAACTTCAAGGTATACAAGTGAAAGGCTCAAAAGAATTGAGCATGAAAAGAAAGCCTTTTTAAATGAACAAGCTACAAAGGAAGAGAGGTTTAGACTCCTAGAGGTGGAGAGACAAGCCTTGTTAGAATTGGAAAGGAAAGCCTCTCAAGAAGAACAAGATAGAATTTTGGCCCAACAGCTTAGTGCCCAATTCAACAATAGGGGTGTCAATAGTGGAAAAAACTCCCCACCATCTACTCCTTCTAGGACCCCATGAAGCAGAAGGTGTTCAAGAACCCCTTCAAGATCTCCTAGTCCTAGAGGAAGAAGGACTTCACAACATGCTCATTATAGGAGACAAACACCTCCTAGGAACTCAAGACAACCCTCACAACATGCTCATCATGGTTCCCAACATGGAGATAGTAGCTCAAGTTTTGATCTCAATGCTCAAGACTTCATGAAGATGCAACAAGAACCACTCTTCCAATAGTATGTGGAGATATATCTAGAGAAAAACAAAGACAAGTTCCTATAGAGCTTAATCAACAAGGGCGCTAGAGTTCCTTACAACTTTGATGTGGACAAAAGATCAAGAAGCAAAATCCATCTCAAGAAGAAGAGATCAGACAAATGAAGAGTATGATGGAAAAGCTATTGGCACCTAAGAGTTCATTCTCACTTGAGTTAATTTTTCCTAATCCTTTTGACAAGAGTGTGAGCATGAAAGATTTTCCTAGGAAGGTGGAAATTCCCCAATATGACAAGTATGATGATAATGGGGATCCACATGACCATGTACACCAATTCTACATTATGAGCTTTGAGTTTCATCAAGACGACTCCTATCTCATGAGGTTGTTCCCAAGGAGTCTCAAAGGTCAAGAAATGGAATGGTTCACCAATATAACTCCCCCCATCAAGACCTTCAAAGATCTTGTTCATAGATTCATCCAACACTTCGCCTACAATCTTTTGAGATCTGTCACCATGTTGGACCTATGTAACTTAAAACAAAATCAAGGGGAATCCTTTGTTGCTTTCTTGCAAAGGTGGAGACATCAATGTTCTCACTACTCTAGGACCATTCCTGAAAAGGAGAATATTGACATCCTTATTAGCAACTTGGTTCCTGAGATGTGGTATGAAGTTAGGAAAATGGTCTTTGATTCCTTTGACACCATGGTCAAAACCGCATGTAGGATTGCGGATGTCTTGAGAGAGCAAGGAATTTTGACCAACAACAAAAACAACAATGGTCAAAATAACAACTTTAACAAGGATAAAGGGAAGAACACACATTGGAATAGGAACAAACAAGTGGTCAATGATGGAGTTATGGACTCCTCTCAACCTAAGGATTAAGGTATTCTTCACTTATCTAGTGTTGTTCAAGAAATGAAACTCACCACATCCAACCAACAAGAACATAAGCCAAGATACCAAGATAAGCCTAAGAAAGAGATGTTTCAATTTTCAAAGCTTGGTGATTCATATGAGGATGTCTTCAAAACATTCATTGCCAACAATCTTGTGCATCCTCAAGATCCCACAAAGCATCATATTCCTAATGTTAAACCACATTGGTGGGATGAGAAAGCTTTTTACAAATTCCATAATGGTATTGGACATGATAGTGAACATTGTTGGAAACTAAAGCATATCATCCAAGATCTCATTGAGAATGGAAAACTTAAAGTGGATGGTTTGAACACTAATGCTGATCATAAGGTTTTCAAAGAACCCTTGCCTAAATATGAGAAGGGGAAAACCTCTAAACCAAAGAATGGCAAGGCCAAGATCAACTAAACTTACACAGCTGTGGAGAATGTTGTCAACATGCTTGAAGTTGTGGAGGAAAATGTCAACATGATGAGGAACAAGGATCCTTATGGTTATGATCTTGATGTGAACTCTCCTCCTATCTTTGATGAAGAACTTGTTGTGGTGCTAAGGGGTCCTCACTCTAGGATGTCATCCCAAGCTCTTAATGTTGTCATGAGAAGTCAAGGTCCTGTTGTCATTAGAGGACCCAGTTCCAATCAATCCAATAAACAAAGCAAGTGGCATCCAAGAATATCACCACAAGACCAGAAGTTAATCCCAAAATGAGTTATAACCTTGTTGATCAATTGCAGAGAACCCCAGCTCAGATTTCAATCTTTAAGCTCTTAGAGTTGTCCCCGTGACATAAGCAAGTCCTTGAGGATGCCTTGCATGCTAGAAAATGTCCCTAAAAATTTAGATGTTGATCAATTCTAAAGCATGGTTAATCATATTGCCAGCCCTCATTACCTTACTTTTTTAGAGGATGATGATAAAGCTTTGAGCCACCCACATAATCTCACCCTTCATATTGAATTCATGATCCACAAAACCCGTGTTAGGTGTGTGTTGATAGATGGGGGTGTTGGGCTCAATATTTGTTCCTTAACTCTTTTAAAGACATTGGGTTATTCAGAAGAAGTCATAGATGCTAGAAAGAAGATCACCATAAAAGCCTATGATGAGGTAGAAATAAGTTCCAAAGGGTTGGTCATCCTTCCTGTTAGGATTGGCCATGTTGAGAAGGATATTTTGTTTCAAATTGTTGATGCTGGTCCTCTGGCATACAATATCCTACTTGGTAGGCCATGGATCAATGATATGCAAGTAGTGCCATCTACCTACCATCAATGTGTTAAGTTCTCCTACAATGGAGTAGAAATTTGTATACCTAGGGATAGCAATTTATCTATAAACTCCATTTTAGCAGGGACTCATATTCCCCTCAATAGAGAAGCAAAAGATTTCAATGCGACTCTAGCATAATGCAAAGATAAGTTCAAGTCAATATACCTTGGCATGGGGGGGTATCAACTTGACTCCTTTGCGAAGCTGCCAGTTTCACCTAGGTCTTATGGTAAGCCTTCACAAGAGATGAAACCTTCATCTTCAACCATGACTTTATTTGGCACATTTGTAGAGTCCTCAGTCCCTACCCAAGATGAGAAAGAAGAAGTGGTTGTTAAATACTGGATTTATAGAGAAGATAAATACATGCACAATGAGAACTTCTCTCCCTCTCCTAAGGCTTATGGAAGAGGGTATACTTTTGTCAAAAATATGGGCTATCCAGGACATGGCCCTCTTAGTCATAGATTGGATGCTAGAGCTGAACCTCTTGATCATGCTCTTTTTGGACGCAACTCTAAGAAGACAGTTGGCCTAGGCTTTGCAAATCATAACAAGAAAACTGATCCTATCCTTGATGATTCAGATAGTGAAGGTGAACTGAAATACATGCCAAACTTGACAAATAAACAAGATATGTGTGAAGATTGGGTCACTTCCACTAATCTCCTTTGGGGAGATTCAGACAATCCAGTTGCTCATGCAATAGTTTCAAGCCTAAAACAAGATGCATCAAGTGTACAAGATCCTGTCAAAGAACATCAATACAAGAATGGTGCTTGAGAAGGTGTTACCCTTGGTGACATTAGAGCCTCCACATCTAGACTTCCTAAACATGCATGGTGTAAACATCCCAGTTGGGATTCAGATACAGATTTACATGAGTATGAATGGGAGTCTCTCTCTAATTCTTCCATAGTTGACATGGACGTTGATGTCATCCATACTTATAGTTCTCATCCTGAGGTAGCTAATGAGTCACATGTAGGATTGGAGGACTAGAACCCACGTGTTGCCTTAGTGGATGATTCTTCACTTGGTAGGATGAATCATGATTTGGGTAACTTAGAAGAATACTTGACAGACTCTGACTCTTCGATCACCAGAGATGACATCATCTATATTCACAACCTTGAACCTGCCATTGACTTACCTCTTGCTAACACTAATCTCATTGATTGGTCCCAATGTTATCAATAACCTAAGCTCTTAACATTCTAGAATGACTATGAGATAACCTGTTACCTAAATGTAATTGAACCCGTAGTCTCTTCCAGTAGTGAACCAGCTACTAGCATGACAGAGCCAGACATCAAGTACCTTAGTCATAAAATAAAAATAAAAGAAAAAAAGAATAAGAGTTTTGATGGTGAAAACCACTGTGTGGCGGTGTCAGAACCAAAAATAGTAAAAAGAAATGATGTATCCAAGGGTGAAAACCTCTTTGAGGCACCTAAGGATGAGGTACTTGATCATCTCCCAAGTTACTTTCAAGACAGATCTTCAATGCTTGTTGAGCCAACACAACCAGTCAATTTGGGTACAAATGAGGCTCCACATATGATACACTTTGCTCAGTCCTTGTCAACACAAGAAAAGGAAGCATACACCAAGTTCTTACAGAGAAAGAAGATTAGTTTTGCATGGACTTATTCAGATATGCCAAGGTTAGACACTAATCTTATTATGCATCACTTGTCCAAAGCTCCAAGTGTGAAACCAATCAAACAAAAATTGAGAAAAATGCATCCTCACATAGCTCTTCTAGTTAGAGCAGAATTAGAAAAACTCCTTAGTGCAGGATTCATAAGAGCTATTGACTATGCTAAATGGATATCAAATATTGTACCAGTGTCCAAACATGACAAATCCATTTGAATCTGCACAGACTTTAGAGATCTCAATAGAGCATGCCCAAAGGATGATTTTCCACTCCCAAATATAGACATGATAGTGGACATGACTGCAGGTTATGAGATCTATTCCTTGATGGATGGTTTTTTAGGATATAATCAGATTAAGATAGCTCCTGAAGATCAAGAAAATACTACATTTACTTTTGCATGGGGTACCTATTGTTGGAACGTTATGCCCTTTGGATTAAAAAATGCAGGAGCCACCTATCAACGAGCTATGACAACTATTTATCATGACATTATGCATAAAAACATGGAAGATTATATGGATGACACCTTGGCCAAGTCTAAGAAAAGAGACACACACTTAGGTGATTTAGAAGTCATTCTAGATTGCACGAAACAATTTTAATTAAGGTTAAATCCTAAGAAGTGTGCATTTGGTGTCACCTCTGGAAAACTTCTAGGATTCATTATTTCAGCAAAAGGGATAGAGGTAGACCCTGAAAAAGTCCAAGCAATCATGGATATGCCACCTCCTAAAAACATTAGTCAAATGAGGAGTCTTCAAGGACATCTTCAATCCATAAGGAGGTTCATTTCACAGCTGGTAGATAGAGCTCAACCTCTCTATAAGAACTTACATAAGGGAGTTAAATGTATCTAGAATGAGGATTGTCAAAAGAGCATGGACCAAATCAAGAAATACTTGGAAAATCCTCCTATTTTAATGCCTCCTATCCCAGGGAAGCCACTTATACTATATGTTTCAGCAATAGAATCTTCCTTGGGGGCATTACTAGCTCAACTTGATGAACATGGGAAAGAAAGAGCCATATATTATATTATCCATACATGTGTTTCATATGAGGTTAACTACACCAATATTGAGAAAGCTTGCCTTGCAGTGGTGTTTGCTTCCCAAAAGTTGTGACATTACATGCTTGTGCACACAGTACACCTCATAGAAAAAATTGATCCTCTCAAGTATTTGCTCGGTAAGGCTGCACTCACAGGTAGACTTGCTAAATGGATGATGATTCTTTTAGAATTTGACATAGAGTACATTGAGTGCAAAGCAATCAAAGGACAAGCCATAGCTGATCAATTGGCTGATTTCCCAATTCAAGATAATGTACCTATTCAAGTTGACTTTCCAGATGAACACCTCATGTACATGACTAAGAGAACATGGAAGATGTTCTTTGATGGATCTTTTATACAAAATGGTTCAGGAGCTGGAGTGTTGTTTGTTTCTCCTCATGGGAATACAATTCCTAAGTCTTACAAGTTATTATTCCCATGTACAAACAACATTGTCAAGTATGAAGCTTTGACAAATGGGCTCAAGATGGCCATAGAATGGAGAATCACAGAGCTACACATCTATGGGGATTCACAGCTGATAATCAACTAGGTCAATGAAGAATATCAAACAAAAGATGAGAAACTAGCACCTTATAAGAAAATGGTTGATTCATTGAGATGGTATTTCACATTTGTCACATTTCAGAAAATCCCTAGAGCAGAAAACAAAGTAGTTGATGCTATGGCCACACTTGCTTCATTCCTTTAGTTAGAGAAACATAAATCTAGATCTGAATTCTTGGTGGAAGAGGTACATTATCCTATCTATGACTCCCAAGAAAGCCATGTTATATGTACCCTTGTTGGTCATGAGTCATCCCGTTATGGTGCCATTTACTCATACCTTCGTGATGGCATTATCCCTGATACCTTTAACTACTCTGAACGAAGAAACCTTACCCCAAACACCTCTCCCCATTCCCTTATCTCTGGTGATTTGTATAGGAGGGGTCTAGATGGGATGCTTCTTAAATGCTCAAAAAAGGAAGAATCTGATCAAGTGTTAGTTGACATTCACGAGGGCATCTATGGGGGACATTCCAATGGTCCTTCCATGGCTTGGAGATTGCTTAGATTAGGGTACTATTGGCCTACCATGCAAATGGATGCAGTAGCTTTTGCAAAGTCATGTGAAAAGTGTCAAAAACATGGTCACCTGATACATGCTCCAGGCAGGGAGCTTATTCCTTCTATATCCCATTGGCCATTTCAATGCTAGGCCTTTGATCTTGTTGGGTAGATTTATCCCAACTCATCAGGTGGACACAAATTTATCATCACTACTATTGACTACTTTACTAAATGGGTAGAAGCTATCCCACTTTCTATTGCCTCGGGCAAGACAGTTTCTCTATTCATCCTGAACCATATCATCTGTCGATATGGAGTGCCTTCAGAGATAATCACTGATAATGGAGGTCAATTAAAAAATAATGACCTTAAACAACTCTGCTAGAAATTCAAGATTAAACAACATTGGTCCTCCATTTACTTCCCACAAGGAAATGGTCAAGCAGAGGCTTCAAACAAAACCATTCTTAAAATCCTACATAGAACAGTTCATAAGAATGGTAGAGATTGGCACTTACAGATAAATCCAGCTTTGTGGGCTTATAGAATGAGTATTCATACTCCTACTGGGGCTACTCCTTTTTCCCTTATGGCATTGAAGCAGTGTTACCTTTAGAGGTTGAGATTCCTTCACTTAGAGTTTCCCTCAAAGGTCTAGTTACAGATGAAGACTACCGAGCCATGAGAATCGAAGAGTTAGAACTTCTAGATGAGAAATGACAAGCATCATTTGACCATATGAGGGTTTATCAAAAGCACATGTCCAAGGTCTTCAACAAAAAGGTTCTCCCTAGAGAATTCCAAGTGGGAGATCTTGTCCTATGTGAAAATCCTAAGAACCAACAACGTAGAGATCAAAAGGGAAAATTTGAACCTAATTGGCTTGGACCTTATATCATTACTGCATCTTTTGGGACAGGTGCTTATTTGTTATCTACTAAAGAGGGAGAGCAGCTCCCTGATCCTATCAATGTCTTGCACCTGAAGAAGTTCTATCCATGATGCCTATTCTGTCTGGGGGTATCCTCTATACATATTTATTGATCCTGAAATAATTCCAAAAAAAATCATATATGATGCTGAAAAAATCCTTAAAAGCATATAAAGTCCTAAAAAAATCAAAAAAATCAAAAAATTACAAAAAATTCAAAAAAATAGAAAAAGTGCCTTGGTGAAAACCTGGAAATAGGTGCCTTGGTAGCAAAAATACAAAAAAATCAAAAAATCCTTAAAAATCTATCAAGTGGTGAAAACTTGGAAATAGGCGCTACTTGAGGCTTTTACACACCTATTTCTTAGCACGCATCCTCGACACTTAGCCTTTCTCCATCATGCCTTGTCCTTGTTACCTTGGTTTGGAATTGGTCTTTGTCTTTGTCTAGGGAGCATAACTGTGTTAGTTTTGGTCTCTTGGGTGCATTAGTCTTTAGGGCACCTTGCAAACAGTGTTTTTCAACACCTCCCCAACTATGTTTTTCAACACTTCCCTAGCATCAAGTGTTTCTTCACACTTATTAGATATCCTACCTGCAGTCTAGAGTGATACAATATTTCTCACTAACAGATGCGATACTCAAAGTTTGACTCTATGACCTACACAAACACACTTAAACACTTGACTCATTGAGACCTATTTGACTTTATTTCTTTCTGTGTTGTCTATGATGATTTATTTAATGAGTGTTCTCTCCCTAATAGTTTTCAATGATGCATGGCTAGGAGACTGGGGGCATGAGGACATGTTTTATCTATTTTCTACTTGTGGGTATATTTTGTTGATCCTAACTGTCATGAGCATTCATGCTTGTTCTACTTGACACTAGGATCTACAATGTATTATCCTTGACTATTTTCCACAAGTGCATGCTTGTAATCATCTTGACTTTCTTGTGTCTCGATGCGAGCATAATCTTGCAATACAAAACTTAGGGAACCTCACTACACTAGTCATCTTGACCTAGATGTCTTGGATGCTTAGGTGGGATTCCCACATCCCTATCTGATACATATCATATTCATATACCCATAGTTATACTAGTGTGTATTATATGATCTTGTGATGCTACCAATAAAGCTCAATGATGATTATTAGAGTCTAATGGCTTTGTGACCTTGCAAGTAAACCACTTTTCATAGTATCTTGCATTCTTAGGTTCATGTTAGTTTAGTTTTTCATCTTGCATATGGAAAGAGCTCTCCTTTCATCTTTCACGGACTTTTTGGTCAACTGCGCTCACCTTTCACTTTTTCTCAATCATGTCTTTCACTTCTTGTCTTTCATATCGCATCCTTTTCTTCTCCTATCATCACAAGGGGTTAATCCTATCATCATATCTCTATCATAAAGAGATCATTTTCAGAAACATGAGTCTATATCATAACATGAGAACTAAACATACATCTATAAGAGAGACTATACATGAGCATATATAAGCATATATCATACATTTGAGCAATATAACAAGACAATATACTGAAACATCCATCACAAGTGAGATGAGTACACAAGATATATCATAAGTCCAATCATCTCATATATATAAATCATGATACAAGTACAATGTGAGATCCCAAAATCTGGATCAAAGTCTCAAGATATGTCTGGACATCTAATCCATAAACCTAGGATTGACTCTCCCCATCATGTGGAGGTGGTGGTGGAGGTGGTGGTCCCATCCTGTCGCCTTCCATGTTTGATCTCCCTGCCCTCTCAAAGTAGATTGGTTCCCTCTATCCCTTAGGTATGGCTACTATGTATAAACCATGCTAATATGCTACCTGTGCCACCTCCCTCCGAATCTCTGTGGCATCATCTCATGTTGCTCTCTCCTGCCACGCTATCTCAGCCTGTGCATCTAGAAGCTACTGATCATGGATGGAAATAGTAGTCCTTAGCTATTGTACCTCATCCTCTAAGGTCTGAACCCCAACATGAAGATCCTCTCCTCCCCTATCCGCAGGCTACTCCTATCCTGCATCCACTCATCGGTGAACTAGTCTTGCCTCATCCTCCTCTCCCTCCTCATCCTCTGATACCTATCTACATGACCATCTTTGGCCACCTGATCAGGATCCCTATCCTCTCTCTACTCTCTCTCTACCTCCATCTCCCCCATCATCCCCATCCCCACCTACTCCCTACAGCTGTGCATCTGGGATCATGAACCTAGGAAATGGGCATCTCTGGTGCTCTGCTCTATATGCAGCATCTGCACCTGCATCCACCATATCGGGTAAGTAATCCCCTGGCTCTCTCTATAACCTTGCTATCTCCTATGCTACCTACTGGTAGTCAAGCATCGGTAGCCATCCCTATCCCTCATCCTCTCTAACTCTGGTGTATGTGGTGGTCTCTACCAGAACCCTTTGCTGATGACTGAACTGCCTCCATACCTGAGTGATCACAAAATGCTCAATGATCTCTACATGTCGACCTAGTAGCGGCTAGCTGCACAACATGTATCTGAGCTTGTGTTCCCTATTGCTCCACTGTTCACACTGCTTGTATGGCCTCCACTTGAAGGCTGTCAGCTCATCCAATAGCCTACTATAATAAGTAAGATCACCACTATGACACTTGGTGATGAATCCTATATACCTGCATATATAGGGGCGTCTCCACTCCTGAGGTTTTACTTGTGGTTGCACAATGGCTATGTTCTCCCACACCCATAACTATGCCAAGGTGGCTCCGCATACCCATGATCGACCATCCCTATATACGATCTCATGTAGCTCATGATACATGTCTGCTAGGATGGCTGGGCCCCACGCCATCCATCTCGGGTGTGCCACCAAGTCTACCACTAATCTCCCCTAGCCTAGTGGGAACTCACTCTGGCTCCTATCGGTAATCAAAGCCAGTGCTACTATCAAGCACACTATGCACGGCACTAGATAATACCGACCATACTCCTCTATCAGCCGGTCCTAGCTGAGATGTCTGTCTATAATGGTCACATCCTGGAAAAGGTCTTGAATGGCCTGTCTCCCATCTATGGCAGTCTGATCATAGTATACTCGTGCCAATAGAAAATCATGTCAATTTTCATCATATAGAAACATTATATTAATGAACATCTGTAAACATGATTATACTCACCGCATCTCCATGGCTGGGTACACATAGGATCCGGTAGACATCCTCTAGTGTGATCGAGGCCTCTCCGGTCGACAAATGGAAGGTTTTATGCTCATTGTGCCACCTCTCTACCAATGCCGTCAACAACCCATGGTTTTCCCATATATGGGGCATGTCCAACAGGTACCCGAACCCCATACTAATCAGGTCATCTCTACCTAGATCATCTAGATCCTGAACGTAGCATAGCCTGACCACTCTTGGTGCTCTAATATTGAGCACCAGTAGAATCTCCTACAAACCATAAACCGCAAACTAGATGTCAAAACATATCATGATGGATGGCTAAAATCAGTACAAGTAATATCAAGCGCAAAAATTGTCTGTACCCATGTTATTTTGCTCAAATTAAAAGCATGTGATACTTATTATTATACTGGTGCGATACTATTTTTTGATACTGTATCGTGTGATACTTTATTCAATAGCAGTGTGATACTCTTGCCTCCTGTGATAGTTCTCACAAGGTCACACGACATTTCATCCAGGATCGTGAGATACTTTCTTGGACAGTCGTGCGACACTTTGTGGACCCACGAACTATCACATGATCTAGTGTATAACATGCGTACGATACTTTTAAAGTATCGTACAAAGTTTTGCCAAAGAATAATTTGAAAAATTTAAAAACCTACTTTAAATGCAATAAATGACTCAAACAGCTAGTTTTTTTTTAAACTTACCGAGGCACCATACTGAGGAGGTCGGTTGTGCAACCGACCACGCTTGAATCAATGTGTGTGGATGGGAATCACTACCTGTTGAGCCATAATCTCTCTCTGATCTCTCAAAGTTCTCAAAATCACAAAAGATAAATGAATTTGAAAATGACCTTTTTACCGCTTATATAGTATTTTGACTTTTTGACCTAATTTTCAAAACATCTCAAAATTTTGTGAAAACTGCACCCCTGGCTAATTTCGACATCCTGGATCCATTTTCAAGATTGAAATCAAAATCCAAGTTCATCTTGACAGTCAAAATTGCATTTTAAAATTTCTCCTTCTTCTGCACAGTTGGCTGACCGTTTGAGGCCTGATCCTTTGATCTTTGCTGGGGCATCTTCATTTCTTCATCGCCATCTCTCTCAAACTTCTAGTCTCTCGTTCATTTTTCATTCACTTCATCTCTCTGAAGTTTGACTTCATCTTTATCCTATATCTTTCTCAATCAAACCTAGTCAAACTGGGGCATATCTTCACTGCTTGATGGCTATTCTATCATCTTTCATCTTCGATTATGATTTCTAGTGATTTGATCAAATTTCTCAATTTACTGTTTCTCCTCAATCTCATTTCAATTTCAATCGCAAGGGGGCAGTACCTATCAAACTTCAATCCTTGATTCAGCTTTATCAAACCTATCAATCAAATCTTGTTTGAGACTTGACAATTACCTATTTACAGGGGTGTTGGTCTTGTCTTTTTCAATCAGTTTATCTTTGTCCTGATGTGTTCCCATCCGTTGAACACACATCTAGATTTTTTTGTGATCCCAAATCGATCTCACATTTCAACTTCATTCTTTGACTACATGTGATCCCAAATCGATCTCACATTAGTCAAAGCGGGGCAAATGTATGCACCCTAAAATGGTCGCCTAGACTTTGGGCCCCATTCTTCAAATTATCAATTTCCTGAATCAATGCTTTGTAATATTTTCAAATTAAATCAATTTCCTTGATCAAATCCTAATTCTATCATTTATTCGATTATATTCTATGGATTAACCATTTTATCCTAAGTCTTTATTTAATTAAAAGGAATTCCCTCCCCTTTTATTAAATAAAAAGCCCCCACTTACCTCTTATCCTAAGTTGCACAAATAAAGCATTATTCTTATTTTATAAAAAGAAGAAAATGCCTTTTTGTCTCACATGAGGCACAAAAGTCAACACTTCACTCTCATTGGAGGATACTTGTGCACATGGATTTCTCCCACTTTCGAACTCCACTCTTGATCAAATATTTTGCCTCTTAATCTCCATGGTCCATTTATCTTTAAAAGGAGAGCTCTTTTCTCATCCAAAGGATCCCACTCTTGATGCTAATGTTGTGCTGCAGGTTTCTTGGTGACTTTGGAGCTTTGGAGAGCTTGTTGCATTCTAGTCTTCATACTTGCATTATAGCTTAGTTTCTTTCATTGCATTCTTAACTTAGTTTCCTTTCAAGTTCTAGCCTAGTTCACATAGCTTAATTAGTAATGGCTTGTAACAATTTCATTTCCTTAGCTTAGTTGCATTTTTCATTCTAGCATAGTTGCATTGCATTTTCATCAAGATTCTTGAAGATATTGGCATTCTTGCCCTTGTCTCTTGGAATCTCCCATTGCATGGTTTACAAGCAAGGTTATATACTTAATAGCTCTAGCTGAGACCCCTCTAAACACCCTTGCACTCCATGCTTAGGGAGCTCTAAGTCACTTTCTCAAGGCTTCCAATTCATGGATGCTCTTGGAACCAAAGACTTAGAGAAGTGCACATTTTGAGTGTATAGGTGGTACCATATCAACACATTATTTCACCTACGAACCATGATTCAAGTGCTAGGTACAACCACATCATGTATGTTTGTGACCAGGCCTACTAGCTTTCACTGATTTGGTAACAAAGGAAGGATAAAATGGTGTTGCATCTTTTTCTTTATGGTCCTCTAGTCCAAACATGCACCAATACCTATGGAAATCATAAATAATCTTCATATTAGTAATACACATTGTTAAAAAATGATTAGAGACACTCTTTCACTTCACAATTGTAAGTATAAACAATCTTAGTTAGAATATTACTCTTACATGTTGTATTCCAAATAATTATTAATCCTATTATTTGTATTAGAATGTTGAGGGGGTTTCCTTGAATGACTTATGTGAAAGAAAGTTGGATATGAGTCCCTTGAACTTTCTCCCTCAATAAAATCTTTCAATCTATCATCTTTCATCCAAGTTGAAAATAATTTTGATCCTTTAAGGACATACTTCTTTCATGAAAGATCTGTATAGGAACATTTTTAGCTACATGGGTGTTGAACTACTTTGTCCATGATGTGAGACCAATCAACATCCATCTAGAAGATAATAAAAATGTTAGAATTTGATTAGAAAACATACACACTTAGTATAAATTCTAGAAACTTTTGATAACATAACAAAACATGCAATACATATATAGAACTCAAAAAATTAGTTATAAAAATATGTGGAAGGAATAAGTATAAGAAATTAAAATGAAAATTTTGCATACTATATAAATTTAAAATTTAATAAACTTGAAAAATATGATAATTTGATTATATTTAAATTTGAAGATTAACAATGGTAGGCAATGTTTTTGAATTTTTGGAGTAAATCGAGAATAATAATTTTAAATGAAATTTTGGCACAATAAGAGAAGTTTAAACTAGTAAATAGAGAAAATATGAGAATGATTGCATTAACAATTTAACAATGGTGAGTGGAGGTTTGGGTCAATGGGTAGTGCCTCTTACAAGGTTTTGGGGCCAGAGCCTCTAATGGATCAAAGGGAAACACCCTTATAGATATCTTGGGGTAGATCCTCCAAAGGGGCTGAGTGGAAGCATCATAACCATTGAAAAAAAATGTCAAGATGATAAAAATGATGTGTTAACCCACTCTCCACACCTGTAAGAGACACCGCCACGTATGGAAATTAGACCTAGGACAATGTTTTAAATGTGAGTCAATGATGAAGATTCTGACAAAGCAAAAAGAATTTGATCGGCATTGAATAATCAGCCTTGGTGTCATGTTCGAGCTGCAAATAGTCAAATTGGGTCATTGGCATAAGCTGTCGAAATGAGATAACATGACATGTTATCCCGCCTACGGCATTGACCCTTTGACCTTCACCTTTTTGCACCTCATTCCTAGAAAGATTGCAAAATGGTGAAATAAACTAGGGTCATCAATCAACATGAAGATGAATGACCAAAAATTTGAAAAAACATGTAATAAAATTGGTCAACATCACTTGACATTCAAATAGAATGGATTCACGTGGAAAATTGGATTGGTTTCTCCATTTCTCACCTCACCCCAAGGAGACTCATGAAATGGAAAAATATGGATAACACGACATGTTATCCCACCTATGATTTTGATTCAAAACAAAGGAAAAGATCCATCAAAAATAGCCTTTCGATGAAATAAATTTTGATCCCTAAGTTTTGTTGTCCATTAGTGTCTAGCACTTAGTCAGTTTCTAGGCAATGTTGGTCAGTCATCACTGCAACCGAGCCATCTTGTAAAAGTTGAGTCATGGATAAACTTGTACAATTATCGGGCAATAGTTACTGTTGAGCAAGTCAGAGATCACCGAGTACTTCAGTAGTCATCGAGTAGTTTATGCCAAGTTGTATAGAAGAGTTAGTGTTGAGCACCAGTATATGAAGAACATTAAATGTCGAGTGTCAAAGACTTCATATGCCGAGCAAGCTAGTTTTGACATATGTATTTGTAATGGTACAAACACTTAGGTAAACTATTTTTGCTGACATCTATACAATATTTAATGTTTTTTTAGGGAATCAAGGAGTTGATTACACCTTGTATTTATAATCACTAATCCCTATGTAAGCCATGTAACATATCAGATTAAAGGAATGCTTAAGTGGCATAAATAGAGAATCTAGATCATTGATCTTGATGTAGGAGGTTAATTTTTTGTCTATATAAGATAATATATTAACCCTAAAATGATGTATGTGTATGAATGTAATGGAGGAGATCTCATATATGCAGAACAGAGAAGTATTTTGATATAGGCAGAGATCAGTCAGAGTGACCAAGCAAAGTAGTGAAGGGAATAACAGAGCTATATTTGATTGAGGAGATCAAACAAGTATTGGAAGGAGAAGATTTGTTATCAGCATCATAGTGCAAACCAAAGGATCAAGTACTGATACATTTTAGTAGGTGAATCATGGTAAATCTCTTAACAGAGTGGTCTTCACAGGCCTATGTAAATCTCTTAACTGAGTGCTTACTTTGTTGTAAGTTTTAAATCCTTTAACCAAGGTAGATTGTATAATTCTGTAAGCTCATAACATGGCAGACCCCTCACAGGGTAGATCATCAATTTATGATCAAATTTTGTAGCCCTAACAGGCAAACTTTAATACTGCAGTAGTGAAGATTTGTGGGTGTCATCCCCACCCTAGTTTTACCTTTCAAGGGTTTTTGGGTAACCAAAATCTTTGTGTTATGTGTTTCATTTCATGGATGAAGTTAGATTGTTCGATCTATTTTAGTATTAAATTTGATGTTTATGGTAAGTAAGTTGAATTTATGTCAAAGTACAAGTAGTAGTGGATATCTGATTCAACCCCCCCACCCCCCTCTCAGTATCTCACTTTCCCATATTAGATTTCTAATGATAAACATGTCGATGAAGAACTTTTTGACTTTGGTGATCCTCCATATTACATCAAAATCAGATTTCAACAAGACCCTACTTGTATTCCATCAATGAAGTGCATTTCATATAACACAATGTGTTATCCACTGAAAAAGTTAGCTGTATTAACCCACTGTAACAAATTTCAACCCAAAATAAATGATCTTAGAGAACGTATTGAGCTAAGTAACTAGAATTAAGTGTGAAGTACTAGAGATTTTGAGGGAGAGAAAGTCACATGTATTTGTATGTTGGGTTCAATGTGATACATCATATAGCTAAGAATTGACTTAATTATGGTAAAATTTTTTGTGACATAGATGCAATCAGTTATGAAAATGCTTGGACTTGAAAAGGTAAATAAAATTTCTAAGTTTGAGCTCAAAGTCTCAATTTCATTTTTCTCAACATATCAGCAAGCTCTTTAAATTAAATGAATTTTTTCATGGAAGAATATAAGTCGACTCAAGAAGATGTGAATTTGAAATAAGATGCATGGAGATGAAGAATGATCCAATATCAACAAGTTATAGTTACTTGAAGAACAAGTTGATACAATTTAAAACGCTTCTTTCCAATATGCAAAATTTAGAAAGGGCTAAAGTGGCAAAATCAAACAAGATATAGACATGTTGTTTAGAAATCCAAAGAGTATTATTGATGAAACAAATCCAAAATTAATTGACATCTTTTGAAAAAAAAATTAAGCCTTTTTTTATGCCTCCAAGCCCAAGTCAATACCTTATAGTCAATGAGATGAAGAAAATAGACAACAAATACCTAGAAGGATATTTAAGTAATTGTGTTGCAAATTAGTAAGGTTCAAAGCTCAAATGGTTGTATTTGAAAGAAAATTGGTGAAAGCTAACATAAAAAAACATCCATTCCAATATTGTCTATTAAGGATAGGCATATAAATATGTCCCTTATTTGTTGATCGATACAAAATTTGTACACTCGCAAGTTCCAATATTTAATGATTTAATGGAGGAGATATATGGTAGGCCCAAACATTGTAGGCCTTAAGGAGTTCTATAAAATAATGGGAGATGATGTTTTTTTTAATGTAAGGGCTGAATTTCACTAGTTTTCACAAAATAATGGAGTGCGACATGTCTGCAGAGTACACTCCTATGATATTCTCATGAGTTCAAGATACTTGGGATAATAAGTAAGCCATCTCAACAAAACATCTATCATTAGAGAATTCTAAAATAATAATTAATAATATATAAGTCCTAAGTTTAGAAAATACACAAGCAAGAACATGATTGCACATGAAGCAATGCACTTTAAAAAGAAATCTTATAATGTAATACTAATAAAATATAGAGGATTTGCATCCATATAAGCATGCCTCAAGAGGTAGTGAGAGTTTAGGATTGTTCCATATTTCATAATAGATTTAAATGATTAGGCAAAAGGGATAATAAGAATTTAAGCTCAGTTAATTTATAGTTGAATAAACTAAATTTAGGGATTTAACTTATAAGAGATCCATCACTAAGTTTAGGTACTAGAATCTATTTTGTAGTTCATCTGCCAGTTTGAAATAGATATATAATGCACAATCTTTTATGAATTGTGCATGTGCTTTTTTTGGAATCTAAGACAAAGGTTGTAACCTCTATAAAACTTGCATAATAAAATCAATCTAAGACAGCCTACAACAATATATTATTATCTACAATTTTAATATAATCAAATTATTTGTTTGTGTGAACAAAATTTGTGCTACTCTGTTTTCTCTATTTTCTCCGTATTCTCTATTTTTCCCTAGTATTGCCCTTTTCTAAAATTCTACAAATGGTATCAGAGTAGGTTCATGAGGTTATATGGGTTCAAAAAAATTGAAAAAGAGTGGAGCTAAAGATCCATAGGTTGGTGTAAGAGAAATCTGAGTGAAATCTATAATGTTAGTGCAAAATTGTGTTGAAGACGGTTGAAGAAAGATTTTGAAAAGAAGGTAGATTGTTATTTTGAAGTTAACAGACCAAGTATTGATTTCACAGTGCTAATCTACTTGAAAAAATTGTGCTATTTAAAACATGATCTACTGAAATGTGAGATTTTATAACAATAAAGAAAGAACAAAAATAAAATAAAATACTCGGTTGCAGTCATAAATCTGACTCACTCATCCCATATGGCGATGAAAGGGGCTGAAGAAATTCATACTCCCAAACATTTGGTTGTAAAGGAATCGATTGCATGTGTTTTAAATTCTCAGTAAGTATCAAGATTTTCACTAGTCAATAAAATAAAAATAAAAATAAAGTATTTCCATGAATTCTGATTCATCTCTTCAATCTGTAAATCTTGGTTTAAAATTGCGTACCTTTCGTTGAAAGCAGAGGGATGCCTGCCAGAGAAATTGAATGGTGCCCTTGCCAAAGAAATTGAAAACAATGCCGAAAAAATTGAAAACAAAGGCATTTTGGTAGAGCACGGGATAAAGGGCTATTAAATGGTTTGATGAGGATTTTTTTTTTTGTTTCTTTTAATAAAGGTGGCAATGCTATTTGATATATTTTTATTAATAATAAGTTTGATGAGGAGTTGATGGTAGTAGTTGATAATAAAAATTTCTAAAATGTAACTCTAAAAAGAATGCACAGAAGCAGTGACGGTGACAAGAAAACAAAAGCAATTATGGTAAGGAGGAATGGAAAGGTAAACAATTACAGAAGCGGACCGGAAGATAGAAGGTTGGATAGACCCCAAAACATGACACAGTCAAAACTTAGTGTGTGATGTTTAAGTCGTGCAATCTAAAGATAACACTAAAATAGATCCATACATCTATAATTTGAAAACTCGGCAAAATTTGTCAGATTTGTGAGTCTTGTAGCTGGCCAATTTGACTTGCCACAAACTCGCAAACCAAGTCTTAACAACTGGCCGATTAGACTCGCCATGAACTCGCAAGCCAAATCCTAGGAAGTCCAGAAAATCTCCCAAACTTTTTTCTGGGGACTCATGCAAGTCTAATATCGGGACTCGAGAGTCTTGCTCGGATACTCTTGTCGCTGCCTGAAAAGGCCAGAACAGATTAATATTCTTCAAGACAATATTAACATTCCACATTGCTATTCAATAGTTTCCTTCTAGATTTCAGTGCTATACCCTCAAATACATTGAGAAAGCACGGTTGAAGATTTTTGTCACTTGGTACCTAATCAAACTGCAGCGTTTTGACGTTACTTCTAAACATAAATATAGTCATGACAGAAGAAGGAACGATTGAAGTATGTGCAACTCATTCACTAAATTCGCATGGCTGCATGCACATATAACACTTGCAAAGGGTATAGATTCAGAATATGTTCCAAAGTGCTTCATTACTTCAAATCTTTTGAGAGCATCCTTGAAAAATCCATGTCCCACAAACATTGCATTCTCTAAGACCACATTTCTTTGGGGAATTTGGTCAAACAGTTTATTTACATGCCTTGTTTATGCTTCCACATTTTCCATATATGTCTATTAGAACATTTCCAACTCTAATACCTTACAAAATTTGCCTTCCATTAAGCCTTTTTAACAAATCCGTTTTGCGTATATTCTACAATCATGGCATTTCATGAGGCCACATTTCTATCCGGTATTTTGTCAAACAGTTCAGATCAGTTATCTAATATTTCACACTTTGCGTACATGTCAAGAGCAGTTGCAGCTACCATAAGAATTTGGAATTTATTTTATACAATATTTTCACGCCCTCGCGTACGTTTATACTAGCTGATCGATTTGGTGGGAAAAGCACGGTAACTATGGTATACCTGTGATTGTATGAGATCCATTTGAATGTGTTGATAATGAATTCTGATGATGAGCTTACAAATGAACATCATTCTTGAAATTATTTTAGAATCTCTGTATTGACCTTGATGAAGTTTCAATTGGATGTCCTCGTGTTATTGATTGCTTTTACCTCATTAAAAGTCAAAAGATGGATTGCGGTGCTAAAGTAGAGTTATGCTTTCATGAGAGCTCATTATTTATCCCTTAATATGAAAACTTAGCGTCGTGAGATTGACCTAATGTAAACACCATTGTGATGAAGTTTGATTTATTTTGCAGGTAGTATGAGCTCATTATTTCTTTATTTTATATAAAATTATATAATTAAAATGATGATCCCTAGATAATCAATTACATTTGAGATTTGGATACAATTGTTTGTCAAGATTCAATCATAGTAGCTTTATTTTATTTTTCAACATTATGATCATAGACTAATATTCATGGATTTTAATTTATAATTAACAATAATTTAGATCACCTAAATAACTTTATTACTAAATTTAGTGTCAAATAATCATACATCAATTAGGCTAAGCCTACTAATTAATAGTTCAGCACTTACAAGAGTCTAACATAGATAATATATCTTCTTTTGTGTGATTTTAATCTTGTATATAATGATCCACGTTACTCTGACAAGATATCTACAATTCCCTATAATAAGATTCATAGGAGGGGAGATGAAAAACTAACGCACTTACCTACATCAACATCTATTTATATATTTATGAATTTATATTTAAATATTTTAAAAGTTTCTAGTCTCAAGTATTATATTAGCTAATTGTAGGTGACTCTTGAAGAATAAGTGTTTGATTATGTGACTGTAAATGTTTTTATTACTTTATTATAAGTGATTATAAATTATAATATTTTCTAATTATTAAATTGTAAATATAAATTTTTACTAATATTTTTATTCAATCAATTTGAGTGGGTTTGGTAATAGTAATAGTGATTTTTTTATTGTGGCACTTACAACACATCAATATAGGTAAAAGAGGTTTTGAAAAGGTGGTTAGATATATAAAGATATTTAATAAGGATAATTGATGCTCCAAAGAAATCATATTTATCAAATATTTGATAAAGAGGGACAACTGATACTCAATAACCATTATTACTAAATTTTTAATAAAGAGGGACAATTGATACTCAATGACCAAACTACAACACAACTACAACTAAGCTACCAAATTACTACAACATATAAAACCCATTAAATGCCAACACCATTAGAGACAATTGATTTAGACTAAGTGGGTGGGGATGACTTGTCTTGTTGGTAGTGTCATTTTTGTTGTATAAATTCTCTCTAGTTTCTTTGTGGCTACAATAGCACCACCTCTCACTAAATTACTATTGTAATTTTGCTATCAAGAGTCAACGGTATAGTTTTGAGTCAAACTCATTGAACCATATTGAATTTGACTCAAACTACACAATTGAATTCGTAAAAATTATCACCTACATATTACTAAATCATTCTCCCCTCAATAAAAAATCTTAGCAAGCCCTCTATAATCTCCACTATGATGGTATCATTCAATTGCAAAACTTTAATCAGGGTTCTCTTCATTCAATTGATCTTGAGTAATGGCCCGATCAATGGACTTTTTCCCATCCTTTTGTTACATGCAAGTCAAAACAAAGGAATCGCTTTGCCATGAAAGAAAACTCAAAGAAAATGGGGTGGCGGCTCCTTCAAGCTGGAAAAAAGCTACTTTTTCTTCTTCTTGTTGCCATCCATGTTTACATCAATACACCGAACTATAGAGCTGTCACATAATGTTTAAAGTGGGTACTATTTTAACTGACATGGATATCATGCAGCTCTACATATCTGCCAACTTTACAGATTCGACGACGAAGAATAAGATTAAAACAGGCTGGTTTTAATGGTGGAAAGGTGAGAACATAGACAACTAAGAAATTGAATGATGAGTGGTGGGATACAGTGGAATCAAAGTGGGGACCTAAAAACCGTATCCATCTATTTGACTTGTAAAGGTTACAAGTGATTTTGCTTTCCTTTCTTTACAGAATTGTGTCAGGAAAAAACGGTGGGAAATGGGATTCCAAGCTTTATACTGAAGCGAATTCAGAGTATTGAATGGTGAATTCTTTAAGCTTTCTGCCAGTATAGAGCCAAAACGTCTCAATCTTGGAACCCAAAAGAAAGAAAGAAAAGATTTGTGAAAATACTCTCTCAGCTTTGCAGCGAGATTCCAGGCTTCGGAAAATTCCCGCTATCAACGTCAACCCTAAATTATTCCCTCTAGAGTCTAGAGGCTCAGATTATCCGTCAGTCTTCCTGGCGGGTGCACTGCACGTAAAAAGTAGAAATCTAAATCTAAAGTTATATTGATCACGAAGTGTCCCATTTTTTATGGTTATGCCTCTTAGAGATATACTAAATTATAATTGCCAAGAGCTAAAAGTAGATAAATGTTTTTCTAGCTGTAAGGACAATAAATTATTTTATTTTTTTATCAAAGGGTAAATAAGTTTTAATAATTGTTAGATTGCTATCAGGATTCAATTCTGTAGTTTTTGAGTCAAATTTATTGACCTATGTTTCATGAGTAGTAGTTCAATGAGTTTCTAGTGAGCCACACTCATGAAACATGGGTCAATAAGTTTGACTCAAAAACTACACAGTTGAATCCTTCTACCAATATCACAATTTTACTTCCTATGGAAAATATCTCCTACTTATCAAATTTTAATAAGTTTCTAAAATTCATAACAATAAAATAGATTATAGTAAATAGATTATTAAGAGGGTTGTTATAGTAAATAGATTATTGAGGGGGATTGAACTCCTATAATTGTAGTCTAATTATTATCAGTTCCAATGAATTAGTTAGATTTCGAATAGGACTAGAACTTCAAACAAAGATGCCACACGAAGCAAAGAAATTGGCATGCCAAAACACCATGAAGATAGGCATGTAAGCTAGACAATGTTATACCTAAACCTAACAATTAACATACATTTGGCTAGTGTGTGGGACTTAGATTCTAATTTAGGAAGGTCTTTCTTCCTTCTTTGAACAATGCTCTAAGAAACATCATTCTCAAAATGCATAGTCTAAGGAAAGGGGAAGTAAGTTCACCACACAAGGATTCTAGATAGGAGAGGAGAATCGTCAAGTGGGAGTCATTGTGAGAGTTAGAAAATGAACATCAACATCACTTCTAAGGAGATAATGAGATTTAAAGGGAGAACAACCCTCATCTAATTGGGGGACAAATCCATAACAAGAAGCATAATAGTCCCCACCATAATACCACATAAACATCAATGATGGTATGTACAATAAGCCTCATTTTCTAGTAGAGCATCTTTCCACCAAGATGAAGATTTCAAGACTTTGTGGCATCTAGGAATTTATATGTCAAATATCCTATAGAAAATCATCTTCAATAATTGAAGGGGATTCCTTCATAACTAAGAACCTAGGTTCAAAACCAATCTACCACCTATAGTACAATCTCCATAGGAAGGGAATTAGATAGATCCAAATCTACTAAAACATGAGCAAAGGTAGTATGTGATCAAGTCCACCTTAATAATTTGACCTACTAAATCAACAATAGCCTCATAAGTGGGATGAAACCAAAAATAAGGAGAGGTGTTTGGGAGACGGATCCAAACTAGAACATAAAGGTGAAAGATTTGATATGAGGATTAAAAGAGGAGTACACTAACTTTAATAAGGGAGATCATTGTTTTAAAACCTAGAATGTGCTTCCACCATTAAATCTCAATAAAAAAATACCTTAAAACCATCATAAAAATAAATTAAATAGGGGTAAGTTTTAATTTTCCCATCCATATGAGAGTGTCACAACTAGATACAATCTTCAGGTAGAATATGTTGGACTACCAATTCCCCAAATCTAATGTAGGCATTTGAAGGTACAATACCCACAAATCTCTAAACCATAGAGCCAACAACACCAAACAAGTAGTTAAACTTATAAATTCATAGAAGCAAACAATGAAACATTTCCATCAAACAAAACACAAATAAATATGTCATGCCCCAAAGACCTCTCAGTCCAACTATCCACCATAGAGGATAGGTAGTGATCAAGGTCGAACCCAGAATGGCTACGAAAAGGTGCAATAGAGGTCATTCAATTGTTTTAAGAAAAATAAACTATTGTAATAATATATAATATAAGTTATTTCAATAATTTAGGTAATTAAAGGATTGTTGAGTGTACTAATTTATCATGATCAAATGTGAAAATGATGGATTAATTGAAAAATTGAATAAAATTGTTACGTATATGAATCTAAAGTGTATTGAAATTTGAAAAATATATAATAGATTGATAAATTACTCAAAATCAAAATATAGGGTCTAGTATAGGTTTTATGGTGTAGGGCTTAGGGCTTAGAGTTTAGAGCTTAGAGCTTTGAATTTAGGGTTTAGGTACTAGGATAGGGTTTAGGGTAACTTAGGGATTAGAAATGGACGAAATGAGAGAAGGGGAGATGGGGAAGGGAGAGAGGTTCCTACCTCTCTCTTTCCCCCTTCTCATTCTCTCCATCTTCCCCACATCTCTTCTATCTTCTCTCCTTCCTCTCCCCTCTATCCCTCTCCCCCCATCTCCCCACTCTCTATATCCCTTAACCTAGGTACACATGTACTTCCTTTCCCTCCTTCCCCCTCTCCCATCCTCCCCCATTCCTCTCCCCATATCTCTTTCCCCCTCATTTAATCTTTCCCTATTTCCCTAGCTCACTCTATATCAAGCCCACTCTCTCACTACATCCCTCTTTCCCTTCACTCTCTCTCTCTCTTACCCACATCTATCCCTTATGGCTTAGTATAGGGTTTAGGGTGCAAGGTTTAAGGTTTAAGGTATAGGAATTAGGGATTTGAGTTTAGAGACTAGGGCTTATGATTTGGGGTTTAGGGATTACTATATGGGTGAGGAGAGATATATTATGGTTTAGCCCACTTAGATTTTAGGGCTTAGGGCATAGATTTAGTGTTTAGGGTCTAGTATAGGGTTTATGGTGGAAGGTTTACATTTTAGAGCTTAGGTCTTAGAGTTTAGAGATTAGGGCTTGGGATTTAAGGTTTAGGGCATAGGAAAAATTTAAATAGAGAGAGGGAGAGGTGGAAAGGAGAGGGTGGAAGGGAGAGGTTCCCCACCTCTATCTTTCCCGCATCTCACTATCTCACTCTTTCCATTCTCTCCCTCTTACCCATGTGTATCCCTTGAGATTTAGTATAGGATTAAGGTTGCAAGGTTTATGGTATAGGCTTAGATTTTAAAGCTTAGTGATTACGATTTAGGATTTAGGAAGTATAGGGGTTAGGGCTTAGAGTTTAGGGGTTAGGGATAACATTTTAAGGATTAGGTCTTAGGATTTATGGTTTAGGTTCTACTATACTATTTATGGCTTAGGGTTTAAAGTCTTCCCCATATCTATCCTCCCTTCTCTTCTTCCTCATATATCTCTCCCTCTCTACATCATCTCCCACATCTCTTTATCTCTCTCTATCTTGTCCCCTCTCTCACTCCTTCCCTCTTTCCCTTCTCTCTTTTGTACTCTCATCTCTCTTTCTCCCCTCTCACTCTCTCCCTCTTCCCCACATATATCCTCTCTTCTATCCTTTCCCAACCCTCTCCTCCTATCTACCCCATCTCCCCTATGCAATGAACCTCAATTGATGTACATAATTATAAAATATTCTCTCATTCAAATAATTATTATAAATACATATATTTTCTCATTTAAATAATTATTATAAATTGTTATTGAATAAATGAATCCCAAATATATTATTCGCTTATATAATAGTGACACATAATATATAAAATTGATATTTAATTAAATAAAAAAATTCAATTAAAAATATATGATATATGATATATAATATATATTATATAATTCCACATTATATTATATAATATATAAACTCTATTATATAATATATATTATATAATTTCACAGTATATTATATAATATATAAAATCTAATATATAAACTCTATATATAAACAGTATATTATATAAATAAATAAAAGTAAAGGGGTCGATGTTTGTAGGATCGCGACCCATCCTTGGTCGTGACTCTACACCGCGACCTCTCCTTCAAGGATATATTTAATGCCTCTGGTGACGGGGAAGACAACAAGGCAGAAAACAAGGAGAATAAGACAAGACTGTGCCACGTCAAGGTGGAAACAAGGCAGTGGACATAAATGCAAAACACAACATAATACATTAAGCGACAGTCCCCGTAAACATGGGATTAATCAAGGAAGAGCTCTCGCATACTCCAGTGATAGAGTAAGAAGAGATCAAGGTTGTCGACGCCTGGATTAAGACCACAACATTTAAGGCTCAGTCGACACAGTATACTACATAGTGAGAGGTACACGAGCCCAGGTAGTATGTCTTTAATGCTAAACTAGTATAAATCAGAATGAATGGGCGGTATTAAATTGCTATTTCTTTTAATTCGATTATCAAATGATAATGGAACCTAAATATATTGATACAAATTCTGATAAGAAAGATTGATATAATGTCTAACGGTTCATTTGGTGCATGGAATTAATTTATCCAGAAAAGGTCTATTTTAGAATAAGGACCTATTTTTGGATTAATTAATCCTCAAAACGAAAGCTGGAATAATCTATTCTACATTTGGATCCCATAATGTGAAATTGGAATAAAGATTATTGTTCATTTTTTTAATTTTAATTTTTAATTATTAATTTTTGAACTTATCATTTTTGTTGCTGGTTTTTTAATTAAAATATATATGTATTTTTAACTTATATATTTTTAAATTAAAATATGTATTATTAACTTAAAAAATAAGATTATAAAAAAAAATTGTAAAAAAAATTATTAAAAAAAAATTATTAAAAAAAAATTATAAAAAAAAATTACAAAAAAAATTGTTAAAAAAATAAGATTATAATCCCTTAACCGTTTACGCATGGACCCGAAAAACTTATACATTTTGATGTAATTTTGAATCCATGAAAAGCTTATTCCTGGAATAAAATGAATTCTAAGTTTTTTTTGGAATTAACTAATGCAAGCATTCAGCCGAAAATGGGAATTAGTTTTCTAATTTGAGAATTCAAAAAATGACCACAAACAGTGAATTATTTTATTCTTGCATTAAATAATTCATATTCCAGGTTAATTCCAGGCACCAAATGGGCCCTAAGGGGACAACTATAATTTTCATGATGTCTGTATGAAAGACGGATTGGTTGAGACTGATATAATGACAATTTGAGATTGGTATAATCTCGTTGTCAATTTTAGATAATTCCAATTCAAGATTGGTATAATCCCATTGTCAAATTAGAGACTGATATAATCCTCATATAGCCAATATGTACTAATGACTCAAACATATGCATATGTAAAGCCTCGGATAGAGGATATCTCTTCTAAGAAGAGGAATGTACCAGGTACTGGCCTTCCTAAGATCCTAGAGGATGCGCTACAGAGACGATGGTATTAATAACCTAGGAATTGCTTAGAATCGATCTTATATCATTCAAGCCAAAGGATCCCTCTCAATGGTTGATAAACCTGATCTGTAGACTTACTCTTAGGAATGGTTAGGATTAGAAATATATAGATCTAAAATTACATCTATTTTATGTCTTTGTTTCTTCTACTGACTTATTTTTTGCATGATCATCCAAATTAGGAAACACCAAGGTAGAGGGGATATTATAGTGGTATCAAAGCATAATCCTGACATCCTGTGGAGGATAGTTCATGCAAACATATAAATGAAAAAAAGGCACAAAATCTGTGGCCAAGTAGTTGGAAAGTGAAATAAGAAGCTTCATGGAACAAACCAGCGAGAGATTTGAAAGGAAGAATCAACTGATTCTACAAGCTATCCAAAACATGAGCAATAATAATAATAACTATTATGATAGACCCGCTTCCAATCAGGGAAGAGATACCCACTCCAATCACTTTGAAAATGATCACTCAACTCAAAGCTCTACTATTAGACCCACTGTACCATATTTTCTTCCCAAGGAAGACCCCACTATAGAAGAAGAATAAGAAGAACCATCCACAAACATTGTAGAAAACATTTCCCAAATGTATGCTAGATTAGATCCTGAAATCCAAAGGCTCCTTCCCTTTAGAGAATATTATGAGACCAAAACCCTGGCCAACCGTAGAAAAAGGAAAAATCATGGAGACAAAGACATAAAATAAAAATTAGGTAAAATGACCCTGTCATGTTTCGATGGGTCAAGGAAGGACACCGCTCAAGCTTGGGTCCAAAAACTAGATACTTATCTCTCCCTCAACCCCATGACTGAAGAGAATGTCATTAAGTTTGTAGTAATCCATCTAGTCGGGGAAGCCCACAATTGGTGGCATCATGGTCTCATTACTCTCGGACATAAAAACATCAACTCTTATAGTGAATTCACCCAAAAATGTATTGATAGATTTGACCAAAAAGATCTTGAATGGTACTTTCAAGAGTTAACCCGTCTTAAAAAAATAGGAATGGTTGAGGAATTTGCTAACCAATTTCAAAGTTTGTCTGTCATGGTTTATGATATATCCCAAAAGAGGCTTGTATACATGTTCATTAAAGGGCTTAAAGATCACATCAAAACCATGGTGAATCCCTTCAAACCACAAACATTAAACAAATCTATCAATAAGGAAGAAAGACATAATCTAGTACTAAGGAAAAATTTAAAATCTTTCCATCCAAAACTTCCCAACGGGATGAAGGGCCCAAAAGGGACAACTTGAGAAAACCATGTTACTTGTGCAAGGAACCTTGGAGCAAGGATCACCAATGCAAAAAAAGAGAGAAGAATTAATCGATAAAAAATTATGTTTCAGATATAAGGCACCTTGGAATCGTGACCACCAATGTAAAAGAGGGCAAATAAACCAGTTGGAAGAAGATGAAGGTTTAAACAAAAAGACAAGGTTAGAAGAACAAAAACATGGATCACTAGCTTTCATTACTCAAGCAAATGAGAATAGACTCTTTCAAATCAAGGGAACAATTAAGGGGAAAGAAGTAATTGCATTGGTGGACACAAGAGCCTCCCATGATTTCATTAGTAAAAATATGGTAACCAAAAAAAGACTAAAAATGCAACATTTTAAGGGATTCAATGTGGCCTTAGCAAATGGTTCAATGGACCAATGTACAAAAATTGTTCCCCAACTAGAGGTTACCTTGGGGGGTTACACCATCAAGAGAAATTTTTATGTTGTAAACTTAAACAATGATATTATCCTAGGTAGGCCATGGATAAATTCTTTAGGATGTTTCACCATGGACAGTCCTAATTTAGAAATCTACTTCAAACATAAAGAGGAAGATATTATGTTAAAAGGGATCCCAGATGGCTCCCCAAGGGTGGTTTCTTGTAATAAAATGGAAAATCTACTTAGACATGATCAAGGAGATTGGATGGCACAATAAATGGTCTTAGACAAATCATCACCCCAAGGACAAACCATTCATGTATATGTTCAACCCATATTAAAAATATATCAGAAGGTATTTGAAGACATTCCCCCTGGCTTGCCCCAAAAGAGAGGATTTGAGAACTCTATAGAGTTGGAAGAAGGGGCAAAACCTGTAATCACCACTCCATATAGGCATCCACAGAAGTTCAAAGAAGAGATAGAAAAAAATCAAAGAATTATTAGATATGGGACACATTCAACCTAGCAGTAGTCTGTTTGCATCCGCAGTAGTCCTAGTCAAAAAGAATGATGACACTATGATAATGTGCATTGATTATAGAGCCTTAAACAAAAAAACTATAAAAAATAGGTATCCGATCCCTTGATTGATGAATTAATGGATGAGTTGCATGGAGCATGTTATTTTTCAAAGATCGACCTTTGATCTTGGTACCATCAAATCAGAATGACGAGTGAAGATGTACAGAAGATGGCTTTTAGATGCCACTATGGAAATTTTGAATTTCTAGTCCTTCCATTTGGTCTTACCAACGCTCTAACAACTTTCCAATCATGCATGAAACATATATTCAAGCAACAACTAAGGAAGTTCTTACTAATATGTTTTGACGACATACTCATCTACAATAAAACATGGGAAAAACATCTGCAACACATTGAAGAGGTGTTGGAAATCTTGAAAACAGAATCATTATATGCCAAAATGTCAAAATGTGAATTCGGGCTTCAAGAGATAATATACTTGGGTCACAAAATTAGTGCCAGAGGAGTAAGTGTGGATGAGGAGAAAATTAAATCCATCAAAGAATGGTCGAGACCCAAAACCCTAACCCAACTCAGGGGGTTTGTAGGCTTATGTAGCTACTACTGGCGTTTTGTAAAAGGATTCTCAAAGATTGTAGCTCCCCTCACAGATTTAACAAAAAAATGAGCTTTTACATGGAATGATAGTACCCAACGAGCTTTTGAGCAACTTAAAGAGACTGTGAGTTCTTTTTCGGTCCTAGCTATCCCATACTTCACCATGCCTTTTGAATTGCAATGTGATGCATCAAGAGAAGGGATCGGGGCAATCATTATGCAGGACAAACATCCAATAGCTTTTGAAAGTTGTAAGATAATAGAAGTAGAAAAACATGATTCCATATAGGATAAAGAAATGCTAGCCATAATGCATGCCTTAGCAAAATTTTGGCAATACTTGGTTTGTGGAAGATTCATTGTGAAAATAGACCATAATAGTATGTGCTTCTTTTTTAATCAAAAGGATCTTAATGACAAGCAGCAAAAATGGGTGAGCAAGATCCAAGCCTATGATTTCGATATATAATATGTTAAAGGAGTGAATAATGGTGTTGTTCATGCTCTTTCCAGATGACCCCACATCAACACTATCACCAACATCACAAAAGATTGGAAGGATGAAATCATGGTGGAATATGTTAAGGATCCCCAAGATAAAGAAATGTTAGAAGGAAAATTACCCAGCGAAGACTTCAAAGTCTGGAATAATCTCATACTCTACAAAGGAAGAGTATACTTGACTCCACAATAAAAAATTAAGTGCAAAATTCTTAATGAGTACCATGATAATCCATTAGCAGGGCATCGGGGATACCATAAAATGTATAAACAGATTAGAGAAAAATATTTTAGGAGGGGATTGAAGAAAGATATACAAAAATATGTGCAGGAATGCTTGACTTGTCAACAAAATAAGGTGGAATTGACACACCCAGCAGGACTACTATAACCTCTACCTATTCCCAAACAGAAATAGGAGAGAATATCCATGGATTTCATAATAGGGCTACCAAGGGTCCATGGAAAGGACATCATCTATGTGGTAGTAGATATATAGACTCATGAAATATTCTCATTTCTTTGTTGTCTCCACAGAATATAAAGTGCACCAGATAGCCGAGTTATTTTTTAGAGATATTTTTCAACTCCATGGGCTCCCTCAAAACATTGTAAGTGACAGAGATAGTAAATTCCTTAACAATTTTTGGCAAGAACTTTTTCATTTAGCAGGAACGTCTCTGACTCCTAATATAAGTTACCATCCACAAATTGATGGGTAGACAAAGGTGGTAAACAATTAATAGTTGGAAGGATACCTAAGGAACTATGTCACATGACAAAAAAATACCTGGATTAAGTGGCTACACTTGAGAGAATATTGTTATAACACCACTCATCACATGTCAATTGGGATGAGCCCATTTAAGGCACTATATGGTTATGAAGCCACATCCTTTGGGATTTTGATCATTCAAGAAAGTAAGGTACCAAGTGCACAGGATTTCATAAGGCAAAGCAGAGATATCCTCAAGACCCTAAAGGAAAATTTACACCAAGCTCAAAATCAACAAAATATCTATGCAGGAAAGAAATACATAGAAAGATCTTTTGAATTTAGGAGACTTGGTATTTTTACGATTGTAAGCATATAAGCAATCTTCAATTAAGAAGAATGGAGTGGAAAAACTCAAACCCTGATTCTACGAACCATATAAAGTAGTAAGAAAGATTGGGAAAGTGGCTTACGAGCTTGAGCTTCCCAAGGATAGTAAAATTCATAATGTGTTTCACGTCTCCCGACTCAAGAAGGTATTGGGACAACAAGTATCCCCTTTTACTAAATTACCTCCTATAGATGACGAAGGTCAACTTACCTTGGTACCCAAGGTTATCCTAAGTACCCGAGAAAAGAAACTGAGGAACAAAACTATCACTGAGTTTTTAATCAAGTGGAAAAATCTACCGGAAATGGATGCCACATGGGAGAAAGAAAACGTCATTAAAATGCTTGAGGACAAGAAAATTCAAGACGAAGGGACTGTAATGAACCTTGATTGATGTACATAATTATAAAATATTCTTTCATTCAAATAATTATTATGAATACATATATTTTCTCATTTAAATAATTATTATAAATTATTATTGAATAAATGAATCCCAAATATATTATTCACTTATATAATAGTGACACATAATATTAATAACTTCTACTTAATAAAATAAAGAAATTCAATTAAAAATATACGATATATAATATATATTATATTATATACTGTAATATATATTATATAATTCCACGGTATATTATATAATATATAAACTCTATTATATAATATGTATTATATAATCCCACAGTATATTATATAATATATAAACTCTAATATATATAAACTCTATATATAAACAGTATATTATATAAATAATTAAAAGTAAAGGGGTCGACGACTGTAGGATCGCGACCCATCCTTGGTCGCGACTCTACACCGCGACCTCTCCTTCAAGGATATATTTAATGCCTTTGGTGATGGGGAAGACAACAAGGCAAAAAACAAGGAGAATAAGACAAGATTGTGACACGTAAAGGTGGAAACAAGGCAGTGGACATAAATGCAAAACATGGCATAATACATTAAGCGGCAGTCCCAATAAACACGGGATTAATCAAGGAAGATCTCTCGCATACTCCAGTGATAGAGTAACAAGAGACAAAGGTTGTCGACGTCTGGATTAAGACCATAGCACTTAAGGCTCAGTCAACACAGTATACTACTTAGTGAGAGGTATATGAACCCAGGTAGTATGTCTTTAATGCTAAACTAGTATAAATCAGAATGAATAGACGGTATTAAATTATTATTTCTTTTAATTATATTATCAGTTGATAATGGCACCTAAATATATTAATATAAACTCTGATAAGAAAGAGATTGATATAATCTCTAAGGAGATAGCTATAATTTTCATGATGTCTGTATGAAAGATGGATTGGCTGAGACTGATATAATGACAATTCGAGATTGGTATAATCCTGTTGTCAATTTGAGATAATGACAATTCGAGATTGGTATAATCCTATTGTCAAATTAGAGATTGATATAATCTTTGAGGATTGATATAATCCTCATATAGCTAGTATATACTAATGACTCAAACATATTCATATGTAAAGCCTCGGATAGAGGATATCTCTTATGAGAAGAGGAATGTACCAGGTATTGGCCTTCCTAAGATCCTAGAGGATGCGCTACAGAGACGACGGTGTTAATAACCCAAGAATTTCTTAGAATCGATCTTATATCATTCAAGCCAAAGGATCCCTCTCAATGGTTGAGAAACCCGATCTATAGACTTACTCTTAGGAATGGTTAGGATTAGAAATATATAGATCTAAATTTACATCTATTTCATGTCTTTGTTGCTTCTACTGACTTATTTTTTGTAGGATTGTCCAAATTAGGACAAAGCGAGGTAGACGGGACATTACACCCTATCCCTATCTCTCTCTGTCTTTCCCCCTCTCTTTCTATCTCTCTTTTCCTTCTCTCTTGTTTCCCCGTCGCTTGCTTTCACCCCTCTTAGTCTCTCCATCTTCCCCGCATCTCTCATCCCTTCTCTCTTTCCCCGCCCCTCTCTTTCTCTCTACCCCATCTCCCTACTCTCCTTATCTCTCTCTATCTTTCCCCCCCTCTCTTCTCCCCTCTCACTCCATCCGTCTTTCCCTTCTCTCTTATTTCCTCACTTCTCTATTTTCTCCCTTTCACTCTATCCTTCTCTCCCTTCTCTCCTTCTTACCCACATATATCCCATAGGGCTTAGTATAGGGTTTAGGGTGCAAGGTTTAGGGTATGGGGCTTAGGGATTTGAGTTTAGACCTTAGGGCTTAAGATTTAGGGAAATACTTGGCACCTTCCAAAGAAAATATTTTAAGGTGTTTTTACTAGGCTTCCAAATATCAAGTTTCACTAGCTTCCAAAGGTTACCAACATTTCTCCAAACACCTTCCCTAGTGGTTATACTTTTCAAACTAAAAAGTATGAATGATGCACAATTTTAAATATTGAATGTTTGAATATCATGTGGCATGTGTAATTTTTGAATTATAGCTTTTATTTTCTAGTTCTGTATTAATTTCTTTTTTATTTTTTTACAAAACGATGGTTTTCTTTTTTGCCAAGTCTTAGTTGAGTTTTTTGTCGAGTCTCAAGTCTGAGTTGAGTCTTAGTCATATTTTGAGTTGTCGAGTCCACACGAAATCTAATTTTTTAAACTTTCCACACATACACTCCAAGCTTCATCATCTCAATGATAAAGTTAAGGATATCCTAAAAATATCCAGCAAGAGAAAGTAGCTAAAGCACACACATAATGATCAATTGTAAGTATAATGAAGTAAAAGTTACCCATGTAATTGAAGTATGTACAACTCATTCACTGAATTTGCATGGATGCATGCACATATAACACTTGCAAAGGGTATAGATTAAGAATATGTTCCAAAGTTATTTATTACTTTAAATATTTTGAGAGCATCCTTGAAAAATCCATTTTCTCTATATCCCACAAACATTGCATTCTCTAAGACCACATTTCTTTGGGGTATTTGGTCAGACAGTTTACACGCCTTGTTTATGCCTCCACGTTTTCCATATATGTCCCTTAGAACATTTCCAATGCTAACATCTTACAAAATTTGTCTTCCATTAAGCCTTTTAACAAATCCTTTTTGTGCATATTATATAATCATAGTATTTCATGAGGCCACATTTCTATGGGGTATTCTGTCAAACAGTTCAGGTGAATTGTCTATTCTTACACTCTTTGCATCATGGACCTACAAGAGTAGTTGCAACTACAATACGTGATAAAAATTCCTTATGTGGTGAATGTCCATACCCCGTTCCAAAGCTCCCATTTTGGCACAGCCAGGCAAGATGCTAATGAAAATCATAAAGTCTTCCTTCACACCAGTAGATTACATTTGATCGAAAGTTTTTAATCCCTTTTCAACAGATACATTTTGAGCATATCCTGCAACAATATCTGCATTCAACAAGACTACATTTCTTTGAGGTATCGTATCAAACAGTTTAGGTGCGTTTTCCATGTTTCCACATTTTGCATACATATCTACCAGAGCATTTCTAGTAGTAATGGTGGATGCCCATGCCCTATTCCAAAGCTCCCATTTGACACAAGCTGGGAGTATGATTGAAAATTGCTTGGCCAGGAAACATGTTTGATGCATATGGAGATAATATGGGCAAGAGAAAATCATTTAAACATCAAACGCTTAGTGTGTGCTGATTAAGCCCGAATACAAATGACAATATTATGCACTTTCATACACTAGAGGTGATCGATTTTTTAATTCGAACACGTAGTAGTTGAAGACAATACATATTAATTTGGAAATATCTTATACAATTTCTTGCCCTCGCATACGTTGATGGTACTTGATCAATTTGGTGGGAAATACATGGTAACTATGTTATACCTTTGATTGTGTGAGATCCATTTGAATGTGCTGATAGTGAATTCTGATGATGAGCTTACAAATGAACATCATTCTTGAAATTATTTTAGAATCTCTATATTGACCTTGATGAAGTTTCAATTGGATGTACTCATGTTATTGATTGCTTGTGCCTCACTAAAAGTCAAAAGATAGATTGTGGTGCTAAAGTTGAGTTATGCTTTCATGAGAGCTCATTATTTATCCCTTAATATGAAAACTTAGTGTCCCAAGATTGGCCTAATGTAAGCATCATTGTGATGAAGTGTGATTTATTTTGTAGGTAGTATCAGTTCATTATTTCTTTATTTTATGTAAAATTGTATAATTATTAAATATGATGATCTTTAGATAATCAATTATATTTGAGATTTGGATACAATTGTTTGTCAAGATTAAATCATAGTAGTTTTACCTTATTTTTCAACATTATGATGATAGGCTAGTATTCATGGGCTTTAATCTATAATTAACAATAATTTGTGTGACCTAAATAACTTTATTATAAAATTTAGTGTCAAACAATCATATATCAATTAGGCTAAGCCTATTGTTTAATAGTTCAACACTTACAAGGGTCTAACATAGATAATATATCTTCTTTCTTGTGATTTTAATCTCGTATATAATGATCCACATTACTTTTAGGTACAAGATATCTACAATTCCCTATAATACGATTCATAGGAGGCAATATGAAAAACTAACGCACTTACCTTGGCATCAACATCTATCTATATATTTATTTGTGAATTTATATTTAAATATTTTAAAAGTTTCTAGACTCAAGAATTATATTAGATAATTGTAGGTGACTCTTGAAGAATAAGTATTTGATTTCATGACAATAAATGTTTTTATTACTTTATTATATGTGATTATAAGTTATAATCTTTTCTAATTATTAAATTGTGAATATAAATTTTGATTACTGTTTTTATTGAGTCAATTTGAGTGGGCTTGGTAATTGTAATAATAGATTCTTTTGATTGTGGCACTTACAACACATCAATATAGGTAAAAAAGGTTTTGAAAAGACATGGTTAGAGATATAAAAATATTTAATAAGGATAATTGATACTCAAAAGAAATCATATTTATCAGATCCTTGATAAAGAGGGACAATTGATACTCAATAATCATTATTACTCATTTTTTAATAAAGACAGACAATTGAATAAAGACAGGCCATTGATACTCAACAATCAGACTACAACACAACTACAACTAAGCTACCAAATCACTTCAACACATAAAATCCATTAAATGCCAACACCACAAGAAATAATCCATTTAGACTAAGTGGGTGGGGATAACTTATCTTATTGGTAGTGCCACTTTTGTTTTATAAATTCTCTTTAATTTCTTTGTAGGTACGATAGCACCACCCGCTCTTTTATTGCTCACTAAATTACTAATTTAATAATGCTATCAAGGTTCAACTATGTAGTATTAACCTCATTGATACATATTAAATTTGACTTGAAAACTATACAAATTAAGTTCTGATAAATAAAACATCTCCTTCATATTAAAAACTTAGCAACCCTTCTAGAATCTCCATTATGATGGTATCGTTAAATTGAAAAACTTTAATCAGGGTTCTCTTCATTCAATTGAATTTGGGTAATGGCCGGATCAATGGACTTTTTCCCATCTTTTTGTTATATGCAAGTCAAAACAAAGGAATCGCTTTGCCATTAAAGAATACTCAAAGAATGGGGCGGCGGGTCCTTCAAGCTGGAAAAAAACCTACCTTTTCTTTTTCTTGTTTTCATCCATGTTTACATGGATACACCAAACTAAAGAGCTGGCACATAATGTATAAAATTCCAAGTGGGTACTATTTTAACTGTCATGGATATCACGCAGCTCTACATCAGATCTGCCAACTTTAGAGATTCGACGACGAAGAATAAGACTAAAATAGCTGGTTTTAATGGTGGAAAGCTGAGAACATGAATGGTGTGATACAGTGGAATCAAAGTGGGGACCTAAAAAATGTATCTATCTATTTGACTTGTAAAGGTTACAAGTGATTTTGCCTTTCTTTACAGAATTGCGTCAGGAAAAAACAGTGGGAAATGGGATTCCAAGCTTTATACTGAAGCGAATTCAGAATGGTGAATTGTTTAAGCTTTCTTGGGACCCAATCTCAAGAAAAGAAAAAAGAAAAAATGATTTTTGTAAATACTTCCAGCTGGTTGAAGTCAACCCTAAATCATTTCCTCTAGAGGCTCAGATTATCCTTCAGTCTTCATTGGCGGGCGCATTGATCTAAAGTTATATTGATCACAAAGTGTCTGAATCTTTATTTTTATGCATCTTACGGATATACTAAGTTATAATTGAAAAGATCTAAAAGTAGATAAATGTTTCTCTAGTTGTAAGGAAAATAAATTATTATTTTATTTTATTTTTTTGGATCAAGGCTAAATAAGTTTTAATAAATTTGTAAAATTCAGTAAAGCTATAAAATGTATTCTAGTAAATAGATTGTTAAGGGGATTGTTATGTTAAATAGATTATTAAGGGAGATTGAACTCGTATAATTGTACTTTAATTATTATCGGTTCAAATGAATTAGTTAGATTTCTAATAGGACTCAAACTTCAAACAAAGATGCAATAGGAAGCAAAGAAATTGTCATACCAAATAATCTTGAAGATAGACACAAACTAGACGATGTTATACCTAAACCTAACAATTAACATACCTTTGGCTAGTGTGTGGGACTTAAAAACTAATTTAGGATGGTCTTTCTTCCTTCTTTAAACAATACTCCAAGAAACATCATTCTCAAAATGCTTAGGTTAAGGAGAAAGGGGAAGTAAATTCACCACAAAAGGATTCTAGATAGGAGAGAATGATCATCAAGTGGGAGTCATTATGAGAGCTGAAAAATGAACATCAACATCACCTGTTAGGAGATAATGAGATTTGAAAGGGGAACAACCCTCATCTGAGTGGGGGACAAATCCATAACAAAAAGCATAACAGTCACCACTATAATGCCACATAGACACTTAATTTTCACTAACACAAAAACATCAATGATGGTATGTACGATAAGCCTCATTTTCTATTAGAGCACATTTCCACCAGGATGAAGATTTCAAGCCTTTGTAGCATCTAGGAATTCATATTTCAAATATCCTATAGAAAATCATCTTCAACAATTGAAGGGGATGCCTTCATAATTAAGAACCTAGTGAAGCAAAGCCCCAATCTATACCCAAAAGATTCACTTAGAGGTCCACAAGTCCCCTACTCCCATACAAACTAGGGCTCTTACAAAGAGTTCCCAAAACCCACAAGACAAGATTAGATCTCCTATACAATCTACTACACCCTTTCTGGCAAAAAGTAACACAACTCAATCCAATCAATCTAGGGATGGAACAAGGGTTTATTCAAGGTTAAACATCAACTTCAGATGTAAAGAAATGAAAATCCCACACCAAGCAACTCTAAAACACTATTTGGGCACCTAAACCCTCTATAGGGCTATAAGGAGAAAACTTGATTTCTTGAGGGAAACCTACTTGTAACTCCACCAAGATAAGTCTTAACCACCCCCAAAGACTTCAAATAACCTACCAACAACACCCTCCAAGTTAGGGCTTTTGATCAATTCCCCAACTCCTGCTGTCCTCAAATCTCTCCTAGGCCTAATAGCGCTAATAGGCCAAATTAACAAAGGAATTGTCTCAAGTTCTTGTCACCTTCCAATATAACTTATTTTAGCACTAGTAGGATCACATAAAATGACTACACCCAAAGATTTAGATCTCCATTCCATCATGTGTGTGTCTGAATGTGGACCTCTAAATCAGGCACAAACGCAACATAGTCATTGCTCAATCATGAGATGGCGAATATGAACATGAATTCAACATTGATTAAATCAACCTATTGCCTCCTATGTGGATGGGGTGTTTAATTACTCTCAGAAGGAGAGCCAACAACCATGAGACCAATCCCACAACAGAGGATTTTCCAAGAGCTATAAAGATGAGTAAAACTGAAATTAAACTAAGATGAATATGCAATTTAATCTAAGAATTATGATGAAATTAATAATAACTTGAAAGAGATATGAAGTGCAATTTTAATCTAAATAGCTTAAAAGAAATATGATACTAAACTATGAGTATGTAAGCAAATTGATCTATTATAACAATGCAATACTATATTAAATGAGAATTTAAACTAATTGAAAATGAAAAGCTTTGAATAAAGTAAGATTAAAAATCGCTATAGTTCAATTACTCTAAAAAATTGCCTCCTTTAAATGAAGAAAATAAGTCCATTAAATAGAAAAGCCTGAGGAGAGAATGAAGGGGTTCTTGATTTGAAACTCCTGACCCTTCGTTTCCATTTGAGACAAAAATGCATTGAATTGAATAATTAAAAGAATGGAATTTGCCTCATAGGGGACTTTTCAAATATCTTGAATTATTAATTCAAAAATGAGTGTCCATTCAAATAACAAGTAATTATTAATTCCTTTTTTATGGGTAATTAGCTAAAGGGGGTAGATTTTAATTTAATTCCAAGTACTTAGGACTTTAGGATTAAATTAATTTATCATAGGGGTAATTTAGCTAATAAAAGTTGAAGATTTTAGAAATTAATTTTAATATTTGATTAATGCAAATAGGGTCTTTGCAATTGACATCAAGTCGAATTAAGTCAAGTAGGAGAGAGAAACTTGCCTAGGAAACTAGGACTTTAGAGATGTAAAATTGATGAAAACACACCAAAATTAATTGGATTTAATAGGTGCCAATTTTAGGGTATTACATTTTCCCCTCTTTGAATTGATGTGCGAACGATGTGTTGATTTAAAGAATAGTCTGAAGTGACAGATGACAAGAAATTCAAAAGTCTAGGTTAGGTTGCCAAGACACTGAACAGATCAAAGCATGATTTTCTGAAGTCTAAGTTAGATTGCGAAGACAATAGTCTTAAGAGAAGACGAGAATCAGGGTTAGGTTGCCCCAATGCCCAAAATGAGATTCAGATGCAAACTTCGGACTGTCTCTAGAATTAGGGTTAGATTGCCCCAATACGAAGCTCAACCCTCTGAGACTCGGGTTAGATTGCCCAGATAACGGTCTAAGAGAGATTTTGAGAGCCATCTTCAAAATGAAGCTTGACTCCCAAGAATTAGGGTTAGATTGCCCCAATACCTAAAAGATTTTGAGAACCATCTCCAGAATGAAGCTTGATTCCCGAGGATCCGAGTTAGATTGCTCAGATACCTAAAAGATAGATGACTAGATAGCAAGATGTGAGGCATCGAGATGCCCCTAGCAATGAGAACTGAATATTCAGATCAGACTGATTCAAGAATTGATTCGACAAGATTCAAATGATGTAATCATCCTGAAAATGTATGTGATGGAATGGGGACCTCAAATCCAACTACACACACAACATAGTCATTACTCACATGATCGAATTACAAGAGAGAGTATGAATTACTCAATCTGAAATTCATGGTGAAGCGACCTGTTGCCTCCTATGTAGATGGGGTGTTTAATTACTCTCAGATTGGAGATCCAACAACCATAAGATTGATTCTACAATGGAGGATTTTCAAAAGCTATGATGACAAACAAAAACTGAATTTAAGCTAGAATGAATGCAATTTAATCTAAGAGCTTTGGAAGAAACATGATACTAATCTAGATAACTTGAAAGGAAATATGAAGTGCAATTTAATCTAAAGAAATTCGAAATAAGATGATATTAAGCTATGAACAATTAAGCAAATTAATTCTAAAATGAGGTGTAATATTAAGCTAAAATGAGAAAATTATACTAATGTGCAATAAAGCTTGGAATTAATGAAATTGAGACACAAAAACACTATAGTTTAGTTACTCTCAACAATTGCCTCCTTTGAATGAAGAAAATAGGTCCATTAAATAGAAAAGCCTGAGGAGAGAATGAAGGGGTTCTTGATTTGAAACTCTTGACCCTCCATTTCCATTTGAGGCAAAAATGCATTGAATTACTTAATTAAAAGAATGGAATTTTCCACATAGGAGACTTTTCAAATATCTTGAATTATTAATTCAAAAATGAGTGTCCATTCAAATAACAAGTAATTATTAATTCCTTTTTTATGGGTAATTAGCTAAAGGGGGTAGATTTTAATTTAATTCCAAGTACTTAGGACTTTAGGATTAAATTAATTTATCATAGGGGTAATTTAGCTAATAAAAGTCGAAGACTTTAGGAATTAATTTTAATATTTGATTAATGCAAATAGGGTCTTTGCAATTGACATC
Organism: Chamaecyparis obtusa; assembly: GCA_027943335.1. Classification (NCBI taxonomy): domain Eukaryota; kingdom Viridiplantae; phylum Streptophyta; class Pinopsida; order Cupressales; family Cupressaceae; genus Chamaecyparis; species Chamaecyparis obtusa. Next base: position 280,426 of record BSBK01003624.1, on the reverse strand, counting down.
AAGTCGAATTAAGTCAAGTAGGAGAGAGAAAATTGCCTAGGAAACTAGGACTTTGGAGATGTAAAATTGACGAAAATGCACCAAAATTAATTGGATTTAATAGGTGCCAATTTTAGGGTATTACATTTGCCCCTCTTTGAATTGATGTGTGAACAGCGCATTGATTCAAAGAATAGTCTGAAGTGACAGATGACAAGAAATTCAAAAGTCTAGGTTAGGTTGCCAAGACACCGAACAGATCAAAGCATGATTTTCTGAAGTCTAAATTAGATTGTGAAGACAACGGTCTTGAGAGAAGACGAGAATCAGGGTTAGGTTGCCCCAATGCCCAGAATGAGATTTAGATGCAAACTTAGGACTATCTCCAGAATCAGGGTTAGATGCCCCAATACGAAGCTCAGCCCTCTGAGACCCGGGTTAGATTGCCCAGATAACGGTCTAAGAGAGATTTTGAGAGCCATCTTCAGAATGAAGCTTGACTCCTAGGATTTAGGGTTAGATTGCCCCAATACCTAAAAGATTTCAAGAACCATCTCTAGAATGAAGCTTGATTCCCAAGGATCTGAGTTAGATTGCTCAGATACCTAAAAGATAGATGACTAGATAGCAAGATGTGAGGCATCAAGATGCCCCTAGAAATGAGAACTGAAGATTCAGATCAGACTGATTCAAGAATTGATTTGACAAGATTCAAATGATGTAATCATCCTGCCCCCTTGGGAGAGAAATTGAAAGATGACATATCAGAAGGATGATTAACAATAAGAGGTTGCAAAGCAGAAGCAATTAGACTAGATTTGACAAGCTGCGGAAGCAAATCAGAGCAAAGAAGAGGTCTTGTTGACCAAGTTTGACCATGGTTGACCATGGTTGAGTAGATTTGACTAGAGTTGAATTTGATGAAAAGAGAAAAGATCTCGAGAACATGATGTAGAGATGAGGGTCTGGCAGGAAAATGATGCTAGAAGGCTGACTACACAAGCGTCTAATCCCAAAGAGTTCCAGAATTTAAAATGTGATTTTGAGCTATCTAGAGATGTCAAATTTTGATTTTGATCCTGAAAATGGATTCAGAACAGTCGATTTAGCCAAGGGTGCGATTTTTGCACAAAACGGAGCACTTTTGAAAATTAGGTGAAAAGCTATATAAGGCCCGGAGGGGTCATTTTCAATTCATTATTCACCTTCATCTTCTTGTGATTTCTGAGCTCTGAGAGAGAAAATGGAGGGTCTTCCACTGCACATGCATAGATTTGAGTGCTCCTGAAGACATGCTCGGCCTACGGAGTATGACGCACCTGTAAGTAGTTGATAAACCTCCTTGCTTTCAATTCGTACAGCTTTTTAGGTCAATTTAGGGTAGATTCAACAACTTTTAGTCCATGTTCTTCCAATCTCACATGAGGAAGTAGTTTCCTCGCACTGGCCTAGGTCACCCTTCACGTGAGGAAGTAGTTTCCTTGCATGAGTTGGGTCTTCTTCACACGGGCTCTGTCTGGAAGCTCGCGCGAGTTGAAAGGGGGTCACACGTGAGATTGTAGTAGCTCGTGCAAGGTTGAGTCCTGTCTTGCACGAGGAAATAGTTTCCTCACGTGAAAAACTATTGCAAAGTTTAAAGTCTTTTGCCAAAATTTGTCAAATTTGCGTGAAATTAGCCAAGTATAGCGTCACAGAGCCATGTCTAGGATAGATGTCTTGTTGCATTTGTTGTTATTGTGTTAAAAACCATCATGTTTCAGATATTGATCCAATGTCATCACTTGCTTTGCAGGTTGACTTCCCTGACATTGCCTTCAGGACACATCATCTCGTTATCACCACATTAGTGTAGAGACTGATAGATGTAGAGAGTGCTCACATTGATGCTCTTGGTCTAGGATACTTGCGTGATCTACCCAACATTCAAGTAAATCACTGTCTTCTTGGTGCACTCGTAGAGCGTTTCCATTCGGAGATGAACACATTTCATTTTTCAATGGGGGAGATGACTATGACTCCCAAGGATGTATAAAAGATTCTGTGGATACTTGTCCATGGTGCTCGAGTAGAGTATGAGACGCAGTCGAGGCAGGGTACATTAGCCTTGAGAGCTATATTCCAGGATGATCTAGTGATGGTTCGGGCCATCTCTTGCGATGATTTGATCAATAGGCATGGTGGTGTTCATCCATTTGTCATTGTTCTTGTGATGTTCCTAAGCTATTACCTTGTTTCAGATCAAGTTCAGCATGGTCTAGAGTGTGGTTGGGGGACGATGCTGCAGAGGATGCTAGCCAGACTAGCAATTAGATTTGGATGGGGTGAGTGCATGCTCACCCATATGTACCACAAGATGCATGAGATTGTTTATCGGAGTGCGAGCATGATGGCAGCTGGAGTATTTGTTTTACAGATTTGGGCCTGGGAGCACCTCCCCATTTGTAGGCCGATATTCCATGACACACGGCAGCATCTTGAGCCGTATATTTATAGATATGCAAGTCAGATGACCCAGCCACTGCTGGGTAAGACAGAGTAGTGGAGAGGACAGCTGAACAACATGGCAACTATAGTATGGAGACCTTGGGTGGCTATGGAGCAATGGGATGATGCTCGTCGGGATCTTTCACACATGTTTGTTTCACATCCACTGATTGGACATAGTGTTCATACTATTGAGAGGTTCCTTGTCACACGTGTCCTGCACCAGTTTGGTAGATAGTAGGACATTTCATAGGAGTACTGCCCCTATGCCCACTTCTCTGATAAGGAGAAGAAAGGGTGGCATGCGAGATTAGACCCTGGATGATGTGTGATTGAGGCATGCATATCAACTATACGATGGGACTACATGGTGGGGGTCACCAATGCAGGGGTGACTCTTGCATATAGAGATCACTTGATTGCATATCCTCATCTGAGTTTTACAGATCTAGTTGGTGTGGAAGCTTAGTAGCAGCAAGCACAGGACCAGTAGGCACTAGCCCAACAGCCACCAGTTCAGCAACATGCACAATAGCAGGTTGCACAGCAGACGGTACTAAGACCACGATCAAGGGAGACTAGCATTCCTACTAGGACGATGGGTTCAGATGTGGGTGTTGGGAGCAATGGGGCCCAGCAGAGGTCCACTAGGTAGCAGACTAGAGATACTTCATAGCAGGCTCCTTCGGATGATGATACGGACATGCTTGATATTCCAGCAAGAGCTAAGACACCTTAGCTGCAGGAGGCTCTCAGGAAGAGCCATGAGAGGGTACGGTAGGTACAATGAGAGCAGGATGATTACCACACCTAACTCATTCAAGAGGAGACCCATGTAGCTGATTAGGATGCTAAGATTAGATAGCTGCAAGATGAGCTGGCGAGGTCGAGGATCGAGACTAGATATGAGGCTGCTTAGGTAGCATATTACTATGCAGCTTATTGTGGGGTTGTTTCGGATCTATCAGAGTAGGTATCACTATTTTCCGATTACGCTGGAGCTCCATAAGTACCTCCACCAGCACCTCCACAGGTACCACCACGGGCACCACAATAGTAGGCACCACAGGCACCCCCTCAGGCACCTCCATAGTGGTCGTTGCCCCTACCTCAGAGACCACGGCCACCACCTCCACCAGGTGGTGCAGGACCTAGCTAGTCTATATACATTGTAGCCCATTTTTTATACTGTGCTCGAGTAGCACCTCCTCTTTTGCACATGACATTATTCGACATATATACATGACATCGACAGTTTGATATCATTGTACTTATTGTTATATTGCTTTGATATTGATGTTTATGAGATGTTTTTATATGCTTAGATGTATGAATAGCAATGTATGAAATGCACATGCTTTATTTTATGAATATGCACATGGTTTATTTTTATGATGATGCAATGATAGATGGATAGAATGTATGCATAGATGCAATGTATGATTTGAATTATGCTTATGGTGGATGCACATGTATATGTAGATGCAAATGAATTTATGAATGCAAATGTGAATGAAATGAAAATACAATGGATATTGAATGTATATGGTACTAATCATCTCATGTAGGATTGTTGCAATATATGATAGGTACTAATAAAAAAGATTACGTGTCGAAGATCAAGATCGAGGACCAGACACTTGTGCAGCCAAGACGAAACCAGGACAAAAGATGAGAACCTTTGATGAACAGAAATCAATCAAGAGAGTAACAAGATATCATCTCAAATCCAAGCTTAACATGCAAATGAAAGCCTAAACTAAAATGCAAGCCTAGAAATGAAAATGCAAGCCCTAAGACTTGGTTGTTGGACTCACTATATTTATCATCATCGAGTTCGTTTAAGCACAGGACGATCGCAAGATGTCATACAATCCTCACTAATATTGCAATTATGGGAATATGAATATGACATAAGTCTTAGATTTGTCGAAATTAGGTGTAAGCATTAAGGCACAAGAAGCGAGAATGACCTGAACACCTATTCCTTTTGATTTAGCAAGTTAACATAAGTATCAAAGCACGATTGCTAAAATGACCTGAATGTTCCTTGTGAACAAACACACCAGACAGGCAAGAGTTCCTTCTTTTGCCAAAGAGTGCTCGTAGTGACCCTTATGTTCACTTAGCAAGATAAGCGTTAGTAATTTTACTTGTTGCAGAAAGAAGTCACTCAAAATAGACAAGGAGAAGAACCAACCTCACCAAAGCATCCATATAAAAGGAGTCGAGGTACGCATGGCCATACAATATGAGATGAAGGCTCTTATAGATGGACACCCCTCTTAGATAAATTCTTTGGATCATTGGAACTAAACCAACACGCAAAAAGAAAAGAAAAAGAAAACAAACAAACAAGCAAAGGAAAAAGCTTAGCATGCTTCAGAGGAACACAAAGTTAGTTTTTAGTTCCAGTTTCAGTTTGTGTTCAAGAAGATTAAAGTCAAATCGGAAGAAAACAACATTCAAAATCTCAATAGGATAGTGACAGTAGGCAAACACAGTGAGAACCACTAGTAACCATCGCGAGAGACAAAGTCTCAAGAAGATATCGGAGTGTGGACCAAGTATCAGCAGGCAAACACAGTGAGAAACACTAGTGACCGATATGAGGAAGAGATCCCAAAAGAGAGAGATTCAAATGAGAGCTAAGTATCAGTAGGCAGACACAGTGAGAACCAATGGCAACTGATACACAAGAGATCCTCAAGGAGAGAAATCTCAAAAGGTAGCTAGGCATCAGCAGGCAAATGCAGCGAGAACCACTGGTGACCGATGCACAAACAAAACTCCTGAAAGTGATAGGACAATGCCCCCTAGACTAGGAAGATGCCCCCAAGTGTGAACTAGTTCCAATCCATGAAGAGTCAAGGAAAATCTTGAAGACAACTGAAGGCAAGAGCATGAGCTGGCAAACTAAAGTAGGAAACAAACTAAAAGTAGGAAACAAACCAAAGCACGAAAGCGGGAAAGCGAACTAAAGCAAGAAACTAAAAGCCAACCGATGCTGGGATGAGATGTAGCTTCAAGAAACAAGAGGCACCTGTTTACCAAGTTTTCACCATCTCGGCAGAGATTCTATTTTTGCTACCATGATGCCTGTTTACCAGGTTTTCATCAATGGCACATTTTTCTTCTTTTCAATTTTTTTTGTACTTTTCTCTTTTTTTGATTTTTTTGTATTTTTTTTAATATTTCATTTTTTTTGTATTTTTTATCTTTTGACTTTTTTTTTCTTTTTTTTTTCAATTTTGTATTTTTTTTTTATTATCAAGGTGTATGTTTACCAGGTTTTCACCAAGATAATAGATAAATCAAAGTGCCTATTTACCAGGTTTTCACTAAGATGATCATTTTTTAGGACATTTTGCAATTTTTAGGATTTTTGCAATATATCATTTTTAGGATTTTTTCAGCACGTAGAGAATGCCTCAACTATAGAATTTCTTCAAGTGAGGAGCATTGATAGGCTCTTTGAGCTATTCTCCTTCAGTGGTGGAATCTCTAGGAACACAGTCTTTTGCAGTAGTGATCAGCTAAGAAGTTGTAGAATTAGAATCAGTAGTGCCCAACTGTCGAGAGATCCATAGTCAAGGAAAGGTCACTTAAGTGAAACCCAAAAATATCCTTGTGAACACATCTTAACTCTTTGTTAGATTTCCCACGCTCTAAACGCTTAGGGAGAGTAAGTTCTAGATTTCTCTTAATCACGTCATTAGGGATGAGGACATGCTGATATGCACTTTAGGAAAAGGCAAGATGGAGTGAAGAGGGTAAAGTATGAGAGGCAAGGGTGATGGAATGGAGGGAAGCATGAGAATTTTGGAAGCTCGAGTGACAACTTTGATTTTCCTTTTGGAATCCACATAGCTTTTGATTTTTTGATTTTTTCTTCTTTATGTTGAGGTGCTTTTGATGACAATGCCTATAAGATGGATTTTGAGATCCATTTTTTTTAATTTTTTTTCTGGCTTTTGATTTTCTTCTTCTTTTTGAGGACCTTTGTGGTCTTTTGAACACCTCTATTTCTTTTCTTTCTTTGTAGTCACATGTCGATTAGATGGGACATGGTGACCTTGAGATATAAGTGGATTCTCATTATTTTTGTTTTTATGTTGCACATCCAAGTTACTTCCAAAAGACTCGGGAATGGTGGATGAAAGAGGCTTGTATGACTGGTTTAGGTGGAGAGATGGAGATGGAAAGTGGATGAGCCACTTATCTTGGGGGGAAAGGGGGAAGAGAAGTCAATGGGATGGGCTCAAGTGCAAAGATATCAGCATCATCCTCATCATTCATGAGTGAATCAGATAGATCAAGAAAGTCATGTCCATAGAACGTTGTCGATTGTGAGTTGTCTTAGAAGAGTCAGATAAGTTTGGAGAAATATTATGTCAGCCTAACCAAGATGACCTTTTTCAAGAATTAGGTCCCCTTTCAGTTGGCAAGAGTGCACAAAGATTCCATGAGACTGTAACAGGATGGGGTCTTACATACCCATGATTTTCTGAAGTAGTAGAAGTATAACTTGGAGTAGATGGCCTAGGATCCATAGGAATGATCTCCATAGGAGGGTGAAAAGGATCATCATCAATTTTTTGATCTCGAGGATTAGAACTTCCTCCTCTTTTAGAGTCGGTAGGAGCAGCATCTTTGTGTACAACATCAACTGGCATTTTTGTAGTAGCATCTGATATGGAGTCCCATTCATATTCCTTTGAATTCATTTCTCTATGGTGACACTATTTGATGTAATTAGCTAGAGATATAGTAGGCAGCAGATCTTCTTTATTTCTATCATCTATCACAGGAAGTGTTTCTTCAATAGCAGGATCTTTCTCAGTAGTAGAAGTGGAGTAATCTAGAATAGGCATACCCAAGATAAGGGAGACATCAGCTAGTTTCCCCCATTTAGTATGTGTTCCATTAGAGTCAATAGTAGTGGAAGTCTGTTCAGTAAAGTGGATAAAATCCTCCTGGTGAGGACCAGGATCATGTTCTTGAGGCACTTGAGAAGGTAGATAGGACTTTCCCTAGTAGCTAGGATCAGGATGTTGAATATTCAAGAACCCTCCATGTGTCATAGGCTGGATTTTTGCTTCTTCATTATCTGAATCCTTGTATGAGTGAAAGCTACAACTAGATTGATCAAGCTCATGGCCCTGATAGCCAATACCAAATCTATCTTCAGAGGGCCTCTCATAGGAGTGCGAAGATGGAGGAAGAGTTGTTAGTGAAAAGATGGACTCCATCTAATATTCCCCCATGCCAATATCTTTGATCTATAGGGTCTTTTCCATCTCTTTGAGTTTAGCATTATAAAATTCTATAAATTCCCCGTTGGTCGGAGCAAGGCTATCACCAGATTCTAGGAGCATATTTCAAGTGAGTAGGGGAGCATTATGGCTCAAGGAATGATCATCTTCTTCAAAGAATGGTAAATGATGAGGCAAGGTTGAATGACCCACCATAGATTGGAACCGGTTGAGATCAAGATCCTTGGGAACGTTTGCCTTGGTGAGGGCTTTATCCATAAATATTTTTGGTCTGGATGTCGAAGACTCAGGACCTTTGAGAACAATCTTCACATAGGATTGAGTGATAGCATTCACACAAGCTAGAGATGGTGTGGGGTTACAAGAGGGAGGCACAGGACCTCACAAGACAAATGGAGCTTTGGGTTTAGGAGCATCCTCACTCCCTGGAGCAATGATCATGTCACAGTATTCAACATCAACAGGTTCAATCTCATTGGTGACAATGTCACTAGTATCATATGTATAGTTGACCACATCATTGGTACCTTTAGACTTGGATAATTTACTTTTCCCATGAGGAGGAAAGAAGTCTTTAAATTCTTGATGATTTGAATTCCTGTTATGGTTCTGCACCAAAGTCCTATAAACCACATCGAGAGCTTCTCCCAAGGAAGTGGAGTCACGCTTGGGTTGAGAGATCCAAGGTTTATTTCTAGTGAATCTTGAAGGTGGTTGAGTTTCTGTCATAGCCTTCTCAGTGGATTTGATCGTTTGCATGCTAGAGCTGAGATTAAAGATAGACTTTGAGGGTTTTGGCGTCATATTGTCAACAATCCCATCATTCATAACATCTATGTTTCTATTGACAATTTTATCCTTATCCCTATTTGAGGGAGAAGTTTGTTCCTTGTTGTCTTTGTTCAAAGTCAATCCTCCCTTCTTGACCATAAATGCTTCTATCCTCATAGCTCGCATAATCATATTGTCAAAAGTGAGGGGACCTTGCAATCATACTTGGTATCCAAAATTTGGGACAAGATTGTCCAAGAAGATATCGAGCTTTTCAGACTCGGGTAATTCATGTGGATACTTCATGCATAGTTGTTTCCATCTCTGGAGAAATTTTAGGAGAGGCTCCCCTTGTCGCTATTTTAAATTGAAAAGGTCCTAGGCATTGACCGGATATTGAATATTATGGGATCGATCATAACTCTTGTCATGTCAAGACTGACCATGACCTTGGTCGTTTAGAGATTGCTCATGACTATCACTGAATTTACCTCCCCCTGGGAAGTAGAATAGATCTCCCCTCTTGTTGGTAGTATTCTGAGAGATCATGAAAGTAAGATCAAAAGAGTCGAAAGGTTTGATTCTAAAAAGTGATCCTTTAGAGCCTTGCTGGTGTTGAAACAACAGGTTATAATATTCTTGAAATAATAAGTCAGACTGTATTTGAAATAATGGATTGTAATACTCTTGGAACGAGGAGGAATGTGACAATCCCTCACAACACTCAGATTGCATGACAGGTTCAGAACAACCTCTTCCTTGTCCAATACCAAGAATGGGGAATGTATTTCCGCTTCTAGTCCTAATAGTCATAGATGAAGATGTGACAAGAGAAGACTCGAGATAATGCTAGAGTCTATCTCTAAGATAACAGAAAGAAGATAAATAGCTAGAATAGCCAAGATGCTAGATGGACCTGGTACAAATCATCAAAAGAGGTGGCTAGAACAACCAAGATAAGACTATCACAACATGAGATACAAAAGGCATAAAGAGATAAGGTAAACCAATGAGAGATGACACAAGTCAAAGAAAAGATTGATCGATTCCTAACTCAAAACAACCAGTTTCTGATAGTGAACGAAAGGAAAAAAGAAAAATAGAACTCAGACAAAAAGCAGATCAAATAAAAAGTCAAACAGTCAATGGAAAACAAGTCTCTATTTTTGCAAACTGGGCTACAGTCTTGCACGAGATAGTACTAGGCCATGCGAGAGAACACTAAACTTCACGCAAGAAAAAAAAGTCTCGAGCAAGAAAGTGCTTTGAAGTGTGATACCTCGTGTGAGAAAAGTGTAAAATCTGACAATCTAACATAGTTTTCCTGGTTAAAGTTGAATTTTGAGGTACAGCCTAAATTGATGTCTGACAAAAAATCCAATTTCCTGATAGGTTTGAAGAATAGTTTAATCAATAATCTCGTTTTAGGATTTCAAGCATTCATTTAAAGACACAAAGGTCCAAATCAAGCAATTGTGATACAAGAAGCAGTCGTTAACAGACCTATCAAGGACAAAGCAACTTGATAGCATTAGGGGAGTCTTTGTTTGATAATGATTGGACAATGTTTAAGACTTGATAACAAACACATAGCTTAGTCCTACAAAAAAAATGGTGAGAAGCCAAAACCTTTGCCCCATTGCTTATGCGCATACGTGCACCTCACACATCTATGTCACCCCCTAGAGGGTGCCCATGTTTTTGGTGTTTCCAAGGACTCAATGGTGTACATTCAAAGGTTACCCTTGTAGTAGGGTCCAGTGTCACAACCACCTTCAAGCATCCAAGTGTATGCCTATGATGGGAATCTACAGGAGAGATTCTTCCCCCTCCCTGCACAAAGATTATGACTCCTTTCAAAGGTGAACTGGGTAGGCCACTAGCTAAGGAAATTTTTTAATAGGCTTCCATTCATGCTAACCTTTGATGCCCCCAATACAGGGTTGAGGCCTCACAACCACACCAACACCCAAAAGTCATACACCCCTACAAGTAGGGCTAGGAGCGGCACCGCTCAGTATAACAGACAAAGCCTTCTCAAGATGATAGTCAAAATCTTGAGAATGAAGCTAACATGGTTTTGGAGTCTTTAGACTCAACAAAACATTCTTTATTAGAGTGAGGTAGAATCACCAGCGATAGGTGTGTACTCACTTGGGTCATTCCCGGAGGTTCAACTTCCAGCAGGCCCTCTAAAGGTGACACTGGACTTGGTTTAGATTCAGGGATCAAATTTTCTGGTTCTCCCAAAGGGAGAAGAGCATACTTCTCTATCCCATTTCCTCACCCAAACACATCAAGAAGATTCATCACCAAGTTAGCTTCACTCCACCACAACTACAAGCTTTTGGGTTTCTATTTCTCTCAAAGAGAGAAGAGCATAATCCCCTGGCTAATAGAAGCATAAAGATTCACTACCTTTCTCCACTTCCCCAAGAATTTGTCATATTAGTAAGATCATTAGGATTTTGAGTTCATTCATGGTCATCACCTCCATGTAATGAAGAGCCAAATTCCCTATTCACTATCAAAATCCTAAAGAAATTTTAACGGAGCCCCGTTTAGACTATGTGAATGAAAGCAAGAAACAAACACAACATTTTAGCAATTCTTCGACTATCGTCCTGCAATCAAACCATTAGTATGTTTAAGTTCTTCAACAAACATCTTGTAGAAAATTGTTACACTATGAAAATAACAGAGAAATGATAAACAATAGTAGATAAGAAACTGTTAGAAAATTGAAACTGGAAAGATAGAAACTAAGAAAATTGAAACACTGTACTCCAGTCTCGCACGAGGAAGTACTCCACAGTGCGCAAGAAAGTGCAGGATATCACACAAAGGCACAAAAGCTCACACGAGAAAGTGCTACAAGGAAAGAAATCTCACACAGGATGCTCTAGATTCTAGCGCGAAGATCCATACACAGACAGTACGGATGCACGACAGAGCTTGAATTTCTTGTCAGAAAAGATGAGAATGAGGCCAGAAATCAGATTTTCTACCCCATGGTGGGCACCAAAATGTGTGTGTCTAAATGTGGACCTCTAAATCAGGCACAAACGCAACATAGTCATTGCTCAATCATGAGACGGTGAGTATGAACATGAATTGTCCATCTCACAACATCGATTGAATCGACCTGTTGCCTCCTATGTGGATGGGGTGTTTAATTACTCTCAAAATGAGAGCCAACAGCCATGAGACCAATCCCACAATGGAGGATTTTCCAAGAGCTATGAAGATGAGTAAAACTGAAATTAAACTAAGATGAATATGCAATTTAATCTATGAATTAGGATGCAATTACTAATAACTTGAAAGAGATATGAAGTGCAATTTTAATCTAAATAGCTTAAAAGAAATATGATACTAAACTATGAGTATGTAAGCAAATTGATCTATTATAACAATGCAATACTATATTAAATGAGAATTTAAACTAATTGCAAATGAAAAGCTTTGAATAAAGTAAGATTAAAAATTGCTATAGTTCAATTACTCTAAAAAATTGCCTCCTTTGAATGAAGAAAATAGGTCCGTTAAATAGAAAAGCCTGAGGAGAGAATGAAGGGGTTCTTGATTTGAAACTCCCGACCCTTCGTTTCCATTTGAGACAAAAATGCATTGAATTACTTAATTAAAATAATGGAATTTGCCACATAGGGGACTTTTCAAATATCTTGAATTATTAATTCAAAAATGAGTGTCCATTCAAATAACAAGTAATTATTAATTCCTTTTTTATGGGTAATTAGCTAAAGGGGGTAGATTTTAATTTAATTCCAAGTACTTAGCACTTTAGGATTAAATTAATTTATCATAGGGGTAATTTAGTTAATAAAAGTCGAAGACTTTAGGAATTAATTTTAATATTTGATTAATGCAAATAGGGTCTTTGCAATTGACATCAAGTCGAATTAAGTCAAGTAGGAGAGAGAAAATTGCCTAGGAAACTAGGACTTTGGAGATGTAAAATTGATGAAAATGCACCAAAATAAATTGGATCTAATAGGTGCCAATTTTAGGGTATTACACACCCCTAGGCCGAGTTGTGCATTCAAACCCATAATTTTGAACAGTCACATAGAGATGCTTGTCCAAAGGGTTTAATCATTCATCCTCTCTCCATTGGCTTCCTGATCTAAGACCCCAAAAATCTTAGAGTGCATCCTCCCTCCTTTCTTTCCACCAAGAATCATAATTTTTCCATGGTGGAATCTCTTGGAAAGAGGAATTTAGTCTCAAAACCCTAGGTAGGACCTTCCTACGACCAGTGACATTCAAAATTAGATAACTTTCATTCTATGTTATTTTGGGACTTCAAACCAATTTCATTCTTCTCATAAGACATGGGGCCAACTTCCAAAGTCCTTTAATGGCACATGTGAGACTGTACAGGTCCGTACACCTTCATAACACATTTGAATTCTCAAGAAACCAGTGAATTTTTATTGAAAATGTTTATGAATTCTTCTCCCAAATCTTTCAACCAACTAAGATTGGAGTTTTCCAACATGTTTATACAATCCTCAATTGATTCCAACCAACTGAGATGGTTTTGACCATTGAGATTCAAAATTTTACAACTTTTCAAAAAATTGCTCAATGTAACATTGACAACTTTTGCCAAAGTTGCCAATTGTCAATCAAACTCGCTAACCTCTATCCTAGAATCCACCTAGGACCTTAAAGAGGTTAAAATAAAATTATTTCAACCTTTTCTTAGGCCAACTAGACCATCCTAGTCACCTAGAAAATTCTAGCCCTTCATAACCAAATTGTCCAACAATGGCTAAGGTAGACAACTAGGTTTATAACAATACCTATTGTCACCTTGCCTTACAAAATAGGACTTATTTAGAACATTGGATTCAAGATACAAATAGTACCCTAACCCTTCACATTAACCCTTCTTGTTTGGCTCCCTTGGTGTGCTAGCCATGGATGAGTTTGAGGGTTCTCCAACACCATACTCTCGGGGTGCATTGATCTCAAGTCCTCTTGAGATGAGGTCTTGCAAAGTTGAGCCATGCTTTTGAATCTCCATCTCGTCCATCCACACTGATTCTTCCTCAGGACTTCCTTTCCATTTCACCAAGTACTTCTTTTAAACATTCTTCTTGGTCTTCTTGATGATCTTTGTACCCAAGATCCTTTCAATCTTTCTTGGTTTATGAGGGGGTATTCCTACAGCATCCTCTTCTAGTTATTCCACCTACACATCTGATCTTGTATTGACATCACCTTTGTAGGGGGTTAGCTCACAAATATTAAATATAGGAGAGATACCAAGATGAGAGGGAAACTCAATCTCACATGCATTAAGTCCATGCTTTTTCAAGATTAGACAGGGTCCAATCTTCTTCATGAGTAGTTTAGTATGCTTTCCCTTAGGAAATATTTCCTTCTTCAAGTATGCCCACACCAAGTCTCTAACTTGCAATTGTACATACCTCCTATGCTTATCTTTGGCTTTCTTATACTTCTCTGCACTTTTCTCAAGTGCCAACCTGACTAAATCATGTATATCTTTCATGCTCTTTGCAAACTCTTCACCATGAGCACTGGTTGGAGTATTTGATGGGATTTCTCTGAGTTCCAAGATGCCTCTTGGACTTTTCCCATACACAATCTGAAAGAGGCTTTTCCCTATGCTCCTATTAACTAAGTCATTGAAGGAAAACTCTGCCTGTGGTAGGACTGAATCCCACTTGTCTCCATATTGCTTTGTCAGGAACCTAAGTAGATTTCCAAGGGACTTGTTGACAACCTCTATCTGCCCATCCGTTTGTGGATGATAGGGAGAGCTAAAACTCAAATTGTTCCCTAACCTCTTCCACAAGGTCCTCCAAAAGTGACCAATAAACTTCACATCCCTGTCTGATAGTATGGTCTAAGGTAACCCATGAATCCTCACAATTTCCTTGAAGAACAAACTAGCAATTGATGATGCATCATTGGTACTTTTACAAGGGATAAAGTAGGCCATCTTACTGAACCTTTCCACTACAACATAAATTCTATCATATCCCTTTTGTGTCCTTGGAAATCCCATCACAAAGTCCATGTTACAACTCTCCCAAGGCCTTGTAGGAATAGGTAGGGGTTGGTATAACCCTACATTTGTAGATGCAACCTTGGCCCTTTGACAAATTGTACATGTCTCCACAATCTTCCTTACTTTAGTCTGAAGCTTAGGCCAATAGTAAAACCTTCTCACCTGTTCCAAGGTCTTGTCCAACCCAAAATGTCCTCCCATGTTGCCTGCATGCTTCTCCCTGATAATGTTCTCACTCATGGAACACTTGGGGATGCACAATTGATGTCCTTTGAACAATAGGCCATTTTGGATCAAATAATTTGCATATTCCACTTGATAGGCTTCAGAAAAATCAAAACACACCTTATAGATGTCACTAAAATCATCATCATCTTTGTACATGTCCTTCAATGAGTCTATCCCTACACTTTGAAGTTGGATTTGTTGCACAACTAAAGATCTTTGGCTCAAGGCATCTGCCACCTTATTGGAAACTCCCTTCTTGTGTTTTATAGAGAAAGTGTAGGCTTGTATTGACTCCACCCACTTCATGTGCTTGTGGCTTAGTTTCTCTTGGCTATTCAAGAAAATCAAGGCTTGATTGTCTGTGAAGACAACAAATTCCTTTGGCAGGAGGTAGTGCCTCCATTTCTTCAATGATTGGACTAAGGCATATAGTTCCAAATCATAAGAGGAGTATTTCCTCTTTGCTTCATTCAGTTTCTCACTAAAAAAGGCTATAGGTATGCCCTCTTGGCTCAAGACATCCCCTATAGCTAGGTTTGATGCATCACATTCAATAGTGAAAACTTTTTGAAAATCAGGGAACACTAGTATAGGATTTTCCATTACCTTTTTCTTCAGCATTTGAAAGGTGTCCTCTACCTCTTTGTTCCACACAAATTTACATTTATGTCCACCTTTTATGGTCTCAAGTATAGGTGCACATAACTGACTAAAATTTCTAATAAATTTTCTATAAAAAGAAGAAAGTCCATGAAAGCTTCTTACTTCAGTCATTGTCCTTGGAGAAGGACAAATTAAGATGGCTTCTACCTTCTTAGTGATGTAGAGTGGACAGCAAAGAAACATGGATCAATACCCAACCCACTTCTAAGTTGATCAATGACTCAACCAATCCAACTAGGCTCTGATTTGTATAGTTTAATATGTAAACTCTACAAAGAAAGGAATTAGAAGGTTTCAATGTACTCTCAACAACTCTGAGACACAATCAAACTTGATTCAAATTGCCCTCTTAGGGACAAATTCCCTGTTTTTCCACCAAACAAGACTCTCACTATTTTATGCCTTGACAGACCAATCAGAGGTCATGAACATCTTTAACTTCATTAAAACAAATAATTTCAACCATTAGTTAATCACCCCAATGCTTGGGACTTAGAAATCCTCAATGCACCTAGGAACTCAACTAGGTCTCCCAAACCTGCTCTGCTGCAATATCATTCAAATCTTTCAAAGGACCCTATGAGATTGCTAGGTTTCTGAGTACCCTTTTTAATGTTCTATCAGACCTCCAACTCCCCGACCCTGACTCCACTCCAGCATATCAATGTCTTCATTGAGTCCGCAGACCTAATGCATGCCTTTAGGTGTGGGTTCCTTAACAAAACATTGAAAATGGGTGTATGAAACCAAGTTCAAAGTTTTGGAGTGTTCTCCTTGCTCTATGAATCCAAAATCAACAAATTCTTAAGCCCTTTCACCAATACAATCTTCTGATTTTACACAATCTATCAAAATCCTAATCATAAACATGGAAGTTTTTGATCTAGGGCTTGCTCCCAAAACTCATAACATTAACCTCCTGCTCCAGGGCATGTAGAATATGAAAAAATACATTCCTAACTTTCATCTTGCCAAGAATGAAGAGTTTTCAATGGTCAAGACTCAAGTTATGGCCATAAAAGCAGTCAAACCCTGAAAACAAGGGTTTTGCAGACAAGGTTCAGAAAAAACACAATAACTTTGATATAAAACAAATTGAATCCACCAAACCAACTCTCAAGTCATCAAATGTCACTGTTACAACTTCCAGACCAATTGGATCATCCAACCATCATCCGTACAGCCGTACAGAGTTCATTTTTGCACAGGAAATGCTCTAAAACAGGGTTATTTTATTAATTTTGAAAGCAAAATGATTCTCCAAGTCTTCTCTCCTATTCCTTCGACCATTGGAAGCCTAAAAAGGCTTTTCAGATAGTTGCTTAACCATTTTAGATGGTTAGAATAGTTTATCCCACAAATAGCAATAATTTTCTTAGCAACTTTTAAAGTTGCATTACAATTCTGCAAACTTGTGCCGAGAAAGACTAAAAGGTTGTTTAGGATAATTAAAAGACCTTATTAATATTCACACTACTAAAAACACCTAAGAACACCTAATAGACACTTACTATGCTCATTTCATCCAAGGACTCAAAAGATGCCCAAGGCTTATAACAATACCAAGGGGTCTTAGTCCATACATGTGGATGGGTTATAAGGAGATTTTAATCAATCCTTTAACCATTATTTAAAACAAAAGCACTTAAATACTATGCAAATTGAAACATCATAAAAGATCTTAAAACCTTTAATCTACCAAGCCTTCAATGTCCATCACAAGGCTCCAAAGTAACATGATGAAATTTTTAAGAAATAAGGTGCTTGTTCCAATAGGATTGGATGACTCGTTGGCTTCATGGTAACTTTCCTTAATCACATGGTTTTTGACTTGCCTCAGGGATGCCCCTACATCACTTAGGGTCCATCTTGATGTTCCCACCTACAATCACAAATCCCAAGTAGACAAGTTCCTCCTGCATAAAAATATGTTTCTCCAAATTTATAAAAAGTTTCTCTTCATGCAACCTCTTCAAGACCAAATCAAGGTGTTCCAAATGCTCCTCCTTACTCTTGCTGAAGATAAGGATTTCATCAAGGTATACTATGACAAATTTTCCAAGGAATGGTTTTAGTGCCTCATTCATGAGCCTCATGAATGTGCTAGGGGAATTTGATAGACCAAAGGGCATCACCCTCCACTCATATAAGCCTTCATTAGTTTTAAAGGCTATCTTCCATTCATTACCAACCCTGATCCTAATTTGGTGATAGCCACTCTTCAATTCCACCTTAGAATAGTACCTTGCACCCCCTATATGATCCAATAGGTCCTCTATTATAGGCATAGAAAACCTATACCTAATTGTGATTCTATTTATGGCTCTAGAATCAATGCACAACCTCCATGTTCCTTCCTTCTTGGGAGCTAAAAGATAAAGTACTGCACAAGGGCTGAGGCTTTTAGTGGTCAAACCCTTATCCAAGAGTTCTTGGATCTTTCTTTCCATCTCCTTATTTTTTTCAGGGGTTAACTTGTATGCAACTTTGTTGGGCAAGGTTTCTCCTGGGATCAAGTCTATATTGTGGCTTATGTCTCTAATTGGTGGCAATTCATTGGGCAAGTCTTTCATGAAAATGTCTTTAAACTAGTCTAGTAGGTCTACAACTTCTTTAGGGCCTACTCTCTTCAAGGGATCTATATCCTTCTCAAATTTCTTGGGTTTTTCATCCTTTGGAAAATGGACTAGGGCATAACAATGAGTCTTCTCCTCTTTCAAAGTTTTCAAAAACTCTTTTTCACCAATAAACAAAAATTTGGAATCTTTATGTTCCTCTGAATTTTTAGACAGGGGTAAGAGTGTTACCTTTTCTCCTTTGTGGTTGATGGTGTAGGTGTTCAACCTCCCATCATGATGAGCCTCCACATCATACTATCAGGGCCTTCCAAGGAGAAAATGGTAGGTGATGAGAGCCAATTATCGCCTATTTAATTCCATATTTTAATCTATTTCATGTACTTTCCTACTCACTTTCCTATTCCATTTCCACTCCATTCCATCTCATTATTTCCATTTTTACGTTGCATATGGTTTAATATATATAAGTACTATTTAATGAGGTTTTGGGATTAAAATATGGAAAATGCATTATTGATTACTTTTACTAATATTTATAATTGCAGCATGTTCACATGTTCCTGTCACCTATTTCATACTTTCTTCCTATCGCCTGTTGAATAAAAACAATAACACTCTCTACCATTCACTGTCTGCCAATCATTGGAGGATATAATGCAATATGGAACCTTCTTGTTATGATAGAATGACTTCTCACATAATACGTGAGGCTGCTATGCTTTTATGGACTCCGTAACTCCTTCTCCACCAACTATATTGCAAGCAATATTCTCAAGCTAGCCATGAATAGAATAATATCTTGTAAGGTGATTAAAATAAACAAGCTCATTTTAGACATTTAACAAAAACAACCAATCCCGTGCTGCAGGAAACTGAGTTGTTATTGCTGTTAAGGAAGTGAACTTGCCATTTCCATACCTCATGTGAAGACGAACTGCATTGATACAATTCTGGAAAAACCTTTTCAAGTCTATATTAGATGATGACAATGATGCTGGCTGGAATGATAACAAATCATTGTCTACTCTTAGCACGTATCTAAATGCTGGTATTATTTGTATGGTGATGGAGGGCTTTTTACGTGGCAGGAACCAAACTTGTTCTTTCCTATTTTCTGCTGCAACTACCTATAGCCTGTAAATATGCTTGTACGTTGGCTACTATTCAATTTCATTATCTCTATTTTGCTCTAAGTTGTTATAAGCTACATCTATATAAGCAGCAGGAGATAGAAGAAGGAAATATATACGTACAACCCTGCAAAACATATAGAATTGTATAAGAACTGTTGTTATTCTGCAATATAAGTCCCATATTTATGTGCATGATTTCAAAGGTGTAAAACTATTAAGTTCTCTTCATCACCAGGCAGCTGAGGAGGCAGGGCCCACTCTGAAGTTACCCGGTGATTATTTTTTCATTTGCGTTTGGAGTGTGTTTGAGTTTGTTTCCATTTTTATTTTAATTAGCTTAGTATTAAATAGTATATATTTAATCATAGTAAATTAGTTTATATATTCAATATCTGTATTTGATTAGATAATAATATTACATATGAAATAGATTATAAGTTGATAATTTCTTAAAGAGTTGTAGTTATGTTTATTACAGATTAGTTTTTATTGAGTTATTTACATTTCTGATGTTCCTGTCGCCAGGAAGTGACAGTTCCTATCGCTGGGATTTACTTGGCTTTTCATAGATTCAATTTCGTGTGTTGTAGATGCACTCATAAACCCTCATTTCACAACTATCATCCCTTGATAGCATATTGCTCGGATACCTTTCGTAAGCTTACGCTCTCGGATTGACACGTATAGACCAGCAAGAAACTTCATTATAAATCATTAATTCTTCTTATTATTTGCCCCAGTGTTGGCCTATCATTTTGGCGCCATTGCCGGGGAAAGGTGTCAAAGGCATGTTAGTTTGCTGATTTGAGTTAGGAACAATGCGTTAGGATGAACGCTTTTGCAATTGCTAGCCTTGCTTAAGTAACTAATCTTAATTTGCGTTGCTTAAATCATATAGATGCATTGCTTTAGAGTTTTGTTTTAGAGTTTGCAAGTAGGCCTTATAAATTAGATTCATTATTTTCTTTAGAAGTTAATTAAATTTTACATTATCATAAGTTGTTGTGAGTTATTGGTAAAGACAAGCATATTTTGAAGAAAAATGTTAAAAATGATGCATTTTCAAGGTTTTTCAAGTCCATCAATTTTGGTTGAAAATTGCTTCAAAAATGCAAAATTTGAAGGGAACACAAGAGGCAAAATGTGCTTGGTGTCGGGGGCGCTGCCCCTTGACCCCGCCCTGTACTACGACAGGGAGCGCACCTTGGGCGCTGCCCCAAGACCCCGCAAGGGGCGTTGCCCCTTGACCCCACTGGTGGCTACCGCCCCCAGACCCCCGCTTTCAAATTTAAAAACAAAAGAAGAACTTGGTGGGGAAAATGCGCCGATCAAAGGTGATATTTTAATACCCTCTCTACCTAATGAATGCATCTTTTCTTCTCTTGATCTCCCCTTATCAGAGGTATGCAAGAATTCTATCCCTATGTTTGAACATGAGTATATCATTGATGAATTCTTAGAACAATGTGATTTTGATGATGAAAATCTAACCACTTGTTGTTCTAATTGCTACAGGGAAGATGACCAATGTATATGCCCAAACAACCACAAGCACATGGTGAATGAGGTGCAATATATTTCTAATCCCTACCATGATAAGGGTGGAAGTGACCAAGTATTCCTTATAATGGATGAACAATCTCAAGCATCAACCCAAGAAGATCAAGGTATGCATTATGTTGGTAATATGTATTGTCACTCTATTTCATTACAAAGCCAACATATTTCTTCAAAACATACTTCTCCATCTAGTATGCACAACGAATGTAATCATGCATGCTCACAACAACCCGTAAATCTCTCTTATATTCCACCATATCCATCCTTACCATCTTTATTCCATCCTTCCTCCTTATTCCCATCTACTTTATCCACTTCATTCTTCTTACCATATTCATTATCCCATTCACATTGCACTCCACCTTATCCACCAAAGGCAACTATATTGCCTCATACAACACTTCATAATAAGGTGATTAATAGTACATATAAACTTTCATGGATCCCTTTCCCATCTAATGATGTGCTTGAAATTGACAAATCAACATTGGAATATATCGATGTACTTAAGGAATGGGATTTTGGTTTAATTAAATTAGAAGAACAATATTATTTATTGTATTATTATCAACTTTGTTCTTCTTTTCTACTTAGTGATTTCCAAATACCTACAAATGAGCCCATACTTCAAATTGCATCAATTTTAATCGATGGACTCATGAGTATGTGTGTTAATATCAATCATGCACTAAGTAATTCTAAGCCATATGAATTCCATGTTTCCCAAACATGCTACGAGATCCTCCAAGATCTATATTTTATTTTTGTACTTATACATATTGATATTTGGAGGCCTATGGTTAAAATATGCATCCCTCACACACTTGTTGATTTAGGACCAATAATTGATTAAGCATGACCATATGGGATTCTATGCATTAATGACCAAACAACAACTGTTATAATTGGATGAGTATTATTTGTCATTGCTAAATCTTTCCATTGTCCTAAGATAACCAAGTTAACTATGGATGATTCATTTAATAAGGACCAAGGCATTTCCATCTATACATTTTCATTCTTGGTTCTTGTATCTTACGATGATCATTCATTGATAACAAGTATTAAATCCATTTCTTGATTCCTTGGATAATTCAAATTCCCTATGTTTTTATAACCGACAATTCATTTGGGAATCCATCCATCGAATTATTGAAATATTTGATTTAATAAGACTCACAAAATTCTAAAGATGTGTTACTCTCTGTGGGTTACCTAATTTGTTTGGTTATCCCAATGATTTTGTGACCTTGTAGCATGAAGTTAAGTTGGGGGGAATCCCTCCAAATTTGTGGTGCTAGGATGATTTCCAATCAAGATTCATTGATTGTTTCATTTTTAGTAAACTTCACCATGTGACATCTGAACAATTCAAGGTATGTACTTTTATGTTGATTGACATTGGTATAATCATAGTAATCACACTCTTTTGTTTTTATCAAGTATTTATTTATATTAATGACTTTACCTACCATTGTATACATGTATTACTCATTTCATGGTAGGGTTATTAATTGGATTAAGTTTCTTTACTATACTTGATATGCTTGGTTTCGAGAATATGGTTACAGGTCTATTGTTCTGGTGAGGTGCAAAACCAATTGATGATGCTTCTCTACACAAGCATTGCAAAACACACTATGTTAGCTTTGTTAACATTATGTGGGCTTGCTAGCTCTTCGGTGCATGTCTGTTTCACTTGTGCTTCATTATTCAGGATCACATGCAAATTTTGGCATAAGGTGTTCCCCACCTTGAACTGAGATTTATTTTCCTTGATGATTTATCACATGGTGGAAAATATGTAACTTGGTCTTTGAGATTCATGATTATTCTGAGCTACACATCCAGAAAGACTTGGAAGACATTGCAGATCATCACACTCCTTCTTTGAGTTGTGTCTCCTCCTCTCTAAAGTTCTATGGCCACATTGGAGACTATCATTGGTGATCCAGTTTTATCATTATCAGAGCACTATGTCATATGAGTATCATCATCCTTGTGAGTACTTCTTTCATCCAAGTATGCTAGTATGTGTTCCCAATCTCTACAAGGCACTTCTAAATTTAGTAGTGTGAGATACATAGATCAAGGTTGCTTTCGCAGTGTTTCAGTATTCCTAAGTTTGTGGAGATTATTCTTAGTCGTCATTTCAAGTTCATTAGGAAAATAAGTTTCAACAAAGCCTTCTATGTGGTCATGGACAAAACTCAAGTTTTGGATGGTATCATTTTTCCATCATCCATGTCAGGATTTCTGGATCTTTGGTCATTCTATGCAATTATTGAAAAAGAAAAAATGGAACAATGAAAAAATTGAAAAAAAGAAAAAAAAAAGAAAAGAAATACAAGATCCAACAATGAAAACCTTCGGGCATTGTTGGCCAGTTAATATCTGAAAACCAGTTTCTGGCAGATATTAATTGCAAAATAAATTCTTAGTGGTGAAAACTATTTTTACAGCGCCATTAAGCGGTGAGTGATTGAAAACTGGCTTGCCAGCGGTCACTTGTCGTTATCAAAAATTGAAAAAATGAAAAAAAAGAAAAAAAATGAAAAAAGAAAATGAAAAAAAATATTGAAAAAAAAATGAAAAATGCAATCATTGGTGTTCTTGGATCACTCATTGGCTTCAGTGGTTCTTTCATTCTTGGCACCTCCTGTCGCTCACTCTTGCCGCTTAGTGTGATCCTCAAATCTTTGATCACCCCTAATATGTGTTGCATGATCAGTTGAGGTGTTTCAGTGGAATTTTATACCTACTATATGATCTCCAATGCTTCAATTGATGATAGTGGTCCCTCAGATTGCCTTCTTGGTCCCAATTTTCTGGTTCCTTCCAGTGGTCTTCTCTTCGATGCTTTCAGTCCGATGGTGGTCTTTTGTGGTGTTGCAGTTCTGGATGCCTCTCTTCATTCCTTGTTGATTCATCCATTTTGGAGGTGGCAGTTGCTGAGTTGCTCTATGTTCCACCATTGGTCTTCCTGCACATGCATGTTGGTAAAACAATCAATTTTGTTTTTCCTTATTTTATCTCTTAACTTTATTTATATTGCTTATTATATTGATCATTATGCAACACCCCTCCCTATCCTCTCCTTGTTTCCTGTGGACGGTCAACCTTTAAGTTGGGGGGAGGCATATCATCCTATTATCTTCCATCCATCACCCTTACTAAACCCATCATACTATATCCATCATATAATAGCCTTTCTTTTGTCTCTTATCTCTCCTATTTCACCCATTTAAACTCCTCTTGTGAAAATTGAGATAAAATTCCCCTATATGCAACCTTTTGAACCATGATGCTATAAAAAAATGAAAGGAAAGAAAAAGAAAAGAGAAAAGAGAAACAACTCATGAAAAGTTAAAAGAGATATCCCTATTGAAGAAGAAAAAAATAACAAAGCTTGTCATGTGAAGCAAAGAAAGGGATTTGTGTTTATGAGTTATCATGGTTTAGGGTGGAGACAAAGCTAAAAACCATAAACCTAAAGTGCTTCCAGTTAAAACTAAAGACCTCATGATCATAATGATTGCACGAGGACGTGCAATAAGCTAAGTTGGGGGGAATGATGAGAGCCAATTATAGCCTATTTAATTCCATATTTTAATCTATTTCATGTACTTTCCTACTCACTTTCCTATTCCATTTCCACTCCATTCCATCTCATTATTTCCATTTTTACGTTGCATATGGTTTAATATATATAAGTACTATTTAATGAGGTTTTGGGATTAAAATATGGAAAATGCATTATTGATTACTTTTACTAATATTTATAATTGCAGCATGTTCACATGTTCCTGTCACCTATTTCATACTTTCTTCCTGTCGCCTGTTGAATAAAAACAATAACACTCTCTACCATTCACTGTCTGCCAATCATTGGAGGATATAATGCAATATGGAACCTTCTTGTTATGATAGAATGACTTCTCACATAATACGTGAGGCTGCTATGCTTTTATGGACTCCGTAACTCCTTCTCCACCAACTATATTGCAAGCAATATTCTCAAGCTAGCCATGAATAGAATAATATCTTGTACGGTGATTAAAATAAACAAGCTCATTTTAGACATTTAACAAAAACAACCAATCCCGTGCTGCAGGAAACTGAGTTGTTATTGCTGTTAAGGAAGTGAACTTGCCATTTCCATACCTCATGTGAAGATGAACTGCATTGATACAATTCTGGAAAAACCTTTTCAAGTCTATATTAGATGATGACAATGATGCTGGCTGGAATGATAACAAATCATTGTCTACTCTTAGCACGTATCTAAATGCTGGTATTATTTGTATGGTGATGGAGGGCTTTTTACGTGGCAGGAACCAAACTTGTTCTTTCCTATTTTCTGCTGCAACTACCTACAGCCTGTAAATATGCTTGTACGTTGGCTACTATTCAGTTTCATTATCTCTATTTTTCTCTAAGTTGTTATAAGCTACATCTATATAAGCAGCAGGAGATAGAAGAAGGAAATATATACGTACAACCCTGCAAAACATATAGAATTGTATAAGAACTGTTGTTATTCTGCAATATAAGTCCCATATTTATGTGCATGATTTCAAAGGTGTAAAACTATTAAGTTCTCTTCATCACCAGGCAGCTGAGGAGGCAGGGCCCACTCTGAAGTTACCCGGTGATTATTTTTTCATTTGCGTTTGGAGTGTGTTTGAGTTTGTTTCCATTTTTATTTTAATTAGCTTAGTATTAAATAGTATATATTTAATCATAGTAAATTAGTTTATATATTCAATATCTATATTTGATTAGATAATAATATTACATATGAAATAGATTATAAGTTGATAATTTCTTAAAGAGTTGTAGTTATGTTTATTACAGATTAGTTTTTATTGAGTTATTTACATTTCTGATGTTCCTGTCGCCAGGAAGTGACAGTTCCTATCGCTGGGATTTACTTGGCTTTTCATAGATTCAATTTCATGTGTTGTAGATGCACTCATAAACCCTCATTTCACAACTATCATCCCTTGATAGCATATTGCTCAGATACCTTTCGTAAGCTTACGCTCTCGGATTGACACATATAGATCAGCAAGAAACTTCATTATAAATCATTAATTCTTCTTATTATTTGCCCCAGTGTTGGCCTATCAGTAGGCATCTATAGGAACAATGTCACATAGCACCTAGTCCTTATATTTTCCTAGATGGAACTCTACCCATGCTTTCTCTTCTATGATAGTGTGTTAGGTCTTGGTGAGCCATGACACCTTGTAAGCATTTGGATGTGGCACCCTTCTCAACTTCAACTTCTTCACTGCCTCCTTCGACACCAAGTTATCTATAGATCCACTATCAATTACCAATCTACACACTTTGCCTCCACTCTTACATGTGGTTCTGAACGGGCTCTTCCTCTGTGGTGGTTCTTGAGTACAAGGAGCCTTCAATAAGGTCCTCCTCATCATGAGTTCCTCTCCCTCTTTAGGTGGTCCATAAGACCCAAGTGCATTGTCTCCTTGGTTGTCTTCATCTCTAACCATGTTAGCCCTTCTCTATGTTTGATTCTTTGCCTTCTCAGGACACTTTGAGGCTAGATGCCCTTGTTGGTTACTTCTGTAACACCTTATGGTTCATGAACTTCTTCCACCAGTCCTTCCCCTTCAATCTGATCTTCTCCCTCTATAGGAGCCTCTAGGACTTCCTTCCCCAAAGGAGTTATCCTAACTGGTCTCTTCAAAGCTTCAAGGAGTCTATGCTCTGCCACTACTTGATCCTCTTCCTTTATTGCCAAAATCTCACTGGCCTCTTCTTTTCCCACCTTGTTCTTGCTTCCTCTTGAGATTTTCCTCCATCTTCAATGCCAATTGAAAGAATTTCTAGACAGTGGTAGGGGAACACAAGCTTAATTTATCTTGGATGTTCACCCTTAACCCTTGCATATACCTAGCAAGTTTGACACTTTCTGGCTCCACCAATTTAGACTTCCTAGTAAGTCTATGGAATTCTTTAGTGTAGCTTGAGATGTCCATCTCCTTCTTCCTTAAACTTTGTCTCTTCTTATGAAGTTGGACTTCATAGTCTTCCAGTACATAGACTTCCTTCACCAAGGCCACCATCTTCTTCCATGTAGCCACTGGATTCTTCTCCATATTTACTCTTTCTTCTTGAGTAAAACTCCACCAAGTGAGGATAAATCCCTTCAACTTGGACTTTTCTATCTTAACCATTTGATGATATGGTATTTCCTTACAGTCAAAGAAACTGGTGAGTGCATCAATCCAATCCATCTCTTCTTCTAGATCCATCTTCCTACTTAGATAGGTAGGTCAAGCTTGGTATCCATGGTCCTTCTCTCCATGGACTTCAAGGTCTTCAGTAATAGCCTCTGGTCTGCAGGCACTTCTTCTTCTTCCTCCTGCAAAGGGGCTTCATCATCACTCCCCTCTTCTTCCATTCCAAATTTCCCACAATGCCCTTTCTTGAGTTTTTCCTTAAGCCTTTCCATTTATTTCCTCATCCACTTCCTCTCAACATCATGCCATTTCACTACCCTTAGTAGTCCTACATTAGTCATCCTATTAGGAAGTTCACTATCTTCCCCACCATCTGACATGGTTGCAACTTTATTCTTCATCCAAAGATCTACTAGTTTCTCTTATACCACTTGGAGTAGATCCCCAATCTATACCCAAAAGATTCACTTAGAGGTCCACAATTCTCCTACTCCCATACAAAGTAGGGCTCTTACAAAGTTCCCAAAACCCACAAGACAAGATTAGATCTCCTATCCAATCTACTACACCCTTTTTGGAAAAAAGTGACACAACTCAACCCAATCAATCCAAGAATGGAAAAATGGTTTATTCAAGGTTAAACATCAACTTCAAATGTAAATAAATTCAAATCCCACACCAAGAAACTCTGAAACACTATTTGGGCACCCAAACCCTCTATAGAGATACAAGGAGAAAACCTGATTTCTTGAGGGAAACCTACTTTTAAATCCACCAAGGAAAGTCTTAACCATCCCCAAAGACTTAAAATAATCTACCAACAAAACCCTCCAAGTTAGGGCTTCTGATCAATTCCCCAACTCCTACTCTCCTCAAATCTCTCCTAGGCCTAATAGGGCTAATAGGCCAAATTAACAAAGGAATTGTCTCAAGTTCTTGTCACCTTCCAATATAAATTATTGCAACACCACTAGGATCACATAAAATGGCTAAATTAAAAGATTTAGATCTCCATTCCACCCCTGGGCTAAGTTGTGCATTCAAACCCACAATTCTGGATAGTCACATAGAGATGCATGTCCATAGGGTTTAATCATTCCTCATCTCTCCATTAGCTTCCTGATCTAAGACCCCAAAAATATTATAAAACATCCTCCCTCCTTTCTTTCCACCAAGAATAAGGATTTTTCCATGGTGGAATCTCCTAGAAAGAGGAATTTAGTCTCGAAACCCTAGGTAGGGCCTTCCTGTGACCAGTAACACTCAAAATTAGATAAATTTCATTCTATGTTGTTTCAGGACTTCAAACCAATTTCATTCTTCTCATAAGACATGGGGCCAACTTCTAAAGTCCTTCGATGACACATGTGAGATTGTACAGGTTCGTACACCTTCATAACACAGTCAAATTCTCTAGAAACCAGTGAATTTTTATTGAAAATGTTTATGAATTCTTCTCCCAAATCTTCGAACCAACTTGGATTGGATTTTTCCAACATGTTTATACAATCCTCAATTTTTTCCAACCAACTGATATGGTTGTGACCGTTGAGATTCAAAATTTTACAACTTTTCAAAAAATTGCTCAATGTAACATTGACAACATTGACAACTTTTGCCAAAGTTGCCAATTGTCAATCAAACTCACTAACCTCTATCCTAGAATCCACCTAGGACCTTAGAGAGGTTAAAATAAAATTATTTCAACCTTTTCTTAGGCCAACTAGACCATCCTAGTCACCTAGACTATTCTAGCCCTTCATAACCAAATTGTCCAACAATGGCTAAGGTAGACAACTAGGTTTATAACAATACGCATTGTCACCTTGCCTTACAAAATAGTACCTATTTAGAAAATTGGATTCAAGATCCAACTATTACCCTAACCCTTCACATTAACCCCTCATATTTGGGTCCCTTGATGTGCTAGCCATGGATGATTTTGAGGGTGCTCCTGCACCACCTAGGTTCAAAACGAATCTACGACCTATAGTACTATCTCCATAGGAAGGGGTTTAGACAAATCCAAATCCACTATAACATGAGAAAAGGTAGTATGAGATCACGTCCACCTTAATAATTTGACCTACTAAAGTAACAATAGTATCATAAGTGGGATGAAACCAAAAATTGAGAGAGGGGTTTGGGAGACAAATCCAAACTAAAACATAGAGGTGAAAGATTTGATAAGAGTAGTAAAAGAGGAGTACTGCAACTTTAATAAGAGTTGTGATTGTTCTAAAACTTAGAATGCCATTTTACCATAGCATCTCAATAAAAAAAACCTTAAAACTATCATAAAAATTATTTAAATAGGGGTAAATTTTAATTTTCCCATCCATAGGAGATTGTCACAACTCCACAATCTAGATTAATTTGAACAAAAAAATAAGGCAACAAATTATTGAATTTATAAATTTCTCTATTTTTAAACAATTTTTTTTAATCTAAAATATTATACTATTTCAACATTATTAATATAATGTTTAATACATGATGCAGGAGCATCTTGGGTTCTTAGCAATCTTGCATCAACCAGAAACATTTATTTTATTCTAAGGGAATGATGCAGTGGTCATATATCTTCAAGATATTTTGGTTGTGGTCTTAGCATATTGTTCAGGACCCTCTATAGTTCTTATCTTCCAGATCACACCTTATTGGTTTAGTAGTGTTTGAGTTATTCAAGTTTTCCTTTCTATGTGGCTCATGCTCTATTCTTTGGTTTTCTACTTGTGGTGATCATGTTCGCAGTCACGTGTTTGTGTGTTTCTTCAACTATAGTCATGAATTATTTATGTGGTCCTATCTAGGAACCTTTCCTTTTGATCACGTCATGTTTGGATCAAAGACTTTCATGCTTGGAATCTTTTGGTTGCTTCAGGTACTGTGTTCTTTTCTTGCCTGGGCCGACCTTGGAGATTGTGTGTGTGATCATTTAGATAGTTAATTGTTAACGTGTGTGATCCTAGTACATTATTATTGTGTTATGTGTTATGTGTGGACCTAAGTTAATTTTTGTGCCTTCTCCCTTTTCTTTTGGTGGTCCTGTGATCTATTTTGGGGTCGAATCATATTTCTTTGTACACATTTCATTTTGAAATGTAACTCTTGGTTGAACCCAATAGTGCGGTTGGGTATATGTACTCAATTTGATGTAATTTTTTAGGAAGAACTCTTCGAGTAGTAGTTTGGCTTATCATGAAGCACTTAGCTTTTAGATTTGAATTCATTTTGTTTATGGCCTAAACTGGGAAGGCCTTATAGCTTGGTAGATATGATGTACTTATTTGAATAAATGATTGATCATGCATTCTCTCTCTCTCATTTATGTGGTGTTTCTTTCATTTGGGTTTAGATGCAAGGTTGGACATCCCATCTTGGGGTTCTCCACCTTGGCACTGTAGTAAGTGGTATCAAATAAGGTCTTTCTTTTACAATCCCTAGTTTTTTGGTTGTAGGGTGCCAGGTTGTGATCTAACCTACAATTGTCGAGGGTTACAAAGATGGCTCATGGAAGGAGAGATGCAGATCATGTTGTGATGGATATGTTAAGGCAAATTTCTACAAGACTTGAAGCTTCTAAGACAACCCAAAGAAGAGGAATACCTATTGAGGTGATATTGAAGATGAGGCTGAAGAATTGCAAGAAGAAGGAGAAACACCAGCACCTATTCTAGAATAAGGAGAAAAATATTCTTGAGAGCTTTTACAAGCATTAATTCCAAACCTCACTTCAATCCTCCTAAGTATAGTGGAAAATTGGATTCATATGATCTGATGGACTGGATCTCTAAGATGGAGAAATATTTTGATTATGAAAACATACCAATAGATAAGAAGGTAAAAATTGCAAGCACCAAATTGAAGGGACATGCATCCTTGTTGTGGGAAAATTTGCAAATTGATCCGCAAAGAAGAGGTAAAGATAAAATCAAGGTATGGGAAAAGATGATTAATAAGTTGAAAGTTCAATTTATACCTAGTGATTATCAGATTAGTCTATTAAGGAGAATGCAAAATTTGAAACAAAAGGATAGTTTTGTGAAGGAATATACTGAGGAATTTGATAAGTTAGATATCAAATCTATACATGTAGATGATGAAGTTGAAAGGATTGCTAGGTCCCTGAATAGTTTAAGGACCTCTATCCAATATGAAATCAGTTTGGTCAAGATGAACACCATTGAAGAAGCCTCTCAATTCGCATTGAAGGTAGAAGAGAAATTGAACAAGAAGCATGAACAAAGGAAGAGAGGCAGAGGTGGAAGATTTTATAGAGGCAGAGGAAGATCCTATGGAGAAAATATTAGATCAAATCAGGATAAGGAAAATCAGGATAAAGAAAAATTAGAGTGGAAAAGAGAAAATTCATAGAAAGGTAGAGGAATTTATTCAAGAGAAGGTTACCCTAGAGGTAATTATCATAGGAGAGAAGACAAGAATTGGCTCAAGGGCACTTGTTTCAAGTGTGGTGAAGAAGGACATAGGTCATTTGAATGTCCCAATGGAAATTCAAACAAGAAGACCAATAGCAGTAGCAGAAATGCACTTGTGAAGTAAGATTCACTTAATTCAATAAACAAATCTAAGGATGGTGAGAATCTGATGATCAGAAGAGCATTATTGAATGAAGGTATTGATGAAGATCCTTTGAGGAAAGGCTTATTTAAAACTAGATGTAAGGTTGTAGGAAAATGTTGCAAAGTGATCATTGATAGTGATAGTTCAGAGAATTTATCATTAGATGAGTTGGTTACAAAGTTGTAGTTGCAACGGATGAAGCACCCTAAACCCTATCAGATCTCATGGATCAAGGATGAGCACAAACTTTTTGTAAGTGATCAATGTCTTGTGAAACTTAAAATTGGGAGTTACCATGATGAATCTCTTTGTGATATTATGCCTGTGGATTGTTGTCAAATCTTATTGGGTAGACCATGGCAATATGGTAGACAAGCTTTACATGATGGAAGGTTGAATAGATATACTATTGTAGCTAATGGAATGAAGAAATTTTTGTTACCTTTAATTCAAGCATCTAAGGGTGAAAATTGTATTTCTATTAGATTTTTTTATTGAAGGAAGATAATTCATAAGAGATTTGAAGAGGAATGATTTGTTTGTTATGTTTTAGTTCCTATTAATCATGTTCAGAAATCAGAGGATCAAACACCTATTAAAGTCAAGAAGTTGATAACATAGTATCAAGAGATTATTTTTGATAATCTACCAAATAGTTTACCACTAGTTAGAATTATCAGTCATTGTATGGATCTAATTACAGTAGCTAGTTTTCCTAACAAAGCACCTCACTGGTTAACACCGACAAAGAATGAGGAATTGAATAGATAAGTTCAAGAGTTATTGTAGAAAGAGTTGATTAGAGAAAGCTTGAGTCCATGTGCATTTCTAGTTGTGTTAGCACCTAATAAAAATGGTAAATAGAGAATGTGTATTGATTCCATAGCTATAAACAAGATCATAGAGAAGTACCTATTTCTATTGCCTAGGATGGATGATATCATAGATTTCTTGAGTGGGGCAAAATACTTTACCAAGACTGATTTGAAGAGTGGTTACCACCATATTAGAATCAGAGAAGGAGACGAATGGAAGATTTCTTTCAAGACAAGAGAAGGTTTGTATGAATGGTTGGTTATGTATTTTGGTTTAACTAATGCACCTAGTACTTTTATGAGACTTATGAATGAAGTTTTGAAGAAATTATTGGGAAAATTTGTGATTGTTTATTTGGATGACATTATGATATTCAGTACAAATAGGGAAGATCATTTTTTACATCTGAGATAGGTATTGTAGAGGTTGAAAGAGGAGAAGTTACTAATTAACTTGAAGAAATGTTCTTTCATGAAAGAGGAGATAGTATATTTGGGATTTGTGATCTCATCCGATGGTTTGAAGATGGATCCTAAAAAGGTTAAAACAATATTGGAGTGTACTACACTTGAGAGTGTTGGAGAGCTAAGATATTTTCATCATTTAGCTAGTTTCTACTGAAAGTTCATTAGGAATTTCAGTTTTGTTTGTAATGCTATGACTGATACAATGAGAGGAGATAAAAATGATTTCAAGTGGACACATGGAGCTAACAAAAATTTTGAGGTATTGAATCAAAAGGTAGCAGAGTTACATGTTCTTTATTTTCCTAATTTATCTAAGGTATTCCAAGTTGATTGTGATGCAATTGGTAGTGCAATAGCAGTGGTGATGAGTCAAGAAGGTAGACTAGTTGCTTTCTTTAGTGAAAAGTTGAATGATTCTAAGAGGAAATATTTTGTTTATGATCAAGAGTTCTATGCTATTGTTCAAGTTTTGAAAAAATGGAGGCACTATTTTATGCCTAAGGAATTTGTGGTGTATACTGATTATAAAGCATTGCAGTATTTGGGAAAGTAAGTAAAATCAAAGACATATGAATCGAGTTGAGTACCTAAAGAACTTCACATTTGTGTTGAAACATAGAAGCAGATTGTCTAACAGAGTTGCGAATGCATTCAGTAGAGGAAGATCTTTTTTGATTGAGATCAGAGTTGAGGTTCTTGGTTTTGATGATTTGAAGAATTTGTATAAAATTGACCATGACTTTGGAGAGGCTTGGAGAGCATGTAAGACACCTATCATTGATCAACAGATCAAGTGGGATGATTAATTCATTTGGAAAGGTATGTTGTTCAAAGGAGTTTAGTTCTCTATACCCAGAGGTTCAATTAGAGACAAATTGCTAAAGGAGAAACATAGCAATGGATTAGCAGAACACTTTGGTATTGATAAGACATTGAGTTATCTTAAGGAGAAATACTTTTGGCCTCGGGTTCATAAGGATGTTTAGAAATTTTTAAGGAGATGTAGAATTTGTCAAGTTACAAAGGGAGAAAGTCAGAATACTAGATTGTATACACCATTACCTGTTCCTAATAGACCTTGGGAAGAAATCAGCATGTATTTTGTTCTTGGATTACCTAAGACTTGAAGAGGTAATGATTCTATATTTGTTGTGTTGGATAGATTTTCAAATATGTCACATTTTATTCCCTGTAAGAAGACATCATATGCAGTTCATGAAGTAGGCCTTTTCTTTAAGGAAATTATGAGATTGCATGGGTTACCTAAGAATATTATCTCTGAGCGGGATAGAAATTTTTTTGGATAATTTTGGAGAACACTTTGGAAGAAGTTGGATACAGATTTGAAGTTCAGTTGTACCTTTCACCCACAAACAGATGGACAAACAGAGGTTTTGAAATAGAAGCTTGGTAAATTTGTTGAGATTTTTAGTTGGAGACAAACCTAGAAATTGGGACTTGGTATTGGCACAAGAAGACTTTGCATATAATAATTTAGTAAATAGGAGCATAAGTAAAACACCTTTTCAGATTGTTATAGGAATGAATCCTAAAGGTATATCATATTTTAGGACAATTGGTTTAGAAGAGAAAATAAGTGTTGAAGGAGAAGAATATGCATATTTCATGAAGACTTTGTATGATGAAGTAAAAAATAATTTGGAGAAGAACAATCACAAATATAAGGATGCAACAGATGGGTCTAAAAGACACAAAACCTTCAAAGTTGGTGATGAAGTAATGGTTCATTTGAAGAAAGGAAGGTTTCATGTTGGAAAATACAACAAATTGAGGATGAAGAAGTTTGGACCTTGCAAGATATTGAAGAGGTTTGACAGTGGAAATGCATTTGAAGTTGAGTTATCAGTTGATATGGATACATCTCCTATCTTCAAAATTTCAGATTTGTATGAGTACCATGATTCATATGAAGAGGTAGATGTGCAGCAAGAATATCCTAAGAAGAAGACAGAAGAAATTAACCAGGTTCTAGACAAAAGAATTGGTAGAAGTGCATGAGGTAAAGACTACATGGAATATTTGATGAAATGGAAGGATAGACCAGTTGAGAAATCTACATGGATTTCTCAATCAAAGTTGGATCATTTCAGTTAAGATTGGGTTTTACAACATTCCTGATTTGGCAGAATCATTTTATTAACCCTAGGTGTTTGATGCAGTAGCATCTTGGGTTCTTGGAAATATTGCATCAACTAAAAATATTTATTTCATTCTAAGGGAGTGATGTAGCATTCTTTCATCTTTGACATATTTTGGTTGCGGCCTTAGTATATTGTTCAGGACTCTCTATAGTTCTTATCTTCAAGATCTCACATCATTTGGTTCAGTACTATTCGAGTTATTCAAGTTTTCCTTTCTATGTGGCTCATGCTTTGTTCTTTGGTTTTCTACTCATGATGATCATGTTCATGGTCATGTGTTCGTGTGTTTCTTCAACTGTGGTCATGAATTCTTACTGTGGACCTATCTAGGAACCTTTCCCTTTGATCATGTCATGTTTGGATTGAAAAACTTCATGTTTGGATTCTTTCAATTTCTTCAGGTAGCATGTTCCTTTCTTGTTTGGGCTGATCTTGGAGATTGTATGTGTGATCATTTCTAGTTTATTATTAACATGTGCGATCATGGTGCATGATTGTTAGGTTACATGTGGACCTAAATATATGTTTGTGCCTTCTCTCTTTTCTTTTTGTGTTCCTGTGATATGTTTTGGGAATGAATCTTATTTCTTTGTACGTGTTTCATTTTTAAATGTAATTCTTGGCCGACCCCAGTAGTGTGGTTGGGTATATGTACTCAATTTGATGTAATTTTGTAGGCAGAACTCTTAGAGTAGTAGTTTGGCTAATCATGAAGCACTAATCTTTCATATTTGAATTTATTTTGTATATGGACAAAAATGGGAGGGCCTTACATTCTAGAATGTATGTACTTATTTGAGTAAATGATTGATCTTGCATTCTCTCTCTCTCATTTCTGTATTGTTTCTTACATGTGTGTTTAGCTGCAAGGATGGACATCCCATCTTGGGGTTCTCCACCTTGGTACTACATCAATAAGGATATTCATTTTCTAAAATATTGAAAAAAAAATACTGAAGTAGAATATGTTGGACTATTGATTCCCCAAATCTAATCTGGGCATTTGAAGGTACAATACCCACAAATCCCTAAACCAAAGAGCCAACAACACCAAACAAGTAGTTAAACTTATATATTCATAGAAGAAAACAAAGAACATTACCATCAAACAAAACACAAATGAATTTTTCATGCCTCAAAGACCTCTTAAGGTAGCCATCCACCATGATAGGTGGTGATTGGGGTCAAACCCAAAATGGTTGGCAAAAGGTGCAATAGAGGTCATTCAATTATTTCAATAAAAATAAATTATTTTGATAATATATTAATATAATTGTGATCAATGAAAACCTAACCTATTCAAAACATGCATAGACATTCAAAAATTAGTCTAAGCATCATATACAAAACATATAGTAAATCTATTTGCAAGAAACCTCAGATTGAGCTTAAACGGGCGCACCCTGTCACTGTTTGATTTGATCTGATAGGAGGGATGTGGGTGTGCTATCGAAACACAAAAATCTTGTTCCAAATGTTGTTTAGGAAGGTTTAGGACCATTTAGGAACCATGGATACCCCAAAGTGGCATCAAATCAGGTATGGTGAGCCTAATTTTCCCATAGAGTCTCAAGGAACCAAATGAAGCTAGATTGCAAATTTGAGCTATGAAGCTTATGCTAAGTTGATGTTAAACAAATATAAGTGTGTTATGATTAAAATGATATGAAAAGAAATGAAAAATCTATGTTAATCCATTAAGCTAAGCTAGTGTGAGTTATGAAAGCATAGAAATGAGTTAAATCTAATGATATTAGAATTTAAGCTAACTCTAGATGTAAATTAGCATGATAACAATGCTTAATATGAAATAGGTGAATTGGTTCTTTTCTCTTGGAAGAGAGACTATTTATAGGATTTGAGGAAGGGCTTGGGTTAGAAAGGGGAGTTAGGGTTAGAGTCGGGGTTAGGGGTAGATTCAGGGGAATGGTTAGAGGTATGGTTAAGGGGATAAGGGTTAAGGGTTTCTCACACGTGTGAGCAACACTAGGAAAGTGTGCTTAGGGGACCAAGGTGGAAGAAGGGTCATGGGCTCTCATTTATGAGGTTGTAAGAACCTTCAATGAGGGTGTAAGGGGCCATTAATGAGCATGTAAGAATCATTAATGAGGGGGTTGACTAGAAGTCAAAAGATGAGGGTTTAGACTAAGAGGGTTAGGAATCACCCTCTAAGCAAGTTTAGGGAGGGTTTAGGAAAGTGAGGATAGGTGTAATACACCAAAAATGGGCTATATGTTCTATTAGAGTAAAGTATTAATTATGTTAATTAATCTTTACTCCCTTCATAAGATGTCAACTTCCTTTTGCTTTAGTTAAAAGCACATGCATTAGTTGGTCTAAACTCATGCATTAGTCATGTAATAGTCAAACTGATTATTGCATGCACTTGACTTTTCCTTTCAAGGCTTTCAATCTCCTTTATAAGGATGATCCATTGTACATTATTATTCATTCATTATTGAGGATATTTTCTTCTTCATATTCTAAGTCAAACCCTTGGCCTCTTCTTCTCTCTACTTCCTTGTAACAGGTTTTTTGTATGCAGGTGATCTTGGCATTCTATGGATTTGTGTTGCTCAAATCCTACATGGTATCAGAGCCTAATCTACTACAGCTTGTTCGTGTTTGAAGGATTCAAGAGATGAAATTCATCTGTTTCAGATGAGGGCTTTTTTTGGGGTTTTTTATTGAATCCAAGGGGACCTATTTTTTTGGTCATCTTGGCTTCAAACGGACCTCACGGTTGTGTTTAGAGAATCCAAGAACCCCAAGATCCATATAAAATTTGTCAAATTTGGACAAAGTTGGATATGTGAGAAAAATAAATTGCAATCGGCCTCAGCATGGATCCCGAGGTGATCACTAATTTTTGGAGCACTTCTAGCCCAAAAAGACCTCATAGTTGCATCCAGAAAGCCTGAGACAGTCAAAATTCATATAAAACTTGTCAAATTCTGACAAGTTGGCCTCTGAGGCAAAACATTTTGCGTACCAGGGTCGTATGGCCTTAGCACATGAACCGAGGTAGAGGGTACAGTCGATGATTTTGAAATATATATATATATATACATATATA
Source organism: Chamaecyparis obtusa (assembly GCA_027943335.1). Classification (NCBI taxonomy): domain Eukaryota; kingdom Viridiplantae; phylum Streptophyta; class Pinopsida; order Cupressales; family Cupressaceae; genus Chamaecyparis; species Chamaecyparis obtusa. The sequence goes on along the minus strand of BSBK01003624.1, from coordinate 242,369 downwards.
TATATATATATATACATATATATATATATATATATATATATATGTATATATATATATATATATATATATATGTATATATATATATATATATATGTATATATATATATATATATATATATGTATATATATATATATATATGTATATATATATAATATATATATGTATATATATATATATATATATGTATATATTATATATATATATGTATATATATATATATATGTTATATATATATATATATGTATGTATATATATATATATATATCTATGTATATATATATTATATATGTATATATATATATGTATATCTATATATATATATATATTGTATATATATATATATATATATACATATATATATATATGTATATATATATATATATATACATATATATATATATATATACATATATATATATATATACATATATATATATATACATAAATATATATATATATACATATATATATATATATATATATATATATATATATATATATATATATTATTGGGGCATCCGCCAAGTGGCCACCAGCGTGCCACCCAACGGCCACTACAGCACCAATGCCGGCCCTCCGCAGTCTACGCCGCCAGCGCTGCCCATGGCCCTGCCGCCGCTGTCACTCAATCATCTCATCTCCGTGGCGGCCCCTCTGGCCTTGCTCAGCCCCGGTCATATGAGGGCCACACTAAAGCCCCCTCTATTTGAGCGCCAGCCCTCTGGTCACGTGCTATGACCAGGGGCTCCAATATTTAGCCCCCATGCCCCCGCTAACATCAGCATGATGTTAGCGCATGCAATTTTTTTATTTGCATAATTTTTTTTTTAAAAAGGGCTCTATTTTAGGGGTCATTGGGCCTTTTTTTGCGATATCTCGAGCAAATAGGATCGTAAATGGGCATGTGATATATCGTCAGAAAGCTGGTTCCGAGCCCGATCTGAATTTTCTGGTATAGTTTTGTGATTTTGCCATTTTGATGCTCTTTTTTTTCTGTCAAAGTCAGATGTTCTCTGTGATCGTGGCATTTTCAGAGCTCCTGCATTCTAAGATCCATTTCTCTTGCATCCAGACTCCATTTTCGGCAAATGAGATATTTTTGGAAAGCTCTTTCTGAGCTTTTATCAGATCTAATAGTTTTATGGGGTTTTGTGTCCTTTTTCTACCGTCACCCATCCTTAGATCCTTGCAGACACCTTCTTTGGGCCGTCCAGCACAGCTGTTGGTTTTTTGCTCATATCTTGAGCATACAGTGTCAAAATTTGGCAAACAAGATATCATCGAAAAGATGATTCTGAGATCTTTCCAGATCTGGAGGTTATTTTATATGGTATTTTTTTCTGATGGTGTTTTTCTCTGTCAAAGCCAGATCTTCAATTCTGCACTCTGGGAGATCTATCTTCCACATCCAGAATCCATTTCCAGAAAGTGATATATCATTGGAAAGCTTTTTCAAAGAGCTTTTTAGTGCTATGAGTCATTTTTCTAGATTTTGCTCCAAATTCATTTTATTCAGATTCTTTCTTTTTTGCAGTCTGGTGAATATCTTGGTTGTTTCAAGTCCTGGGATCTCTTCCCTTTGAGGGATGGCTCATCTTAGGTTGTTCTTTTGGTTCAGACTCCTTTGATCTTCTTCTAAGCATTGTATGCTTCTCTTCTGTAGCATTTTTGTTTCTGTAAATGCACTAAGATAAAGTGTCTACTTCTGCATATCTAGGATTTTGAGCACCTTGTGTTTATTTGTACTCGCACTCAGTTATAAAGTGCCATGGGGGGTTATGATGTTTTTCCTTTTGTGCTCATCCACCTTTGTCAAGTGAGTGTTTCTTCCATGACATTATCCCATGATGTGTGTCTGTGACACCACCCTTTATCCTATGCTTGTACTTCTGTTGCACTATTGGTGTTCCTGATTCTTCTTCTTGCAGATGTTTCTGGCATTGCATTTCAGTGTTCCTGTCACCCCTCTCCCTATTCAACATCATGGGGGGGTTCACCTGTTGGCTCTATTGCTTCCTTGGTTTGGTTGAGTGATCTACGTATTTAGTTTTTGTTCCTATGTACTAGGCAGATGCAGTGGCTAGGCACCAATGCATTTCAGTGAGATGGTTCATCTACTATATAGAAACTCATTCATTCCTACTTTTGGAGGTCACCTCTTCAATTGATCAGCTCTTCAGACTTTGTCTTCTCTACGTGGTCATGCACTATTTCAGTGGGGGTTCCAGCAGTTTCTTTTGACAGTGTTTGCAGCTTCATGCTTCGGAGATGCTTCATGCTCTTTCTTGTTCCTTTCTTTGGGACATTCCCTAGATTGGAGGCTTTGTTTCCTTCATCTAGTTCATCTCTTTTTGGAGTAGAGTTTTTCCCACTGGGTTTTCTCTATTTCCCCACTTTACAGAGATTTCTTGTACTTGGGTACCTGATCAGGCCTTTGTTGCTGGGACCCATTTGCTTTCTTTTTGCATTGTTTGTAGATGCATCATTGCTCATCTTAAGGGGGGGTGTTAGAGTAAATTATTAATTATGTTAATTAATCTTTACTCCCTTCTTAAGATGTCAACTTCCTTTTGCTTTAGTTAAAAGCACATGCATTAGTTGGTCTAAACTCATGCATTCGTCATGTAATAGTCAAACTGATTATTGCATGCACTTGACTTTGCCTTTCAAGGCTTTCGATCTCCTTTATAAGGATGATCCATTGTACATTATTATTCATTCATTATTGAGGATATTTTCTTCTTCATATTCTAAGTCAAACCCTTGGCCTCTTCTTCTCTCTACTTCCTTGTAACAGGTTTTTTGTATGCAGGTGATCTTGGCGATCTGTGGATTTGTGTTTCTCAAATCCTATAGGTTCATTAACCTCTTACATCAACAAATCGATCAAAATCGACATCAAATTCATAACCTAAGGCACATATGCATATCAGTTTATCAAAACCCTAATTGATTATCTTAATTCTGCATTAGGGAATATTCCTATTTATCCTAATTTTTTTAATTAAATATTATTTGGCAATAAATGTCATTATTTATCCTAAAATTTGATTAATTGAATATTTTGAATATTTAATTAATTAAGTTTAATTCTGCCACTTAATTATTTATTTAGATTTAATTACATTTATTCCTAAATTGTATTATTTAATTTTGACAATAAATCAAAAATCTTATGACTAATTGATTAAATTCTTATTTAATTAATTAATGTCAATTGTCAATATTTAATGATATAATTTTTGAATATCAGTTTGATTAAATAATTGATTAACCCACAAATTAGTTATTTTAATTCAAAAAATAGTTAAGTTGAAGATAAATCACTTTATTTATTTAATTAATTCATAATTATCTATGCACATTCAAAGAGCAGTTAAACTTTAAATCAGAAAATCAATTCAAGTTGTTATATTTTTGAAACTCAACATCTATTTTGAGTTGAAAGATTATCTAAACTTCTGATTTGAGTCAAAAAGTTATTTTTGCATGATTTTGCATGATTTTGTGAGTTAATTAATTATGATTTCTTGTTAACTTAAAAATCAACCTGAGTTTATCAAGAGTGATTTATGCCTTTTCTCAATGCATCCTCAAGCCTTGGATTTCTATAAAATCAAGGCTCAGCTCTTCACAAATTATCTCTCAAATTTGCACAATTACTCTAGCAAAATTACATACGAAGAATCAAGCTTTAGCGAATAGGTGACTTTATGAGATCATTCATATCTTTTCATATCAATTCATATCAATGTTAGAATAATCTGCATATCATTTCAATTCAATTCTAGATTAGATTCATACAGTTTTTCATCTTATTGCATCAAAAATCCAAAAAAATAGATTAATCTGCATTCCTTCTACATTCATCTCTTAGCATTAAATCCTTCATTTAGATGTTGCATTATCACTGATCTCGGTCTAATCTAAGAATACCATCCTCGCACATACTAGAAGGCAGTAAATTGCGTGGTTAGCTTAGTTTCATTTATTTACAGATTTCTTTGATTTGCTAACCTCTAATGTTTTACTGAAGTGTTGTGTCCATAGCTAGGTAGAATTTTCACAAACACATTTCTGGCACCCACCATGGGGCCCCTAAAATAGGTTTCCATTTCATTTCTAACAATTTCTATCAACTTTTTGTCATTTTCTAGCCAAAACTGTGATCTTTATTTTTTGTCCGTACATTTTTCATACGAGTTTTGCCAGAAAGTTGTGCCAGGATCCCCTAACTGTTGTAAGATAGTCGGTGTTTTCAAGACTCGTATCAGTTGTGACACATTGTTTTTTGGAAGCTACTTTGTCATGTGTACAGAGACTCACTATCGTATCAGGTCTGGATTGTCATATGGGAGGTAAATGATTGTCCTACGAGTTTTGGCATTAAAATTCAATTGTCATTTCAGATTTTCAGGCAGTTTTCTAGATTTGATTTTTGGATTTGGACTAATAGCTAATCCTAACAATTGAGATATTCTATTTCTAATTGGTACTTGTTGATTTTGATTGGAAAAGTGCAACAAAAATTGTAAAATAGGTAAAATATACTAAGCGCATTGCGAGGAACTCAGGTATTCTATTGCATCTGATAACACTTCATTTTGGGGACATAAAATGAACTCTCACATGTCAAGCTTGTGTGACTTTTCCTGCTTTCATACCACAGACTTCAGTTTTGGGCTATAAAAAGAATATAGATTTTCTTTTTGCATATCTATTACACATAGTAAATAGGCCCTATGAACACTACTTGCGGATGATCTTGAGAGAGTGGGCTTCATTTTCTTTTTTTGCATGCGAAGCTCTTCTTGACGACAGATCCCCTTGTATGTAGGGAGGTTACTATGATTATCTCACGTTCTACTTAGTTTGGTCCTCAACTTTGATTGGTACATTCTCTCTTGGTCCCTCTTAGAGAGCTCGGTAGACATCATTGTTGACATCACAAGCCTTGGTGAGGTTATTTCAATCTTAGCCTGTCAAATTGATCTATTTGTTGTGTTTGGGTAAAAGTGATAAGGATAGAGGATTATGCTCTACTCACTTTTTGGGTAGTATCAGAAACTCAAATCCTTGGATCTGGACCAAGTCCCCATGTGGTATCTTTGGTGAGTCACCATTAGAGAGGGTTAACCATAGTGGATATTCCCTTTATTGGGTCAACCACGTGGATGGAACCTCAAGTGGTAATAGTCATTTTCATCATGGTAGCAACAACCACTATATAAATGTCTTTGGAAGAAATCTACATGAGTGTGGTCTCTTGTTGGGCTGTCAGATCTCCCTAGCAGCTCCTAATTGATTAAATTCTTGGACTGTCTCAAAACCTCGGTGCACCTAGATTAGAGTTTTCCCTCTTGAGATCACAAAAGTTGTAGAGTCAAACCATTACTAAACACCTTATCGAGGCCAATTTTTCATTTTCTAGGACTATGTGCGTTATTGGAAAATTTTTGAGAACATACACAAGTAGCAATCCTAGGGATTAGCACAATAACTCACTATTGCTTGTTCATGTGCAAGGTTGTGTTTTCCCTTGTTCATTGTTTTGAGATGATTGATTTCTTCCCTTTTCTTTTTGTTCTACATTTTTTCTATCTACTTGGTCCTTTGGAAACAAACAAACCCAAGATGAACTATTACACAAATATTCAAACCTGGACTAGAAAATTTTGCAAACAAACTGATTCTAAAAACTAAAAAATTGCAAAACCTGAAGCAAAATTCCTTTCTGGAGTCCAAAAGTCATCCCACAGTCTCAGAAAGTCATACAAGTTTTGCCAAAAGTCATATCAAAACCCCCAAATTGTCGTACAGGAGCTTGTATATTATCGTACGAGTTTTGTCAAGAAAAGTCAAAGAAAATCAAACACTGGTGTCAATTGTGGTACAAGTCTTGTAAATTATCATGCCAGAGCTTACCCAGATTCATACGAGCTTGGAGAAAATCATATGAGAATTTTGAAAAATTGCTAAAATTGCCAGAAATCTAGTTTTTACAGCCTACTTCCAGATTCTATCAAAAAAACATTGTGTCAGGAATAGAGCAGAAACTAGAAAGAATCCAATCATTTTCCAAAAGTGGTCTCTTGAGTTTGTTCTGGCCTCCTGATCTATCGATTTGAACCTTTTTCATCTTGTGTCAAAACCTTGTCAATCATCTTCAATTCAATCTTCATCAAAAATGGCTAAGTTTGGCAAGCTCATGTCCGCCATCATTTGGGCATCTACCCATACCTCTAGGGCACAATATCCTTCATTTACATCCAATCTATCTTCAACCAATCCAATCTTGACAAGGTTGTCATTCGATCTTTTTGAATCAAGTCATTCTTCAGTTGTCTTAATCTTGCTCTTTTGCTTCACTCGAATTTAATTGTGGAGACTAGAGCTTCCTCACAAAGAAAACAAGGAGAAAAATTTGAATTCTCTTCAGCAGCACCTTTTGTGATTGCTCAGATATTTCATCAACCCTACAACACAAATATCTTTGGAGAAGATGCTCTTGGTGATCTTTTCTTGAAAGGTGGTTATGTCACCCCTCATGCATCAATTCATGCAGGTCATCAACCAACCCCACCTAAATCAATTCCCAACAGTCCTCACAATAGCACTATATCTCAAGGTGGATCAAACCAAGGCTCCCAAGGACACCAATCTCAACATGGTGAAAATCAAGAACCCACACCTTCCGAAATTGCCCAATATCAAAATGATGATAACTTCAAGAAAATGATGAGGCATTTCTTGCGTGAAGATAAAGAGGCATACTTTCTAGAGTTAGCTCAACAAGGAGCTAAAATTCCTCCAAACTTTAATGTCGAAGATATCATTACTCAAGAGGAAGAAACTCCTATCACGACTCTGATGAAATAGATACATGCCATGAAAGTAAAGCTCAAAAAACTTGAAAAAGAGAAGAAACCTAAAGAGTTCTCCATGGAGGCTCTATTCCCTTTTCCATTTGATAAAGACTTATACATGCCACCATTCCCGAAAAGAGTGGAAATGCCCAAGTATGACAAATAAGATGGAAAATTTGATCCCCAAGATCATGTCAAATAATTTTGTACTCAATCCATGGAGTTCATGCATGAACCAACCTACCTAATGCATCTTTTCTCTCAATCTCTTGGAGGACCAGCCATCCATTGGTTCTAAAAAATACCTCCAACAATCAAAACTTTTGAGGAGTTAATCAAGCTATTCTATCAACAATACTCCTACAAAATCAAACATCTGGTCACCATGATTGACATTTGTAATCTAAAACAATACCCAAGAGAACCATTCCTAACTTTCCTCAAATGATGGAGGAAGAAGTTTTCTCTATATGCTAGACCCATTCCAAAAATAGAGAAGCTAGAAATTTTCATCAACAATCTTGTTTTAGAAATCAACTACCCTTTACAAATGCAAGATCACACATCCTTCGATAAGATGGTAGATAATGCAATCAAAATTGAGAAGGTCCTTGTGAAAAAAGGAGACATATCACTCCAAAAAGAGAAGTATGAATCTGGATCTAGTTCCAAAGACAAGAACAAAAACTAGAACAAGAATAAAGGCATCATCACGGATGGCGTTGTTGACAATTTTTGTATCCCATCTAAGGCACCCTCTTTCAATCTTACTGTTGGTACCCAAGCCATCAAAGCCTCAGAGGTAAAAGAAATAAAATCAAACAAGAAGCCATCTGACTACAAACCTTGGGCTCTAGATCCTAAATGCAAGTTTACTCCTCTTGGAGAATCCTTAGAGTCCGCCATGAAAACTTTGTTGGCCAACAAAATCATCATATTGCCTGAGATCTGACCATTTGATCCTAAACCTAAACCCAAATGGTGGAAAGAGACTGATTTCTATGATTTCCATCGAAATAAGGGTCATAAAACCAATAACTACATATGCTTGAAGCATCTCATACAAGACAAGATTGATAATGGAGAAATTGTAATTGACAATCATAAGAGAAATAATGATCATACGGCATTCATGGAACCATTTCCATAGCATGGTCAAGGAGATTCATCTTCTCATCCTAACATGGGTGCTAAGTCAATTATGCTTACTTTGGAAACAATGTTTTCATAAGCATGGTGGAACCTTGCTTATCTAAACATTACAATGTCATCACCATTGTGCGAAAAGATACAGATAATCAATTAGAAAATGCAGTTACTTGATCACAAGCTCAAGCACATCTACAAGGACAAATCTCAGATTCATCAAATGTCCCTAAGATGCCTTTCAATCTTTCATCTGCTTCTAAAAAAAGGGTTGCCTCTAAATCATCAAATTCTAAAGACATGAGACCAACATCATACAATATTGTCCAACAACTCCAGCATACCAATGCAAAAATATCAATGTTTGAGTTGCTTCGAATATCTCCAGCTCATAGAGTCATCCTAGACAAAGCTCTACTTAGATCCAATGTTCCTGACAACCTTGATTTACACAAATTCTAGACTATGGTTGGTCATCTAATGTCCCCACAATATATCTCCTTTTTAGAGGAAGATGATAACTCCTTGAGTCATCTACATAACCAGCCCTTTCACATTGAAGTCTTAATCCAAAACCATCATGTCAAACACGTGTTGATAGATGGAAGCACTGGTCTCAACATTTGTTCTTATATTTTGATCACACAACTGGGATTATCAGAAGCTACCATTGATCCTAAAAAGAAGATAACTATCAAGGCATATGATGAACAAGAAAGATCTTCCAAAGGAACAATTTTCTTACCTGTTAGAACAAGTCCAGTTATCAGAGATATCACATGTCAAGTTCTTGATCTACCTTTGGCTTACAACATTCTTCTAGGGAGACCCTGGATACATGAAATGTGAGCTATTCCTTCCACATACCATCAATGTGTGAAATTTCCTTATGAAGGAGTAGAAGTAACCATTCCAGCTGACATATCTACAACTTGCAATGCATTGAAAGAAAGTATTGACAAACTTGTTCCTAATAATAGAGAATCTTCCACTAAGCAGATAGACGTGGCATCTACATCCAAGGTGGAAGATATTGCACAAGAGGTCAAAATCAAATACAATGGTATGGGAGAATACACAATGGAACCAATTTTATCCCTGACTTCTCTCTCATTGTCCCCAAAATCTTATGGACAACCTTCAGAGAAAGTGAAACACAGTGCTAGAGTCCCACGTCATATTCAATGGAAGCTTTGTCATAGAGCAAGTATCTAAACAAGAGTTTGAGGAAGAAGAAGTCATTCCTGTATATTTATACAAGGATGAATCTCAATCCCAATCAATCCAAAAATGTGACTCTATAACACCAAAATTTCCTTCAAAGTCATATGGACCAGGGGATAAACTGATTGCTAAAATGGGATATATAGGAAAAGGACCTCTAGGACTACAAGGAAAAGGTCTTATATCACCTCTTGACCACCATGGCCAAACAAATAAGAATAAAAAAGGTCTAGGATATTAGAAGAATCCTTTTTATCTTAGCAAAAACTCTCCACATGTCTTAGAATAGATTGAACCATCAGCAGCAATTCAATTAACGGAAGAAACACAACAATCTGATAGTGATGATTCGGACACCACTGATGAGCTCATTCCTTATGAGCATTTACCTAAAGAAATACTAGACCTCCTTAAAGATGAAGAGAAACCTAAGGACAATATCAATGTAGTAGAAACACAAGAACATACTACTGAAATCAAACAAGAGGAATCAATTGAAACTATCCAAATAGTTGAACAATTGGAACAGCATAATGATTCTGAGATAGACTCTCATGAGTATGAATTCAAATCAGAATCAGAAGGAAACCCTTCTTGGGGAATCCACCCTGATTTCACACATATTCTCATATTTCTTAGAGGCATAGATGAGGAATCAAATGACTATGAATGGGGAGTCATTCCAGAAGAAGATGAGCTTACCACAAAAAAACATATCGATGTTATTCACCAATATGCACCTAAACCCAACGTGAGTCTAGAGTGAAATGATGAACTTAGCAAGTCTAATCCACCTATGGCTGAAGTAGACTCCCACAATGACATTGAGCCTATTCATGAATTGAACATTTTGAGTTGTAATATCACCTTCAAACTCAAGATTCAGGTTAGGACCAATGATGACAGTGCCATATCCATAAACACCATTTCTCAATCCTTTCCCACTTTGACTATCCAACATCCCGAACTTCTCAACCAAACCTCCATGAATCTGAGCCAAGGTATCTATACCTTTCCAAATGACTATGCCCTTCCTTGCTACCTCAATGTACTTGAGCCTATGATGACTTCCATCAGTGAACCAAGCATTATCATGACAGAGTCAGACATCAAGTATCTTAGTCAAAAGAATAAGAATAAAAATAAAAATAAAAAGAGTTTTTAGGGTGAAAATCACTTTGTGGCAGTCTTAGAACCTACAAAAGTAAAAATAAAAGACATATCTGAAGGTGAAAACCTCTCTAAGGTGCCTAAGGATGACATATTTTATGTCCTTCCAAGTCATTTACAGGACAAATCTCTAATACTAATTGAGCCCACTAAATCTATCAACTTGGGAATAGCAGAAGAACCACGGTTGATCCATGTTGCACAATCCTTATCAGAAGAAGAAAAGAAAACATTTACTACATTCCTAATAGAGAAGAAGATCAACTTTGGATGGGAATATTTAGATATGCCTAGATTAGATCCTGACCTTATAATGCATCATTTATCTATAGCTCCAGGAGTCAAACCTGTTAAGCAAAAATTGAGAAAGATGCATCCACATGTTGCACTCTTGGTCAAAGTTGAATTAGAAAAACTATTGAAAGCCGGATTTATCTGAGTTATTGATTATGCTGAATGGATCTCTAACATTGTTCCAATATCAAAACTAGACAAATCTATACGAGTATGCACATATTTTAGAGATGTAAACAAGGCATGCCCTAAGGATGATTTTCCATTACCAAATATCAATATGATAGTGGACATGACTGTGGGCTTTGAGATGTATTCTTTAATGGATGGTTTTTTTGGATACAACCAAATCAAAATAGCTTGAGAAGATCAAGAGAAAACAACTTTTACATGTACGTGGGGTACCTTCTGTTGGAATGTCATGCCATTTGGCTTGAAAAACATAGGTGCTACATATCAATGAGCCATGACATCTATTTTTCATGATATGATGCATCGAACTATGGAAGATTATGTTGATGATACTTTGGCAAAATCTATGATAAGATCTGAACATCTAAATGATTTGAGAAAAATACTAGATCGAATGGAGAAGTTTAGTCTCAGATTAAACCCTAAGAAGTGTGCTTTTAGCATCACTTCTGGAAAGCTCTTAGGTTACATTATTTCAAAGAAAGGAATTGAAGTAGATCCAACAAAGGTCAAAGCTATCATGGAGATGCAACCTCCCAAGAATATCAGTTAAATGAGAAAATTACAAGGGAGAGTACAATCTATTAGATGCTTCATATCTCAGCTAGCTGATATCTCACAACCTTTCACAAAAACATTACATAAAGGTGTGACTTTTGCATGGAATGAGGAATGTGAAAAGAACTTTAATCATATCAAGAAATATCTATCAAATCCTCCTATTTTGATGCCTCCTATTCAAAGGAAGCCATTGATCTTATATGTCTCTGCCACAGATACATCACTGGGGGCATTGCTAGCACAACATGATGAGGACAAGAAGGAAAGAGCTATATACTATATCAGTATAACATTGGTAGCATACAAGAAGAACTATTCAATGATTGAGAAAGCTTGTCTAGTTGTGATTGTTGCATCACAAAAACTGAGACACTACATGTTATCTCATACCACACATTTGGTAGCTAATATTGATCCACTAAACTACCTACTAAGAAAATCTTCCCTCACAGGTAGATTAGCTAAATGGGTGATGCTATTAAGTGAATTCAACATTGAATATGTTGAAAGAAAAGCTATCAAAGGACAAGTAATTGCAGACCAAAGGGCTGAAGCCCCATTGTTTGATGATACACCAATGCAAATGGAATTCCCAGATTCCTCTATCATGAATCTTTCTTCTCGAGCATGGAAGTTATTCTTTGACGGCTCCTATACACAGAATGGATCTGGAGAAGGCATATTGTTCATCACACCTCAAGGATACTCAATACCTAAAGCATTCAGAATAAAGTTTACTTGCACAAACAATATTGTTGAATATGAAACCCTTCTTAATGGCATGAAGATAGCAATTGAATGGAGGGTAACAGAGCTACACATTCATGGAGACTCACAACTTGTAATACACCAAGTCAATGATGTGTATCAAATGAAAGATGAAAAGCTAGTTCCATACAAGAGAATGGTCGATGACCTTAAGAAACATTTCATATTCATCACATTTGAGAAAATTCTTGATTAGAGAACAAAGATGTTGATGCTATGGCAACGCTATCTACTTTATTATAGCAGCCCGAACATGAGCTACTCTATGAATTCCTAGTGGAAGCACTATCTTATCTTGCATATGATTCCCCTGAAACTCGCATGATTTCATTATTGTAGGTCATGATTATTCTAGATACAAACACCTATTTTCCTACCTTCAAGACCAAATCATTCCTGATACCTTCAACCACCATGAGAAATGATACCTTATCCACAATGCATCTCTGTATGTCATCATTGGTAACGATCTACACAAATAGGGTCTAGATGGTACACTCCTTATATTTTTAGAACAGGAAGAGTCTCAACGTGCATTAGAGGAAGTCCACGAGAGTATATGTGGATCACATTCCAATGGTTTAACATTAGCTCAAAAACTTATTAGGGCTGGATACTATTGGCCTAAAATGGAAAAAGATGCAATCAAGTTTTCCAAGAACTGTCAAAAGTGTCAAGTACATGGAAACTTAATTCATGCATCGGGGAGAGATATAATTCCCTTTACTACACAATGGCCTTTTCAACAATGGGAATTTGATCTAATTGGAGCTATTTATCCACATTCTTCTAATGGACATACCCATATTATTACAGCTACAGACCATTTCACAAAATGGGTAGAAGCAGTTCCTTTGACTCAAGCAATTGGCAAGTAAATCTCTATGTTCATTCTGAACTACATCATATGTTAGTATGGGATCCCACATTCAATAGTCACACATAATGGTGGTCAATTCAAAAATAGAGACTTAGATGATCTATGTGCTAAATTCAAGATAACACAACATTGGTTAGCAATCTACTATCCTCAAGGGAATGGACAAGAAGAGGCTTCAAACAAGAATCTATTGAAAATTTTGCATCACACAGTTAATAAAATAGGAAGAGACTGGCATCTAATGATCAATCTAGCTCTCTGGGCCTAAAGAACAAGTATCATGACACCCATTGGGGCTACTCCATCCGCTTTGGTTTATGGGTCTGAAGTGGTACTGCCTATTGAGGTTGAAATCTCATCACTAAGAATCAGAATGCATGGTCTAGTAACTGATGATAACTACAGAGTGTCTAGGTTGCAATAACTTGAACTACTAGATGAGTGCAGATAAGTAACATATGAACATCTTAGAGTATATCAGAAAAGAATGTCTAGAGGCTACAATAAGAAAGGTAGACACAGAGACTTTCAAGTTTGCAATCTAGTCTTGAGAGAGAATCCTAAAAATCAATCACATCGAGAACACAAGGGGAAGTTTGAACCCAATTGACTAGGCCCCTTTGTAATGACTGCTACTTTTGGCTCTGGAACCTATCAACTCTCAACAACTAAAGGAGAACAACTTTGAGAACCAATCAATGTTCTGCATCTAAAGAAATTCTACGCCTAAGGCATTCAATATTAAAAAATGTCCTAAAAAAATCATAAAAATCTAAAAAAGTCTTGAAAAAATTATCATCCTGGTGAAAATCTAGCAATAGGCACCTTGATGTATCACAAAAAAATCAAAAAATATCAAAAGTACAAAAAAAAAATGAAAAATACAAAAAAATGAGAAAAAGGAAAAAGTGCCTTGGTGAAATCTTGGAAATAGGTGCCTTGATAGCAAAAATAGAATCTATGCCAAGATGGTGAAAACCTGACAAATGGACACCACTTGTTCAAATTGCTCCATCTATCAATGCAATCTTGGTCTTTCCTAGCTTTTAGTCCTGCTTTAGTTTGTACATATCTCTTTGTTTGTTTCCACATTCCTATTTTCAATAAAGTTGGTTTGTACACCAATCAGCTCAAACGTCTGTATCCAATCAAAGTTTCAAAACTTGGGGGCAATCAATGTCATATCCTATGGTCTCCAATATATCTAGTCAGAGTCCTTTGAAGCCACATTCGAGTCAGTCTATCTATCTTCTTACCAAAAAGGATTTTGCAATTAAACAAAAACAAACATCAACACAAAATGAAAACAATCTATGCTTCACATGCTTTTATCTCCTTGTATGCTTACTGATTCACATTGAGATTTTTGCTATTGTGTCCTTTCGAGCTCTTCAATGATTTCCCTTGTTGGATTTAGAGAGTGATGACTGGGAGCATAATATTTTCTTTGTCTTCTTGTACGTGAAAATCTGACAACTTTGGAAATTTTGGATTGAAATGGTGTCCATCTGTAAGAGCCTCCATCTCGTATTGGATGGCCATGAGTACCTCGACCATTGATACCCAAAAAATTCAAGGATGTTTGATCTAACTATTATCTTTTTTCAGTGAGTTCTTACTCCTACTGTGAAACATGATCTTACCTAAGGATGTGAACAATAAAGGGTCACTATGGGTAATTCACATTGGATTTAGAATGATCTCTTGACTGCTTGATGTGTTTGTAGGCAAGGCATATTCAGGTCGTCACAATGTTCATATTTTGATGCTTATACAAATTGCAAAATCAAAATGGGCATGATATTTAGGTCATCCTAGTGTTTATGCCTTGGTGCTTATATCTAATTTGACCTTCCAAAATAAAAATCAATATTCATATGCCCATGGTTGCCTAACTAGTGGACATTGTATTAATTTATCCGGTTACCTAGTAAAAATTCAATGATGAAAACAACTAACACATGATCAGTGACTAGGTCCTAGGTCTTAGGTTTGCATTTCATTTTTCACTTTGCATGATTGCATCTATCTCACGATTTCCTAAATCAGCTTGATGCTTAATGATTCTTCAAAACTACGCTAAACATATCATAAGGACTGAGTATCACTTGAAGGTCTTCTTCACAGATCACCAAGTAGGAACCCCTCACTAATTTTGACGTTCTAAATCCATTTTTGGGATCAAAATTGAAATCTAAGATCATTTATATTGTCAAAATAGTGATTTCAAATTTTTAGACCCAAGACGATTGACTGCTTTCATAATCGACCTTCAATCATCATAGAAATCCAAAATTCAACTTAACTGATTATATTAAATCAAACTATCAAAATTTTAACTTGGTCACCCATGGTCAACTCATGGTCAAATCTAGTCAAACTTGGTCTCCAGGACCTCAAAACGATGCAGGACGTGTTCTCAAACATGTATAACCACTTCTCAAATCAATTAACATACTTCTAAACCATTCAATGTTGACTCTTCTTGTCAGATTTTAATTTTAATCCCGAAGGGGGCATGGTATTGCACATCATTCAAGTCTGTAAATCAAATCTTTCTTTTAGTGATCAAGACAAAAACCACATCTAGTTGCTAATTCATCTAAAGACCTCATCTCTTGGGGCACATCGCTTGGGGCATATCAGATTCATCAAGATCCATATCAATCTGGTATCCTAATCAATCTTGTAAACTGTATCAGCTTTTCGTAACCATCGGTTCATTAGTGTTATTTCCTTGGTTCTTCGTAACTGAAGGGTTCAGATGTGATACCATTTTGATTCCTTTGGACAATCAGGTCTGGAATCAGGTCATTCACTTCTTGGGTGAACCCACAATAGTGGGTTACACTTTTTTGCCTGAACGGACACTGAACTCCACATTTTGAAAATAACTTTCACATTCAGATGCATATTGTCGTTAAACCATTTGAAATCGGAAGATGAAGTAAATTAGAGTCTTTTAGGATTTTTTGTCTAGATTCTAACTATATATATATATATATATATATATATATATATATATATATATATATATATATATATATATATATATATATATATATATATATATATATATATATATATAATTTTTTTGAATTGATTTTAATGGTTTTTCCTTTCTCCCACGAAAACTGATTTGTTTATGAAAATGTCATTTTCAAAGAGTTACATTATTTTCGTAGAGCATACCTTTTTTAAAAAAATAGATATCAATGTTCTTCTTTCAAATTTAGTTTTTTAACTTCTATACAAAGGTCATGCAATTGGTTTGATGACATTATCATGATTATTTCATATTTTATTAACATTTGAAGTTGACTAAACCGTAATTTTGACATACCTTGACTACATAGCTTATAACTTGTCGTGTATTTGTCCAATTTCATTTTTTATTTTTTTTTATAGAAAGAGAACTTCAATACCTAGGGCATAGATATTTTTTAGAATTTTTTTTTCTCTCATTTACTATTTTTCCATAAGCGTCAAACATAGGACATAGACATACGGTGAAATATCTATGTTTAGTAAAACTAAAAATACAAAGTCATAATAAACTTAATATATATTAATATTATAATCATTGGAAATATTTTTCTCTGTACTACCTTATTACATATATAGGTTTGTCAAATGGATTCATTTGATCTTCCAAAAGCTAAATTCGAAGTGATTTTTTGTCAACATTTTAATAGGTGCGAAGGATACTCCATTGTAGGTATGAATGAGAATTATAGATGTTATATCAATGTTTTTTTTATCTAAGAGACTTTGAGCTAACCATTTAGAATTAATTCTTTCAAATGGAACCTCTCAAGGCTTAAATAATCATATTTTATTAAAAATGTGTTATTTCAGCAAAAATCAACATGTCTAAAAAAGTGTAACCCACTATTGTGGGGTCACCCTCTTCGTAATCATAAAGTTCAGAATCAGGCGTTTTGATACTTTTTCATAATCACTGGTTCATTGTTTCTATAGTTGACATCATCATGATTCTTGGTCAACCAAGACCTAAATCAACTTTTCCAATCTTTCAATCAGTTTCTGTCTTGGAATCGGTTCATCTTTCAAATCAGTTTCAACATCAAAAATAGACTAATCTTTGAACCACTGCGCTTCGTACAGTGATTCAAAGAGAGGAAAAATGTAATACCCCAAAAATGGGCTATAGGTTCATTAACCTCTTACATCAAAAAATCAATCGAAATCGACATCAAAGTCCTAACCTAAGGCACATCTGCACATAAGTTTATCAAAACCCTAATTGATTATCTTAATTTTGCATCAAGGAATATTCCTATTTATCCTAATTATTTTTAATTAAATATTATTTGGCGATAAATGTCATTATTTATCCTAAAATTTGATTAATTGAATATTTTAAATATTTAATTAATTAAGTTTAATTCTACCACTTAATTATTTAATTAGATTTAATTACATTTATTCTTAAATTGTATTATTTAATTTTGACAATAAATCAAAAATCTTATGACTAATTGATTAAATTCTTATTTAATTAATTAATGTCAATTGTCAATATTTAATGATATAGTTTTTGAATATCAGTTTGATTAAATAATTGATTAACCCACAAATTAGTTATTTTAATTCAAAAATTAGTTAAGTTGAAGATAAATCACTTTATTTATTTAATTAATTCATAATTATCTATGCACATTCAAAGAGCAGTTAAACTTTAAATCAGAAAATCAATTCAAGTTGTTATCTTTTTGAAACTCAACATCTATTTTGAGTTGAAAGATTATCTAAACTTCTAATTTGAGTCAAAAAGTTATTTTTGCATGATTTTGCATGATTTTGTGAGTTAATTAATTTTGATTTCTTGTTAACTCAAAAATCAACCTAAGTTTATCAAGAGTGATTTATGGCTTTTCTCAATGCATCCTCAAGCCCTAGATTTCTATAAAATCAAGGCTCAGCTCTTCACAAATTATCTCTCAAATTTGCACAATTACTCTAGCAAATTTCATACGAAGAATCAAGCTTTGGCGAATAGGCGACTTTGTGAGATCATTCATATCTTTTCATATCAATTCATATCAATGTTAGAATAATCTTCATATCATTTCAATTCAATTCTAGATTAGATTCATACAGTTTTTCATCTTATTGCATCAAAAATCCAAAAAAATAGATTAATCTGCATTCCTTCTACATTCATCTCTTAGCATTAAATCCTTCATTTAGGTGTTGCATTGTCACTGATCTCGATCTAATCTGAGAATACCATACTCGCACCTACTAGAAGGCAGTAAATCGTGTGGTTAGCTTAGTTTCATTTATTTACAGATTTCTTTGATTTGCTAACCTCTAATGTTTTACTGAAGTGTTGTGTCCACAACTAGGTATAATTTTCACACACACAATAGGTTTAGGGTTTTATAGAAGATATCTAGGGTTTTTGGCTTTTAAATTAATAATTAATCTATTTAAAGGGTTTGAGACATAATTTATTAAATAATTAATAAATTGGAGGGATAAATAGTCAAACTTGAATTAAATGTTTTTGGATAGGATTTCTTAATTAAATGTCTTTAATTAAAATAGGAGAAGGGATAATGAAAATAAAAATTAATTAATTAATGCTTATGTCATCAGGTCTTTTATCAACTAAAATAATTTTAATTGACAAGTGGATTTTTAGGTGTCTACATTTTGCCCCTCTTTGATGTGATACCACAAGTGGTGTGGCATCAAAGACAAGAAAATAAGATGCCCTAGGCTAGAATAGAAGATAAGGGGTTGTGCCTCCTCGAGAAAATAATGCAAAGAGGAAACTTTGGGGAATTTTCTCAAAAAAGGATGCAAGCAGGAAGGAGGAGACGGGAAGGAGGATAAACAGATGACCTTCCAAGATCAAAGATGGATGAATGCAATATGATGTGACATGTAGGATGCAAGATGAAGCTATATGAAGGATGCAAGGTGCAAGATTAATCTATATGATGCAAGATGAGGGGGATTTTTGGGAACTCATTGTGTTGGATATTTTTGAGAGCATAGCCTAGTTTGATATAGTAATGCTAGAGACCTACCAAGGTTACTAGTAACTCAAGGCCTTTTCACCAGCATTGCATAGGACTGACAAAAAAACCAAGCACGCTAAGGGTTTACCCAGCATCACACATGAAACTTGGAAGAGACATGGTGGAAACAATGATGGAGAAACCATAAACAGATGACTGACGCGCAAGTAGAAATATGATCAAAAGACCTTGCCCTATATTATTCTCATTCACAGTGCACCATGACATAAAGGATCATGGTGACTTTGAGTGGAGAACAATGAGAAGTCATAAAAGATAAACAAGATCCAAAGGACAAAATCCAAGATCAAAATGATAACTCCAAAAAACATCCTTTCCAAGGAGAAAGATTGATGGATTGATGGGGGGATATTAGTTCAGAACGTGAGAAAGGATACATCCTACACTAACCCATTTGATTGATAATGGAAGATTAGGTCAGACATGAGGAAGGATACATCCTCAAGGACCCATTGATGAGGAGAACATTGTATTGTTGTTGTCAAATGATGAGTCAAGGATAATTGCATGATCAAGGATAGTCGACAAAAGATGTTGAAGTGCAAGGCTGGGTGAGACAAGTTATCTAATCAAATGTTGCTACAGGACTAACAAGGATATGTACAATAGGACAGGAGATAGCTATAAAGGATGGATAGATATGTACAAAGGAGTTCAAAAGATAAGCAAAGATCTAAAAGAACCAATGAAATAATAAGTATCTCACGCACCTTTTTCCATAGGTAGGATGATGGATGATGGTTGATTGGATTGATCAGTCTAATTCAATTTGATTCTGGATGACAAGGATGGTGGAAGATTAATAAGTGTCGAGGATGAGTTGTTTCTTCCTGATGTAGGATCAAATAGGATTGGATTGTCAACCTAAGATAGACTATTGATCTTCAAAAGATGGGATCCTTGCCAGTGTATTCCAATCTCTTGCTCAAGATGATGAGGTTTAAAAAGACAAGTATGAGATGCCCTAGACAATGCTTAGTCAAAGGCTAGTGTTGGGATGATTGTGATTTACAATAAGGATTGAGCAAATCAAAAGATATGACATGAAGTAGATGGTTGGATAACTAGATAAGCATTCCTATGACAAGAGATAGGAAAGATACTCAAACCTCAAAAGGACCAAGGGATGATTGCCGAAGCGCTTAGCTAGATAGGGTCAAAGGTCATGACAATGCAATGGCTAACTAACATAGAGGATGGGACCTAAAGACACATATGTATAAATGATCTTAGGTGAGGACATGACTGAAACTAGGGTACAAGACTGAGGATAGTATGTACAAGGGATTGGGGACAAAGTCGATGTTGCAAAGATATGCAAGATCATGCCCTAGCTGGGATGGAAAGCTAGGATGGACTAATGGCATATAGGCTGACGATGGATGATGTGTCCTAAAATGACATGAATTTTGGAAGGGTGTATCCTAATGATGATGATTGGATTGAGATCAAGGTTTGCAACAAGACTAAGGATGTGATTGGATTGTTTGGATTGATCTTGGATGCTGGATAGCTAGAGTATGTGGATAGGATTGGTAGATTTTGGAAGATTTCTAGGAATGTTTGGACATAGATGGTATGGCATTGGATTTCATGGGGTTAGCCTGTAGCTCTATAGTAATGACAAGGGAAGTACCAGGATGATGGAAAGATGGATAAAATGTTGAGGGATGTGAATAGAGGAAATGCTTGGGGATTTGGATAGAGGAATGCTGAGAGATGAAGATTCTTAGGATGTAGATAGAGAAATGTTGAGGGATGAATGCTGGAGGAAATGCTTAGGATTGAGGATGGAGAAAATGCTTAGGGATGCAGATAGAGGATTTGTTGTGGATTGTTGATAGAGGATTTTGATAAGATATTTGGATAGAGGAATGCTGAGGGATTGGGGATGAGGATTTTCTTATGGATTTGGATAGAGGAATGTTGAGGGATTGGGGATGAGCAATGCTGAGGAATTGGGGATGAGGATTTTCTGAAGGATTTGGATGGGGGAAGATTGGATAAAAGGATTTGGATGGAGGAAGATATGGATTGGGAGATGGAAGATATGGATAGAAGAAGGTATCCAAGGAATATGTCACCAAGGAATAAGATGCCCCTACATAGGATAGTTCATGCATTCAGAGATATTTGGCAAGGGGGGTGATAGAATGGAAGATAAGATGACAAGAGGATGAGGAAGGTAGATGGGAGCTAGGATATTCAGTGGATGAAGATTGGAGATGGATGCAGAAAGGTGCCCAAAAGCATGTATACCTGGTGGTCTCTATTTTTGTTATCAAGATCCAAAGGAGGATGACAGATGTAAGAGACAAATGGGATGGAGGAGATGTTGGATAGGATATGCTAGAAGGAAATTGCCCCCAATTGATGAGAGGAGCTGGATGGAGGGATTACACATGATGCCTTTTTGTCAGGTTTTCATCATGGTACTTGTCCAAGGCACTTTAATTGCCAAGTTTTCACCATTGGATGAATACTTTTCTTTTCTTTTCTTTTCTTTTTTGATATTTTTCTTGACCTTTTTACTTTTTTGACTTTTTCACTGACTTTTTGATTTGACTGGATGTTTGTGCAACCTTATTAGGATGGATGAATTATTTAAAGGCATGGATAATATGGGGGATATGGTGGATGTGCGTGGGATGAGAGATATTAATGCAGGAGCATCTTGGGTCTTTGAGAAATCTTGCATCAACCAAAAACATTTCTTGATTTTTGTACCTATTTTTTTGTTGTTTTCCTTATAATTGTTGCATTTTTTGGTTTCATGTTATATGAAGCTTACATGATTTTGAGGACCTATTTGGGAACCTTCTCCTATGGTCACATATGGATTGGGTAGACTGTTTCAAAGTTACAGTTATTTTCCTTGCCATCGGAACTGTATTTTCCTGCAGTTTTGGTTCTGGTTGCGGGTCATGGCGTTGATGCTCTGTAATGATTTAGCCTATTTTACCTTAGGAAATTTAATAAGACCTAAATTAATATCTTTTCCCAAAGGTGCAAGTCCTAATTCATTATGAGTCAAAATTTATGACCATTTTGCTCGGGGATCTATTTTCTGCCAGTTTTCATGCGAAACGTGGAGTGTTTCTTCTTGCGCGGTTCCATGTGATAAAATGGGGCATTTCATAGTTAAAGGAATGTTATTGGGTAATGTGAGGACCTAAACCCTAAGGAACATCAATTGGTGATCATTATTTCATTAGTTTTGATTTAAATCTTCCAGACTGGACCTATAATGTAATTAAATGTTTGACTGGCCGACTTGTGGCTTAGCTGGCTATATAAGGAGTCTAGATTGATGTAGTGGGGAATCATGAGGTAGCTATAGGAAGGATTATCAAGATATATCATTGGAGATAAAGATAGGATGCAAGCTATGATTTTGATTTCATAATTCTCATTGTATAAGGCCGAAACCTGGAAGGCCTCACAGTCGGGCATGTGGAAAGAAATAATATAAATTCTCTGTTGTTGCTACCAGTTGATTGTCTCATATCCATTTTGTTTCACTAATTTCATGTAATATTATATTTCTTCTATTGTGTAACTCTAAGCAAGGCTTGTTTGTGGATTCAAGTGGATTCAATTCTTCTTGATTCTACTTGTATCTACCCTGCCCTTGCGTCAAGTGGTATCAGAGCGAGTTCTTTCTTATGGATTGGATTGTGGAGAACCTTATTGGATTGGTTCTAGGGTGGAAGATCTAAGATCTGACCTATAACTTTTAGAAGGTTATGATCTTGCTGGAAACTGATTGTCAAGATGGTTCCTGGTAGAGGAAATGATAATGCTATCATGATATGTTGAGGCAGATTGCAACTAGGCTTGAAGCTGTAGAGATAGCCCAAAGAAAAGGAGCACATCTTGAGCATGTTAGTGATGAAGAAAAAGAAGCAGCACCTAATCCTAAACCTGAATTTGAACAAGATGAGGAAAGACTTTTGAGAGTTTTTTCTAAGGCTAACTCTAGACCTGTAGTTGAAGTTTCTTGCTATGATGGAAGACTTGAGACCGATACACTTTTGGACTGGATCTCTGAGATGGATAAATACTTTGAGTATGAAGGTACTCTTGATAATAAGGAGGTGTATCATCTTAAAATGGAAGCACTTCCATCTTGATAGGTTTAGCACCCTCTTTTAGTACATGTATCATGATAGACTTGTATTTAGGATGCATTTTGCACTTATCTTCTTCATTCTAGGCAAAATTAGGGTTAGGATCCTGAGGATTCTCCTTAATTTCCCTTTTCCCATGGCTCTCTTTTCTAGGTAGGACTTAGAAATAGGTCCTCCTAGCCTTCATCATATTCATCATATGATTTTATGCCTATCCCTGGCATTCTATGATTTTCTACTACCATTTCTAGGTCTCCGGGCATCCCCGGGACCTCCTATCTTGATTCTAGCTAGATTTGGGCCCACAAGGTCAAAATCGAGATTGTTCCTGGCTAGGTCAAGTTTGAACTCAATCCTAACTAGGTCAAGTTCTAGCTCGATCCTGACTAGGTCAATTACAACCTCGATTCTGACGTCCTCCGGAATTTGTGCCCCTCTTTCAAAATTTGGTCCCGATGGCCCCAAAATCAATGTTGGGCTCTCAAATCCAAGTGTGAAAAGGTTTTAATTCAAAATAAATTTAATTATTTTCCCTCCTTAGTTGGTTATTGTGATTGGACCTTAATTCTAGGTGAAATTTGAATTATGGGTCCTCACATTGCTCTAGGAGCCTCACCTTGAAACCTCTATATAAAGACTCTCATTTGCATTCATTTTCACCAAGTACAACCAAGCATTCTCATGATCAAGTGCTCTCAAGGAGTCAATTTCATGAGCAAGAAGATTTCAAGAAAGCAAGGAATGGTGAAGATGCAAGATAGCAAGAGGATGATATAGAAGATCAAGCCATTGTTGACATCAAGCATCTTTGTGAACACCTAGTTGGAGAAAGAGAGATCCTTTCTTCCTTGATCCACCATTATCAACTTTCAAGCATTCAAAGATTCAATCATGGAGTAACAATTACGAATTGTGAGTTTGGTAGAAGTACTTTAGCCTTGGGGGCTTGGTATGCTTTTCTATCTCATTCAAATCTATGCATTTTTGTTTCATACATATTCATGCTAGGGTTTTGATCTAGAGGATTAGATCTTGGCATTACACTTTCAATACATACATAGACACATTCTATTTCAATTGGCTATTCGTGGAGGTGGAGATCACCAAAATGAGGGTTTGACTAAGGCAAAACCCTATATAGCCACCCCAAAAAAACCCCTTTTTCAGATATCTACAGTCGTTGTTTTGGGAATCAGACGACAGATTTGAGTACCCTTTTCGTCGAACTTCCAAGATCTTTGAACAAAATCAAAAATTATCCTTTAGAATAAAAATGTATTCTTTGACCTTTTATGAGGGTCAAAGTCGACCTGCTACCAGAAAGATGAAACTTTTCTGGGTTTTCTCTGTCTCAGCTTTCTAATCACAGATTTGGTTGCAGAATCTTCTGAAACCTCACACAGACTTCAAAAAAAAGGTATTTCTAAATCAATTTCATGATGAGGTATGTACCTTGACCTAATTAATTTGCAAGTATTTCTAGATTTACTTATGCTATTTCAATATTACAAATGAATGGTCTTGAATGTTAGGTACATTACTAAGCTTTCATTTTACACCTATTCATTTTGGTGAACCCGTTTATGACAAATCTTTCTTTTATGGTGTTAGATTTAAATCTTGCATGCTTATAAGATTAGATTTCTTGCATTTCTATTTCAAAAATACAAAAAAATTGCAAAAATTCCTTCAAATACAAAAAAAAATTATTTACATTTTCATGCTTTTAGTGCTTTCTTTGTATTTGACATGTATGATTCTTGTTTTGAGTACTTTGATGAGGCTTTTATTGTACAAAAGGATAGATTCCCTAATGAGGTACATGGTAGTGAGGATGAAAATGGTTCGAATATGATCTCCATGGATCCTATTCCTATTTCACTCTCCTCCGCAACCTCTCAAATTGACCTTTACTATAGGGTGTGTGCATGGTTACCTTCATGTCCCACTATTTGTAACATTAATAAACCTAAACTGATATATCCTACACCTTTGATGATGGTAAAAGGATGTCCTCATATAACAATTAAGGGTAAACCTAGAGATCCTTTGGATTTCTTTGATAACACCGATTTCATTTCACATGTGTATCACACATGAAATAACCCTTAGCATACTATTCCAGTTTCTTTAGCTCCTTCTCAACCTATGCTTCCTCAAGCACCTAGGTATCAATCTACCTTTAAGGAGTATAACTTAGTTGACCAATTACGTGCTACTCCTGCTAAGATATCTTTATGGGAATTACTTCAAACCTCCCTGACATATCATGAGGCATTGCAAAAAGCTTTATCTACTCTTCCCGCTTTGCCTCCTAATCAAGAGAACATTCATCCTATTTTGGATTGTATGGATACTATGCCTTCTATACCTCCTATTGTGTTTTCTGATAATGATTTACCTTCCCTAGAGGTGTAGAATCAATATGATGCTCTTATGGTGGCTATCTCTATTAATCAAAGTATCATTAGAAAAACCTTAATTGATAATGGATCTAGACTTAATGTTTGTAGCATGGATATGCTCAAAGCAATTAAGGCTGATCTCTCTACTATTCAACCTGATAATGTTCCTATATGTGGATTTGACAATATTGCAAAAAGAACTTTGGGAATTATTACCTTACCTATTAAAGTTGGTCCAGCTATTCTAAATACTCCTATTCATGTTATGCCTGGACCTCTCAATTATAACCTTCTTTTAGGAAGACCTTGGTTACATACTATGCATGCAGTTCCTTCTACTCTTCATCGCAAGGTTAGGTTCATCTATAACAATTTAATGTATACACTACATGCAGATGATGCCTCGAATCCTTGCTTAAATGCAAAATATGCCAAAATCTCTGAACCTCTTCAACCTAGTAAAGAGATTGAAAAAAAATCAGAGATGAAACAACCTGAGATTCAACAACAAGAAGCTCCATCTTCTTCTTCTTTGACTGAAGATGATTGGCGGACACTGGATTTTAATCCTATGTTTATTGGAGAATACAAGGTCTCTAATTTGGAATTTATGAAGCAACAAAATGAATTTGAGAAAAAAGTTTTTATTTCTTCTCAGCTTTATGAAGAACTAAAAAGTAATTTTGTTGCCGCTTCGATGAATGAAATGATTGAAACTATAAAGCCTGATTATTATGACATTGTGACATATGCCACTCCTTGGACTACTTCTGACATGACTAATCGATATGGTCCTGGTTATCATTTGCTTAAGAAATCAGGATTTAATGGGAAAGGATGTGGTAAATATGAAGAAGGTATACAAGTACCTTTGGATAATGAAGTTTATGATCATACATATGGATTAGGATTCAATCCTTATAGATAGCCATATGCTTTTCCTCTTAATGTTAATCATATATGTAGTGGACAATTGAAGTTGGTTAACCCATTGCTTATTGATCCTAATCAACAATCCTCTTTGGATATTTTTCCTAAAGATGAAGCCTTAATGGAATTTTTAGGGGTTTATGAGGATTTACCTAAGTTTCATCACAAACGAGGAAAGCCTTATTGTTTAAAAACTTACGCTTATTTTGGAGAACATGAAGAACAAGATATTGTCCCTTTACCAATGGATCCTCTGATAAGAAGTGATTTGTTAATTACTGAAACTATTGATATTCAAGTGGATGAAAATGACTCTGAAAGGATGATAAAAATTGGGAAATGTTTGAATCAGGATGAACATGATCAGTTGATTTCCCTTTTTCTTGAATTTAAGGACATCTTTTCCTGGACATACTTAGATATGTTGAGTATAGATTCTAAGATTGTTACTCATAACATTTTTTTTAAACCAAATATGAAACTTGTGAAATAGAAAATTCAAAAGATGAATCCACGAATCACTTTGTTAGTCAAAGGTGAAATTGAGAAATTATTGGATTCTGGATTTATCCATTCTATTGACTACTCAGATTGGATTTCAAATATTGTGCCTGTGTCAAAAGGAGAAAATAAGATAAGAATGTGTACTGATTTTAGAGATTTAAATAAGGCATCCTTGAAAGATGATTTCTCGTTACCTAACATCGATATGATTGTGGATTCAACAGCGGGTCATGCCTTGTTATCTTTTATGGATGGTTTTTTGGGATATAATCAAATCTTTATCCCTCCTGAAGATCAATTTAAGACTACATTTATAACACCTTGGGGAACCTTTTTTTGGGTCATGATGCCCTTTGGATTAAAAAATGCAGGAGCAACTTATCAGTGGGCTATGACCCTGATTTTTCATGATTACATTCATAAGATTCTTGAAGATTATGTGGATGATATCTTGGCAAAATCTATACAAAGAGAAGATCACGTTACTATTTTATGATAGATATTTGAAAGAATTAGAAGTTATAATATGAGATTGAATCCTAAGAAATGTGTCTTTGGAGTTGATTCCGGTAAATTATTAGGATTTATAATCTCTAAGAGAGGCATCGAAGTAGACACTGAAAAGATGGAAGCTATTGTTAATATGCCTCCTCCTAAGAATATTTCCCAGTTATGAAGTTTAAAAGGAAAAATACAAGCTATTCGTCACTTTATTTCTAATTTAGTGGACCGAACTATCCCTTTTACTTCCTTTCTTAGAAAGGATACTACTTTCTCTTGGAATGATGAATGCAAACAAACTTTTGAGCAATTTAAGGAGTATCTTGCGAATCCTCCTATCTTGCAACCTGCTAATTTCAATAAACCATTTCATTTATACACTTAAGTGACTCCACGGGCCATGAGTGTGTTGTTAGCTCAAATTAATGATAATAGTAAAGAAAGACCTATGTATTACATTAGTCAGACTTTACTTGATTATGAAACAAGATATACAAATTTAGAAAGACAATGTCTAGCCATAGTTTATGCATGTCAGAAACTCAAGCATTATCTTATCAATGTTGAAGTTAATGTGATTGTCAAATTTGATCCTTTAAAACATCTTTTCTCACAACCTGATCTCTCAGGCCGGTTGGAAAAATGGGTGATGTTGCTTACCGAATTTGATCTTAATTTTATTTCTCAGAAGTCTATTAAGGGACAAGCATTGACTAATTATCAAGTTGAAGCTCCTTGTCCTCACAGATAAAAGTTCCACTTCAATAGAATTTCTTGATGATAATATCATAGCTATTCAATAGGAGGATATTTGAGAATTATATTTTGATGGGTCTAAGTGTAAGATAGGTTCTGGTGTGGGTATCATTTTGATTCCCCCTATAAAAAAACCCATCCCTTTATCATATAAATTAACCTTCCCTTGTACTAATAACATTGTGAAGTATGAAGCTCTTATAGCTAGACTACGAGCAGCTTCATCCCTCAATATCAAACATTTATACATATATGGAGATTCACAACTAATATTTGAACAGATTAAAGGAGGATA
Source organism: Chamaecyparis obtusa (assembly GCA_027943335.1). Taxonomy (NCBI): domain Eukaryota; kingdom Viridiplantae; phylum Streptophyta; class Pinopsida; order Cupressales; family Cupressaceae; genus Chamaecyparis; species Chamaecyparis obtusa. The sequence goes on along the minus strand of BSBK01003624.1, from coordinate 213,672 downwards.
TCAAACTAAAAATGCTAAAATGACACAATATAGAGATTTAGCTCTTGATGTGCTTTCACAATTCTCCTCTTATATGATCCAAACTTTACCTAGGAAGGATAATCTACATGCAGATGCCATAGCAAGTGCGGCTTCCTTGGTTTGTCTTGAGAACAACGCTAAAAACTTTCAATTTACTATACAAACTCTTAAATGCCTTGCAATTTCTAACAAGATTATCTCTGACTTTTTTAATTTGCATTTGGATGAATGGTATTCACATATTTTTCATTTTTTGAAGGATGGTATTTTTCTTGAATCAGCAACAAGGAACATGCATAATTGTATTAGGAAACTTGCAGCACGTTACATCATTTTAGGAGATATGCTTTACAAACATTCTTATGAAGGATTATTATTAAGATGTCTCAATAGAGCTAAAATTCTAGTAGCTTTAGCAAAGGCTCATTCTGGTTCTTGTGGGGGACATTTTGGTGGAAAATCCTTGGTTAATAAATTCCTTCGAATAGGATATTATTGGAAAATAATGGAACAAGATTCTTTTATGTTTGTTAAGAAATGTCCTTAATGTCAACAACATAGTAATTTGATTCATTCTCCTACTCGTGAGCTTTGTAATCAAGTTTCTCCATGGCCTTTAAGTGTTTGGAGTTTTCATCTTATTGGAAAAATCTCATCGGCTTCTTCTCAAGGACATACTTACATTCTTACTGCTACAAATTATTTTACGAAGTGGGTTGAAGTTTTTCCTCTTCATTCAACAATGGCAGATGTTATTTGTGATTTCATCCTTAATAATATCATAACAATATTTGGTATTCCTTTGACGATAATTTCGGATAATGGAACCTCTTTTAAAAACAAAGAAGTCAGGAAATTCTTGGAGAAATATAGGATTCAACATAGATTTTCAACTCCTTACTATCCGCAATCTAATGGACAAGCTGAAGCATCAAATAAAATTACTGAACAAATTTTGAGAAAAACAATTAATAAGCATGCGAAAGATTGGCATACTCAATTGACTTATGCTTTATGGGCCTATAGGACTAGTGTTCGTACTGCCACGGGTACTTCTCCTTACAACCTTGTCTATGGTACTGATGCTATTATGCCTTTGGAACTAGAAATACCTTCTTTACATGTTTTTTTTTCATGTGATAATTGATAAAGATACTTTTCATGAACAACACTTACAAGAATTAGAAATGTTGGATGAACAATGAATACATGAATTAGAACATATCAAAGCTTATCATAAATCTCTTCAAAAACAATAAAATCATAAGGTAATTGAATGAACATTTGCGGTTGGTGATTTAGTCCTTTATGAAAATCAACAAAATGTGAATGCTTTACCAGGCGAAAAAGGAAAATTTAGCCCTAATTGGCTTGGAACTTTTGTTGTTATTGAAGACTTTGGTTCGGGTGCTTATAAACTTGTTGATATGGATGGTGTTTCTTTTAAGGAACCCATTAATATTATGCATTTTAAATGTTATTATCCTTAATTTCATTTGTTTCATGTGCATTTATGTATTCCTTATAAAGATTCATTTTATAGGTTATGTAGTTTTAGTAAAAATCACATATTGAATATGTTTATGCACTTTCTTTCTTCCTTTCTTTCTATTAAGTTTTATATTGATGAAAGCATAAGTAATCAAACATAGAACTAATCAGTAGAGAAATTTTTTCATTCATCAAAAAGAGTTTTTCAAGTTTTGATACATATGTGGTCGATGGCCCTATCTATCACTATGTCTATCACTATGTTGCTCTGATGGTCGATGACTCCCAGATCTCTCTGCTCTATGCTGGGAAGATGAAGATTTGTGTGTCTATGTATGGCTCCTAGATATGCTCATACCCTATACACATCCTTGGAAACCCTATACCTCTACCATTAGCATCTCCTCTCTTTCTCTGCATAGTCTCAGCTCTCACTGGATACATACAAAGATGTCAGCATGCCTATCAGGATCTCTGCGACCGATAGAAGACTCTTGGCTCATTAGGTGGTAGTCGGTAGAATATAATTGTATCCTTGAGAACCTTAGATAAAAATATCCTCCACTCCACTACGCTAGCTATAGAAAGAAAAACTTTTATCAGTCTAGTGTTTTATTTTATCTCAAATCAAATCACATATTCAATCAAATTTCATACCTGGATCTCCCTCCTAGACGTCACTAAAGTGTCTAGATGGTGGGGGCATGGAGTGACTACTCTCTCCACACTTGCTATATCTAGGTCTCAGTGGTGGTGTCTTTGTGTGGGGCCATGGGGGTCATCGTGATCTCAGTGGTGATGCATGAGTAATAGGTATATCTACACCAGCATCACCAGCTGGGGGCATGTCCTCTACTCTATCTGTTCTCTCCTCCTCCATGGGATCTCCCTCATGGATGTGCTCCTCCTCATCTCTGATGTCCTCATCCTCCTCTATGGCCCCACTATCCTAGTGTGTCCCCTCTGTAAAGTTTGGATCACCTGTGGAATAATCCTCAAGAAAGATAGGACAGATCCCCTCCAAACTCTAGTACCTGATGTACTCTAGGCTCACACCTGAATAGGCTACATCTGATGGTACCTTTATATCCTTTGTTTCCTCTATATTTCTATCCTCTATGTCTATTATCAATGTTCAGTGTATGGTGCTAGGTCTCTTATAGTATCTTGTTAGATGTACATAGCGAGGTACTACCTTAGGGACCCCCTGTAACATGTCAAACTACCTCATCACCTGATCATAATAGTAGGGCATCACTATATGACTCTGATGACCCTCTAGCAGCTTATGCTATTGTGAATGTCTCATCTAGAATCATGTATCAGGCCACTCTGTCATCTGGCAGTAGGGTCTCCATATCACATCGATGCTAGCAATATGGTCTAGATGTACTCTCCAGTAGAGCATATCCCCAAACTACCAAACATCTCTCAAAGGATATGGAAAGGCTCTCACTATACTCACATCTACCATCATAGGAACTCCTTGTGGATGTGTACATGTGAAATGCTCAAATAGCCAAATCTGCAGGAGTGTGCATGTCGATAGCCTCTCTCGCTGATACCTCACTAACTGACCCAGCTCATGGTATAGCTAAGCTAGCATGCTAGGACCCCATGAGAACATGGTCCTATCTCTCTCCATCCTCTATATGAGATTTGTCAAAGGTGAAAAAAATATGGTACCCTTTGAGTTGGGTAACACAACCAAGGCTACTATACACAGCATCACCTTCCGTACTAAAGGTGTAGGGCCTGACAGTATGAAAGATAGTAGGATATGATCTGACCGGGTCCACATCTATGGAAGCACCCCTCTACAATACTCTATGTCTACATGGATCTCCTCACAACCATGCTATGTTCTAGGTCTAACAGTCTCCCCTCAGACTAGAAGCTGCATGATCCTATAGACATCTTCTAAAGTCACTGTAATCTCACCACAAGGAAGATGGAAGCAACATGTATCCTCATCCCATCTCTCTATAAGAGCTGATAGCATGGCTCGATGTAGTCTGATCTATGGAAGGACTGATACCCAATATAGTCCCACATCCCTCAATAACTTCATCCCCTCATCATCAAGCTTGGAAAGTCTCTCTTTGACCTTGACTAGCAATTCCCCAAAGGGATGCTCTCAGAAACAGACTAAGTCCTGCAAGCATAAACAAGCATCATATCAGTCATCTATATCATCAAATCTAAAAATATAATTGAACTAGGTCAAAGTCAACCTTAGTTAGGTCAATGTCAACTTTACTGGGACAATGTCAACTTTACTAGGTCAATGTCAACTTTACTGGGTCAAGGTTGACCTTTTTAGGTCAAGGTCAACCTCATCTTAAAAAATGACAAAAATCCTTTGGTCAATGTCAACTTTCATGGATCAAAGTTGACCTAGATGGGTAAATGTCAACCTAAATGGGTCAGGGTTGACCTAACAAGGGGAAAAATTGACCTTGCCTATTAAAAATAGGAATTTGGAAAGTACAAAGGTGGATAACAGTAAAATCACCTTAGGTAGTGGCTGTCTGGTAGCCAGGCTATCTCAAAATTTCCAGGCGTGTCACTTGAAGTTCCTCTCTTCTCGGCATCTTGCTTCCTCATTTTGAATTTGAGAATGGTAAGAATGAGTAAGTATTTCTCTCTTTTCATTATTTATAAGTTCCAATTAGGGTTTCCTTAGGGTAAAATCAAATTTCCCTTCTTATGCATTTAGACAAGCATCCACTCTTTTCATCATAACTTGAGTTTGGTAACTCTATTTTTAGTGCCATCAACAGTGTTGGAATAATGATTTAGATACCTAACTCCTTGAACCAGTTTAAGAAGGTTAGGAATCCTTCTAATTGGTTTAGGAAAGGAGTTCTCAACACTCTACATCTCCAATATATAGAGTTTTTATTATCACCTTGTTTCACCCTTCCGAAGTAGAAAGCCGAAATAGGGGGGCATAAGGGGCTCTATATACTTCTCAAATTATCATATAGTAAGATTTAGGTGATTTATGGATTTTCATTAACCTCATGTGTTGTAGGTTCTAATAGTTTTCTGCAGGATCTTTACATCGAGGACTTGGCTATATCCTTTTTATTTACTATCATGTTTTCTTACTTTAGCTTGCATATTCACGTAGTGTCATATCTAAGCTAAAGTGGGGGCTAAATGTATCATCTTAAAATGGAAGCACTTCCATCTTGATAGGTTTAGAACCCTCTTTAAGTACATTTATCATGATAGACTTGCATTTAGGATGCATTTTGCACTTATCTTCTTCATTTTAGATGAAATTAGGGTTAGGATCCCGAGGATTCTCCTTAATTTCCATTTTCCCATGGCTCTATTTTCTAGGTAGGACTTAGAAATAGGGTCCTCCTAGCCTTCATCATAGTCATCATAGGATTTTATGCCTATCCCTAGTATTATGTCCTATTCTGCTATCATTTCTAGGTCTTCGGGCATCCCCGGGACCTCTTGTCCTGATTCTGGCTGGATTTGGGCCCAGAGGGTCAAAATCAAGATTGTTCTTGACTAGGTTAGGTTTGATCTTGATCCTGACTAGGTCAAGTTTGAGCTCGATTCTGACCTCCTCTGAAATTTGTGCCACTCTTTCAAAATTTGGTCCCGACGGGCCCCGAAATCAATGTCGGGCTCTCGAATCCAAGTGCAAAAAGGTTTTAATTTGAAATTCATTTAATTATTTTCCCTCCTTAGTTGGTTATTGTGATTGGACCTTAATTCTAGGTGAAATTTAAATTATGGGTCCTCACATTGCTCTAGGAGCCTCACCTTGAAACCTCTATATAAAGACTCTCATTTACATTCATTTTCACCAAGTACAACCAAGCATTCTCATGATCAAGTTCTCTCAAGGAGTCAATTTCATGAGAAAGAAGATTTCAAGAAAGAAATGAATGGTGAAGATGCGAGATAGAAAGAGGATGATATAGAAGATCAAGCCATTTTTGACATCAGGCATCTTTGTGAACACCTATTTGGAGCAAGAGATATCCTTTCTTCCTTGATCCACCATTATCAACGTTCAAGCATTCAAAGATTCAATCATGGAGTAACAATTATGGATTGTGAGTTTGGTAGAAGTACTTTAGCCTTGGGGGCTTGGTATGCATTTATATCTCATTCAAATCTATGCATTTTTGTTTCATACATATTCATGCTAGGGTTTTGATCTAGAGGATTAGATCTTGGCATTACACTTTCAATACATACACATGCACATTCTATTTCAATTGGCTAATCGTGGAGGTGGAGATCACCAAAATGGGGGTTTGACTAAGGCAAAACCCTATATAGCCACCCCAAAAACCCCCTTTTTTAGATATCTATAGTCATTGTTTCAGGAATCAGAGGACAGATTTGAGTATCCTTTTCGTCAAACTTTTGAGATCTGCGAACAAAATCAGAATCGACCTTCAAAATAAAAATGTAGTATTTGACCTTTTATGAGGGTCAAAGTCGACCTGCTACCGAAAAGATGAAATTTTTTTGGGTTTTCTCCGTCTCATCTTTCTAATCACAGATATGGTTGGAGAATCTTCTGAAACCTCACACAGACTTTGGAAAATAGGTATTTCTAAATCAATTTCATGATGAGGTATTTACCTTGACCTAATTAATTTGCAAGTATTTCTAGATTTACTTATGTTATTTCAATATTACAAATGAATGGTCTTGAATGTTAGGTACACTACTAAGCTTCCATTTTAGGCCTATTTAGAAGGTTAAGATAGCAGTCACAAAGTTGAAAGGTCATGCATCTCTTTGGTGGGATCATTTGCAAACTGAGAGACAAAAGAGAGGAAAAGAAAAGATCAAGACATGGATGAAGATGCATGGAAAGATGAAGAAGAAGTTTCTTCTAGCTGACTACCAAGTGAGTCTGATGAGAAAAATGAAAAATCTTAGACAAAAGGACATGAGTGTGAAAGAATATACTGAGGAATTTTAAAAATTGGATATCAGATCTAGACATGTGGATGATGAAGTTGAGAAAGTGGCTAGATATATGAATGGCATGAGGACATCAATTCAAGATGAGATCAGTTATGTGAAGATAGATAGTGTGGAAGAAGCATACCAATTTTCTTTGAAGGCTGAAGAAAGATTGACAAAGAGACATGAACAAAGACAAAGAGGAAGAGGTGGTAGATTTAAGAGAAGTAGAGGAAGATCTTATGGAGAAAGCAGTAGATTTGACAATGCAGCACAAGATAAAGGATGGGAAGATGAACTTGCTAAAAGAGGTAATTAATCTAGAGGTAGATATACTAGTTACTCTAGGAATAATAATAATGGGAAAAGAGAAGAGAAATCTTGGTTTAAAGGTACTTGTTACAAATGTGGTGAAGAAGGACATAAAGCTTTTGAATGTACTAACTCTGGAAAGAAGACTGGAAGTAATGATAGAAATAATTTTTCTTGTGAAGAAGTTGAGGAAATGTCTAATGAACCTAAACATGGTGAGAACTTGATGCTAAGAAGGATCTTGTGGAATGAAGAAGCTGATGAGGAACCTATTTTGAGGAAAAGTTTGTTCAGAACTAGATGTAAGATCACTGAAAAATGTTGCAAGGTAATCATTGATAGTGGAAGTTCTGATAATTTGGCATCCGAAGAGCTGGTTAACAAGTTGTAGTTGTAAAGATTGAAATATCCTAAGCCTTACCATATTGCTTGGATCCAAAAGGAGCATAAACTACTTATAAGTGAAAAATGCCTTGTTAAATTCAAATTTGGGAATTATCATGATGAAGTCTTGTGTGATATTATGCCTATGGATTGTTGTCATATTCTTTTGGGTAGACCTTGGCAGTATGATAGGAAAGCTTTGCATGATGGTAGATTGAATCAATATACTATTTGGATGGATGGAAAGAAACAAGTATTATTGCCTTTGGTAGAGAAGTTTGATGAAGGTCACTGTACTACAATCAGAGTATGCTTGTTTCATGGTAAAACATTTACAAGAGAAATGAAAGAACATAATATTTTCTTTTCATTGAAGCATAAGAGTGGACAGTCAAATAAGGTTGTTGATGCCTTGAGCCGAAGAAGAAGTTTTCTGACAGAGATGAGAGTTGAGGTACTTGGTTTGATGATTTGAAATGTTTGTATGAGACTAACATTTATTTTTAAGAGCCTTGGAAATCTTGTAAGGAACACATAGTGAGTGATAAGTGGACTAGTTATTTCATTCAAGAAGACATGTTATTTAAATGAGTTCAGTTGTGCATACCTAGAGGATCTATGAGAGAGAACATAATGAAGGAGAAACATAGTGGTGGACTTGCTAGACATTTTGGGATTGATAAGACTATGAATTTGATTTCAGAAAGATACTTTTGGCCATAGATTTATAGAGATGTACAAAGAATGGTTAGAGGTTGAAGAGTTTGTCAAGTAGCAAAAGGAACTAGTTAGAATTTGGGATTGTATACACCTTTTCCTATACCTGATAGACCTTGGGAAGATGTGAGTATGGACTTCATTCTTGTATTGCCTAGAACTCAGAGAGGTAATGATTCTATTATGGTAGTAGTTGACAGATTTTCTAAGATGGCTCATTTCATATCTTGTAAGAAGACATCTGATGCATTACATGTAGCTGAATTATTCTTCAAGGAAGTGGTAAGATTGCATGGTTTGCCTAAATCTATTGTTTTAGATAGAGATACTAAGTTTACTGGTTATTTTTGGAGAACACTTTGGAAGAAGATGAATATAGAATTGAATTTTAGTTCTACATTTCACCCTCAGATAGATGGACAGACTAAAGTTGTGAACAGAAGTTTGGGAAACTTGTTGAGATGTTTAGTTGGAGATAAACCTGCTAATTGGGATTTGATTTTGGCACAAGAAGAGTTTTCATATAATAATTTAGTGAATAGAAGCACTAAGAGGACACCATTTGAGATTGTTACTCGATTTCATCTTAAGGGAACCACAGAGCTAAGAGATTTACCTACTGAGACAAGAAGTGTTGAAGCTAAGGATTTTGCAATATACATGAGAACTTTACATGATGAAGTCAAAAAGAATTTGGAGGATAGTAATCTGAAATATAAAAAGAGAGCAGACAAGATAAGAGACATAAATCTTTTGAAGTTGGAGATGAGGTTATGATTCATTGGAAAAAGAATCAATTTCTAGTTGGTACCTACAACAAGCTGAAAATGAAGAAGTTTGGACCTTGTAAGATTCTGAAGAAGTTTGACAGTGGAAATGTTTATGAAGTGGAATTACCAGAGGACATGGATATATCACCTATATTCAATATTGTTGTTATATTTGAGTACTTTGAATCAAATGATGAGATTTAAGATGATCTGGACTATCCTAAGAAGAATAGAGACAGCATTGAGAATATCTTGAATAAAAGAGTGAGCAAAAGCACAAGAGGAAAAGACTACATGGAATATCTAGTTCACTGGAAGAACAAGCCAGTTGAAGATAGTTCATGGATTACACAAGTTGAGTTGGATCTTTATGATTCAGATCAGAATATGAGTAGTGCCTGATGTGGACATTAGTTCTTTATTTACCCCAGGTGTTTGATGAAGGAGCATCTTGGGTCTTTGAGCAATCTTGCATCAACCAAAAACATTTCCTGATTTTTGTACCTATTTTTCTATTATTTTCCTTATAATTTTTGCATTTGTTGGTTTCATGTTATAAAAATATTACATGATGTTGAGGACATATTTTGGAACCTTCTCCTATGGTCGCATAAGGATTGGATAGATTGTTTCAAAGTTACAGTTGTTTTCCTTGTCGTTGGAACTGTATTTTCCTGCAGTTTTGGTTCTGGTTGCGAGTCATGGATATGATGATCTATAATGAGTCAGCCTATGTTCCCCTAGGGAATTTAAGAGGACCTAAATTAATATCATTTCCCAAAGGTGCAAGTCCTAATTCATTATGAGTCAAAAGTTATGACCGTTTTGCTCGGGGACCTATTTTCTACCAGTTTTCACGTGAAACATGGAGTGTTTCTTCTTGCGTGGTTCCGTGTGATCAAATGGGGCCTTGCATAGTTAAAGTAATTTTCTTGGGTCATGTGAGTACCTAAATCCTAAGGTGAATCAATTGGTGATCATTCTTTCATTAGTTTTGATTTAAATCTTCCAAACTAGACCTATAATGTAATTAAATGCCTGACTGGCCAACTTGTGGCTTAGCTGGCTATATAAGGAGTCTAGATTGATGTAGTAGGGAATCATGAGGTAGATCTAGGAAGGATTATAAAAATATATCATTGAACAAAAAAATAGGATGCAAGCTTTGATTCTGATTTCATAATTCTCATTGTATAAGGTTGAAACCTAGATGGCCTCACAGCTGGGCATTTGGAAAGAAATAATATAAATTCTTTGTTGTTGCTGCCAGTTGATTGTCTCATATCCATTATGTTTCACTGATTTCATGTAATATTATATTGCTTCCATTGCTTCAATTGGATTCAATTCTACTTGATTCTACTTGTATCTACCCTACCTCTATGTCAGATATAAAGGTAGAAAGTGTTCGAATGGAATGATGGAAAGTGATTACGATAGGGAGATGTTGTCAGGACCAACATTGGAACATGTTGTGAGGTAGGTGGATGAAGTGGATGTGAAGGTAGATGTGGATATGATGGAGGATTCATGCTAGGAGATTTTGGGACTTAGGAACCCAAAATAAATTTAGGAGATGGAGAAGAGGAATGAGTAGCTAGTGGACTAGCAACTTTGGATGCCATTCTGGATATTTCTTTTAGATGCATTGCATCTTTTTTCTTTGGGATCCACATAATTTTTTCTTTTTCTTTGGTGGTCCTTTGTGGCCATTGGGATGCAGTAGATTTTTCTTTTTCTTTACTGGGCCTTTGTGGCCATTGGGATGTAGTGTATCTTTCTTTTTCTTTGTTGGGCCTATGTGGCCATTAGGATATAGTAGATCTCTTGATTGGATTTTTCTTTACTTGAGCATGTCGTTTAGAGTGGACATGGAAATCTGTAGATTTTTTTGGATAGTTACCTTTAGGCATTTTGGATATAGAATCCAAATTATTGTGAGGAGCATTGAAAGGGATATGAGGAGATATGCGGGATGGACAAGATATGGATGAAGATATGGAGGGAGATTGGTAGATAGGAGATGTGGGAATGTGCCTTTTTTTATCCTGACTAGGGATGTTTGGATTTTGGATGAAAGATTGAGGAGGATAAGATGGGGGATGATATTTTGGGATGTAAGGGCCCAAAATGGATTTGGTATGTGGAGGATATGTGCTGGAGGATTTTGGGGACATAGGGACCAAAAATGGATTTAGAGGATGATTAAGGAATGTGATAGGTTGTCTTGGGCTGTAATGGTGGAGGAGGAGGAATGGCATTGTATGCTTTGGGGGGATGATGGGAAGATGCAATGCTATTTTTGGAAGGATGATTGAATTTTTATTTAGTTGTACCAACATTTCTAGAGGAAGTATCTTCATAGGTGTGACCAATACCACATGATCATGGATGTTTCTTATCCTGGATGGGCTCCAAAGTTCCCTGTTCATGAATGCCTAGGCCTTTGCCTTGATAATTCCATTTCTTGAGCATTTTATCCAAGAAAGGATACTTCTAACTTGGGGAGTAAGATAAGCATCCAATTTTAGGTGTTGGGGTGGAAGATATGAAACTGATTTCTTCTGCTTTGAGTGGGCTTTTCTTGAAAAATGTAAGTGGACCAAGAGGATAAAGTGATGAAAGTGGGATAGTTTGGATTGGAGGATCATCAAGTGGAGAGGAGGGGATGATGAGATCTTGACTGGGATTGGAGGATAGTAATGGATCTTGAAATGGATGAATTAGGATGGAAGAATCTTGAATTGGAGGAATTGGGATGGTAGGATCTTGGATTGGAGGAATTGGGATGATAGGATCTTAGATTGGGGGTGATGGAAGCAAGGGATCATTAAGTGAAGGGATAGGATCTTTATTTAGTTTGATGGATATTTAAACATGCTTTTGGACAAGATCTTGACTTGATAGGATTGGTGTGGATAGAGTGATGGGGGATGTATGGATGAACTCTTCAGATGGAGTGGATGGAAGGATGGGAGATTCTACAATTGTGATGGTGGGAAGTTGGGTGAACTTATGAGGTTCATTGAATGTGATTTGGATAATGCTAGGAGATGGAGACATGGATGGGGATTGGATGGAGTCATCAGATGGAAAGGAATCAATGATGTTACGAGATGGAAGAAGGTCAATAATGTGGGGAGATGGAAGAGGATCAATAAGTGGGGTATATAGAAGAAGGATAATAGATGGGGGTGATAGAGAAGGAATGGTAGTAGGAATAGGAGATGGATGGTCATCATTATTGGTGGCTTTGCATGAGGTAATGAGATGACATGACTCATTAACTTTAGGAGATGGATTTTTTGATGGCTTCCTTGTGAAACTCCTCAGAGACTCTTGTGATAGAGGCTAAGGTGAAGGATTAGAATGAGTGGATGGGAACCTAGGATAGTCCACATATGAAGGTGGGATGGTGGATTGTGAGTTTGGTTGAGGGGATGATTCTATAGAAGAGGAGTTGGAGGATGGCATAGCTAGATAGTTCACATAAGTAGGTATAGAGGAATCTTGTGAACTGGATTGGCTGACTGATGGGGTAGCGATGATGGATTGAGGTATGGGATATTAAGCGGTTTGAAGGATGCATTCTTCTTGTGGAAGGGGATTTGTGGTAATGTAGGTAAGAATGGAATATGTTGGATTGAGATAGGGTATGGCAGATGGTGGATCAAGGTAATGATATGGAATATTAGAATCTTGGATTTGAAAATGGGTTGGAGGATAAGGAGATGGAGGATTTGGATAAGGCATATAGTTGATAGTGTTATTGTGGAAAGATTGTGATCCATATATGACCATGGAAGAGGATGGAGGCATGAATGATGTATGATGGAGATAGGTGGATATAGCATAGGAAGAAGGTATGGATGAATAGGATAGTAGATTTCCCTTGTCAAAGGTAGGATAAGGAGAATTAGTGGATATTCATGAAGGCATGATAGGATAGTTTGAAGGAATGATTGGATTCAAGGGGATGTTTGGAGAAAGCTTGCTAAGGTTTTTAAATTACTCATCATGATCAACAAGACTTTCATCATCATTGGAATAGGATGGAGTGGAAGAAAACAAGTGACAACCAAACTCATTATAATAGATTTGAGACATACTGACTTGCAGATGAGTTGGATCGGGATGAAAGATGAAGATGGATTTGAAGAATAAGGCTTTGGATTAGGATGACTGAGAAGCTTAGACTTGGATTTGGATTAATCTTAGGATAGGAGGAAAGACTAACTTTGGAAGAAGATGGAAGGGGGATGAGGGATGACCAAGATGACTCTACTAACCTAGGATAGGAGGAAAGGAGGACAATGCTAGATGGAAAATATGCGGGATGAAAGGAAGACCATGATTATGAACCTAGGATGACAAGATTTAGGAGATTTGGATGACTTCTAGATTTGGAGGATTTGACTGACATGGAAAAATATTTGGTGTGTAGAAGTCTTAGTTTGTGTGTGTTCAACAGATGTTTTGCACTGAGTCTAAAACTTTGAAAACACATCAAGCAAGAACTACCTAAAGGTAGGCTAGTATCAAAATCTCTACCCATAGCTTGGTATCCCAAAAAGGAATACAAATGGTGAGTACTCTTAAGGTGATCTGGGAAACCACTTGGATCTGTCCTTGCACAAAGATTTTGATACCTTCGGGAGTAGATTGGGAAGCCTCTAATTAATAGGTGTCTGATTTGGTCTATGACATCCTCCCAATTAGTTTGTATGCACGTGACTCACTTAAGAGTCTAGTTGACCATGCCAAAATAGTAGGGGTATTCACCTACCTCAGGCTACCATCAACACATATTGCCCAAGCTTGAGGGGATGAAGCGAGATTTTTCTCAATACTTTATTTCTATATCGGTCGGGGAAGTACCAGTTTGAGGTCATTCTCCAAAGAGGAAGTGCTTTTCTCTTTGGACAGACCTCACTAGAAGTAAGATAAATGAACTTGTCCTAGTTCAATTTGTTTTACGTCACTTAGTCTAAATAGGTTTTGCAAAATTTGGAAACTCCTAGAAGCACATCATGAATAGTTATTTTCCAAATTGATTAAGTGTGTTATGTGCCAATACCTTCAACAACACATGTTTAGGATTTGATTTTTTCTTTCCTTGAAAACAAAAAAAGGCTCTTTTGAAATATTTTGCAAGTGTTTTATCCTTTTGCATTCAAGATTGAGTTTGTCCTTTTTAGGATTCCAAATTTTGAAATTTGATTTGAAAAATTAAATTGCTTCATTTTCACTTTGTGCATTCAAGATTGTATTTTAGGACTTAAAAGAGATGACTTTTATATTGACTTTGGTTCATTTCTGTAGGTCATTCAAGATTTGGTGTTTAGTTCAAAATTTTGAAACTATTCCTAGACTTGCACTTTGAGACTTGCATAAAAACTTTAAAATATTGAAATTTCTTAGCTAAGGTTCATTTTAGCAAAAAAAAAAGCATCAAGATTGGTTTAAGAAACTTTAGGATTGATTACGATTGATTTTGAATAGTTTAGGAAAGATATGCAGATTTTAGTCCCTTTTAAGCACTCAAAATTTGAAGTGTTCCTAGATTGCATGAAAAACTCTAAAATACTTAAGTTTGGATTAATGAAGTTTTTTTTAGCCAAAAACAAAAAATTATGAGTGATTTTGATCACTTTAGGATTGATTAGGAAATTTTTAGGAAACATTTAGGAAAGATATGCAGATTTAGTCCCTTTTAGGCATTCAAGAGTGAATGAAAGTTCATTTTAAGCCCAAGAAATGAGGTTTTTTAGTTCCTAAACATGAAAGATAGTTAATGAGCCTTAATGCTTTGATTTTTTGGTGATCAACTTGCTTCCAATGAGTAACTTCAAAATCATGGAGTTAGAACCTACAAATTTGAAGTTTAGGGTCACGTCCTAGGAGGTCCAAACGAACCCCAAAAACCAACCAAACCCAAGTTTAAGGCCTTTCACATACCCCCTATTTCTCATATGAGTAAATAGGGTAGGGTATTTTGATTTTTTTACTTGTACAAGTAAGGATCAAGCCTCATACAAGTACCCTTGACTCCTGGTATGAGAAAATAGGGCCAGAAGGCTTAAAAGAGGCCAACATTACATGCGAAAGTCCCATAAGAGTAATGGGCACCTCTGGTATGAGAATGCATAAGTACCAGTATGAGGCAAAAATTCCAAGGAGTTTACTCATATGATAATTCACCCTAGACAAGATGATATTTCCAAAAAAAGTGGGTTTTTGGCTCAAAAACCCTAAAAAAAGTAATTGTGAAGCATGGTGGGATCCCATCGGCAGTGCCAAAATGTGATCAGTGAAAACCTAACCTATTAATAACATGTGAATACATTAAAACATTATTCTAAGAATCATATACAAAACATATAGTAAATCTATTTGCAAGACACCTTAGATTGAGCTTAAACAGGAGCACCTCGTCACCGTTTGATTTTCTCTAATAGGAGGGATGTGGGTGTGCTCTTGAAATACAAAATGCTTGTTACCAATGTTGTTTAGGAAGGTTGAGGACCATTTAGGAACCATGGATACCCCATAGTGGCACAAAATCAGGTATGGTGAACCTGATTTGCCCCTAGAGTCCCAAGGAACCAAGTGAAGCTAGAATGCAGATTTGATTTATGAATGCTTATGCTAAGTTGATTTTAATCAAATATAAGTGTGATATGATTAAAATGATATGAAAAGAAATGAAATAGGATATGTTAATCCATTAAGCTAAGCTAGTGTGAGTTATGAAAGCATAGAAATGAGTTAAATCTAATAATATTGGAATTTAAGTTAAGTCTGTATGTAAATGAGCATGATAAAAATGCTTAATATGAAATAGGTAAATTGGTTCTTTTCTCTTGGAAGAGAGACTATTTATAGGATTTGAGGAAGGGCTTGGGTTAGAAAGGGGAGTTAGGGTCAGATTCAGGGTTAGGGATAGAGTCAGGGGTATAGTTAGAGGTATGGTCAAGGGGATAAGGGTTAAGGGTTGCTCACACATGTGTGAGAAACACTAGGGAAGTGTACTTAGGGGACCAAGGTGGAAGAAGGGTCATGGGCTCTCATTTTTTAGGTTGTAAGAGCCATTAATGAGGGTGTAAGGGGCCATTAATGAGCATGTAAGGCTCATTAATGAGGGGTTGAGCAGAAGTCAAAGGATGAGGGTTTAGACGAAGAGGATTAGGAATCACCCTCTAAGAAGGTTTAGGGAGGGTTTAGGAAAGTGAGGATAGGTTTACGGTTTTCTAGAAGATATATAGGGTTTTTGGCTTTTAAATAAGTATTTAATTTATTTAAAGGGTTTGAGACATAATTTATTAAATAATTAATAAATTGGAGGGATAAACATTCAAACTTCATTTAAACATTTTTGGATAGGATTTCTTAATTAAATGTCTTTAATTAAAATAGGAGAAGGGATAATGACAATAAAAATGAATTAATTAATTAATAAATACTGATGTCATCAGGTCTTTTATCAACTAAAATAATTTTAATTGACAAGTAGATTTTTAGGTGTCTACAATAATATAATTTATTTGAATAATTTAAGTAATTAAAGGATTGTTGAGTGTACTAATGTATCATGACCAAATGTGGAAATGGTGGATTTAACTTATTAGTTGAATAATAGAGTAAAATTGATGTGGATATGAATCTGATTTGTATTGAAATTTGAAATAATATATAATAGATTGATAAATTAGTTGTGATTGTTAAAGAAAAGTTTAATTATCAAGGACAATTTGATAATTTCAAACTTGTCTCAAGTGTGATATGCAAACTATTTTTCTTCACTTTGTCCAATTTATATGATTTTGTTATGGTCTTTTTGAATATGTAGAGAGTTTTTAGTATTTAAAAATACTTTATAGGATTGTCATTACATCATAAGAAAGCTTCTACCAATTCTAAGAAATTGAATATTACAAAAATTAATAATCTTTATGTTGAACACCTCTAGATGTTGAGAGGGGGGTGAATCAACATAAAACAAAAATTATAACTTGATTCTATCATAGTTCTCGGTTACTGATTATTAATCCAACTAATCATCAAAAAAGAACATAATAATGGAATATACACATGAACACCATATTTATGTGGAAAACCAAATGTGATAAAATCCATGGTGAGAATATTACACACTGTATGAAACAAATGATTACAAAGTTTTAGGCCAAAAGCCAAGGAACTCATTGTCCATGTTGTTTTAGGCACACTTCCAAGGAACTCGCTATTCCAAAGAGAACATGCACTAAAAAATATAGATCTTCCCAATGATTCATAGAGAGTAAATTGTCCTACAGTAGAAATAGAGAAAATATGGAAAATGTAGGATCTCCTTATTAGCTTCTTCAGCCCTTCTATTAGATACAACAATTCACACTAATATACTTTTTTTTTGGATTAAACAGTCTTCACATTTGATCCACAAATATTTCAAATATCCTCATACACTCTCATGCTTCATTCATCCACTTACCCATGCATAGATAATAGTTATCCACCATAGAAATCATCAAGATCATCCTTGAGGAAAATAAGTAATATTAGCACATAGTCATCCATCATAAACAAAAATATTAAATGTGATCCACCCTAGGAGATAAAGAGGACCCAAACACATTTCAAAAATTATTCTCCAAATGTTATTATCAAAGAACACACATCACAACACCCTCCAAATTTGGTCTCAAATGTGACATATAAAAAAGTATTAAAACATATTACTAGTTGGCTCCAAAACATTCTTCAAAGACCATAATTCCATGTGGGGCATAGAATTTCATGACAAAATCATCATTTATCTCTTAACTCTTTCCTTATAAAATATCTATTCCAATAATACACAAACTTGGTCACCAAAAGTAGTTGATTTGACCAAAGACTAATGTACATACAACAATATCACATGTGTGACAAAAAATATTCACCTATAAAGCACACTATCAAAATTTATTTGAATCGAAATACTGCACAAACTATTAGACAATGTTTACCAAACTACACAACCTAAAATGCCAGTGCAAAGAAATGTGGAGTATTCTCTGACCTTGAACAACCAGTCCATGATAGTTAACCTTATTGTTAGCAAGTCCCTCATCATATTTTTTTCAAAATAATAGCTGGGAACCTTTAAGAAAGATAGTATAATATTCATAGTGCATAGCCATTTTTTACCAAATCCATATAAAGCCATCATCTTATACGGAAGAATGCAAAGAATTTTTCCTTAAGGTCTTTATTTATACATTTTTTGTATGAACCTTCTTATCAACCTTCCATCTTGTGGATAATCCCTATACTATCTTGAAAACATCATCAGAATAATATAACATCATACAAATATCCAATGCCAAACACTTATTGTTCATCAAGAACGCTTCCTATCAAATCATTTATTAGATACACTTCATTGCATAAAAATTTCTTCAAATATTTTTCATCAATCGATGACGTCAATACTAGTCTTCTTCATCAAAGGTCTTCAAATATTCTTCATCAATCAATGATCCTAAAATTTACAAAATTGGCACTGGTCTTCTCCATTAGTCATGTATTTCCTTCTTCAGTAGGTTGACATTAATGTCATGTAGTGGTTGACATTGATGATAACGTAAATGCTAACAATAACCCCCTTCGACATTGATGGAAAAACCAACAAAAAAATGGGCATTCCTTCTCCCCCTTTGACATCAAGGACAAAGGACGTACTCTCACTTTCAATCTATAACTTCCTATGTTACTCCACCTAAGAGTAGCCACAACATTTGTCTAGGAGACAAAGGATATTTAATGAACTTATTCTCCTTTTGAAAAGATGGACTCCTCCTACACGTCTAGTTTTAAAAAGGACAGGTGATAACCCCTAGTTTTTGTCTAAGATGCTCAAAAGTATCATTAGCCTGAGCTTTAGTGAAAATATGTACAATATGTTCCTTAGTAGGCACATACTCCAACCTGACTTCCTTTTTGGGAACTTTTTTCCTTAAGAAGTGATGTCAGATAGAAATATGTTTTTTAATGCATTACCAGATTCTTTGAAATATTAATGGCAATTGTATTGTCATATATTATCATAATTTTTTCATCAAAAAATGCCTAAACACATCCTTAAGAGTCTACTTCATCCAAATTATTTGAGTGTGACATGATTTTTCTTCTACAGTGGATAATAAAACTAAATCTTGTTTCTTGCTCGTCCAAGAGACTAATTTGTCTCCTAAAAACAATGCACCGCTACTTTTACTTATTAAGTCATCTGCACATTTGACCTAGTCCACATCAGTGAAAAATCACCACCCCTCTTATACTAGAGGCAAAAATGTGAAGTGCCTTTCAAATATCAAAAAATTCTTTTAAATGTCACTTCATGAGATTTTCTTGGATTGCTTGATGTCTAGCATCCAAAAAAATAGCACGCATAATATCTAGTTTAGATACAGTCAAGTTGATGAAGGGTGCTCCCCTTAATACCACAAACACATAACAGAAATAGAGAACTAACAACAATATGCAAGAACAGAAAATTGGCTTCTTATTATCTCCACAAATGTGGAATTACAAACTTTCAGAATTACAATATGCAAAGCCACATGGGCATTCCCTTACAATATTCTGTAGGACAAAGTCTCGAATCAATACCCAGATCTACTACCCAAAACTGTCCTAAACTACCTAAGACAACACTACAACCTTCCTTACATAGGCAATTTTCCACCACCTGGGAAGGTTCCAGAAATTTAGCCCTAAGGGCCGACCAAACTTAGAATTATTTTATTTTTCATTTTATTACATCAAAGTCAGCTCAAAATAACTTTTGAAACCCAAACAAAAATTTTGAAGGAAAATCATTTTCCACCATTTCAGGTGACCCAACTTCCAGAGACCATAAGTCATCACCCGTTGACCCGATTAACTATTATAACCCCATTTTGGAAAGGGCATGAAGTGCTCTACAACCCTTGAATTAAGGAAGCTTCATTCAACCAAAGTTTCGATCTCATCCGGGGCCTCTAAAGCCTTCAAAATTGAGCTCAAAGTTTCTGTACCCTACTGCCAATACCGAAAATTTTCAATATCTACAATGCTAGACTTGATCTATCAATGAAACTTTACTGGCAGACTGATATGACCAAAATGAACCTCCAAGGAAGAAATTAGAACAGTCCAAGATCGGATGACCAACTTATTGAAAATAGCAAGTTTCCATAAATAGCAGCTCTACACAAGATAGCCCTTATTGAAAAGAAACCAAAAATATTTTTGGGTGATGCAAGATTGCTCTTACACCTAGGATGCTCCTGCATCACAAGTATAGCAGTCCACCTATCATATATCTATAGAGTCTCTAATCAATCTCTAGAGATTCATCATCCTTTCTCAAGTGACAACCAATATCTATAGGAGTTTCAATTGGTTTGGAACCCTCCATTCTAAATTTCTTCAATATTATTTTCGTGTACTTGTCTAATAAATGAAACCACCATATTCCATCTTCATAACTTGAAGACCAAAAATAATGACATCTCATCAATCACATAAATTATTTATGTATTTCTTCTATAAAACTTCCTACAATCATTGTCATCACCTCCAAATATGATATCATCAACATAAACAATTACTATCAACAACTTATCATATTTAATCTTAAAGTAAAGATTATTATTTATCATACCTTTTTTGAACTTTTGTTGGTGCAAATATTTGTATAGTCTAACATAGCAAGCTCTTAGGGGCTTCTTTAAGTCCATACAATGTCCTCTTGATTCTATAGACCATATTTGATGTTCTAATATCTTGAAACCATATGGTTGCTCTATATAAACTTTTTTTAACTCTCCACTTAAAAATATAGATTTCACATCAATTTGATACACTTTTAAAAAATTGTAAGCAGCAAAAGCCAGAAACATTTTAATAGCATCCATTCTAGCTACCAGATAATTTTTTTCCTCAAAATCATCTCTTCAACTTGGGTATAGCATTTACATACCAATCTTGTATTAATTATTTCTAGTGACTTCTCCATCTTCATTTATCTTATTATAGATTTCCCACTTAGTTCCAATCACATTTTTGTCCATTAGTTTGGGTACCAACTCTCATGTTTGATTCTTTTGTATTTGATCCAATTATTCTTTCATAGCTTTTATCTAGCATTCATCTTTTCTTGGTTCTACATAATTCTTTGGTTATATTATAGATAGAAAATAATAGTTTGATTGCTCACCTACCTTAGCAAGTGTTATCTTTTTGTGAACACATTTTTCCTTGTCTCTAATAATATGTTCTTATAAATGATCTCTCTAAACATATATAGCATGTTTCCTTGGATTTTTTTCTAGTTCTTTCTCTTCTTTCTTTGATTCTTTATTATATTTGGAGATTTTCCTTCATCTATAGGAATAATAGGAACTTTTTTTAATTCAATATCTAGTTCTAGAGAAATATGTCTCATAACTCATTAAGCTTGACATTTGCACTTTTCACTACTTTCTTTAATCTCATATTATGGCATCAATTTATGTATTGATCATAGTAGAGTATCCCAAGAAGATACCTTCATTTTTTCTTGCATCAAATTTTCCAAGATTTCCTTTATTTATTTCCAAATATTCAAAAATATTTGATGATAGGCTCTTTTCTGAACCACTATTCACAAGGATTCTTTGTATGATTCACTTTGATCTGTACCATAATAAGTAAGTAAAAAAAAGTGTGCACAACATCTCTCCAATACACATTAGGAAAATTAGCATCTTCACCATTATTCTAAACATCTCAACAATAGTTCTCTTTTTCATTTCAACTACTCCATTCTGATGTGAAGTCCTAGGATTATATGGTTGTCTCCTAATTCCAATTTTTTATAGAAACTATCATAGTCATGTGATGTAAATTCTAATCTTCTAAATTAGACTTCAAATAGTTTATTCTAGCATTTGTTTGATTTTCAACTAGATTCTTAAAAATTATAAATCTATCTACAGACGCATACTTCTCTCTCAAGAAAGTCACCCATGTCATCATAGAGTAATCATTAATAAGTAACATGAAGTACCTTTCACCATTAAGTGCCCTTGTTCTTTTAGGTCAACATAGATATATGTGTATCAGATCCAAAGGTCTTGTGGTTGAATATTCTTTAATCTTGAATTTATTCTTGGTTTTCTTTCCCATTTGGCACACCCCACATACAATGTTGATGGGCTTAGTAATATTTGGCATATCTCTTACAACTTTAGAGGAGATGATCTTTATTATATTTTCAAAGTTGATGTGTCTCATTCTTTTATACCACTACTAACATTCATTTTTTAATGCTAAGGAAAAACTACCTATATTGGTCTTCTTCCGATAGTAGACATTACCAAAATCAAATGCCTTGTGCAATAATTTTTTTGGACCTTTTCTAATTTCACGTTTTCCTCCAAGAAAACTAAACTCAAAATCTTTATTGCACAATTGAATCACACTCAAAATAATTTTCCTCAAACCTTTATCATAGTAAACATCACTAGCCTTATGCTTTCTATAAATAAAAATAGTTCCCTTACCACATATAGAGGCAAAACCTTCTCTAGAAAAAAATATTAATCCTTGATTATAGCTTTCAATATTTACAAACACTCTTCTATCACCTATCATATGATTTCAATAACTAGAATCAATTATCTAGTATTTGGATTCTTCTTAGATACATGCAAAGCAATTTCTTCTTTAGCATTTTGATTTCCATATTTTTCATTATCATTTTCCTTGATAGCCAACAATAGAGCTTCATCTTTTGAACTATTTTCTTCCTCATCTTTTGATGAAGAGTCTTCATTGTCAAAAAAATCTCTTTCCTTTATCATTGTCATCCACCCTGATACTCCTATTGTATCTCATGTAACTTTCTTTCCTTTCAACATCATCAAATTTCTTCCTATCTTCCCTGAAGGGACATTTAATAGCATAATGTCCTACTCTTCCACAAGTAAAACATTTGAAAGGTGGCATACCTTTATACTTTCCAAAACCTTTCTTCAATTTTTGAAAAATATTTTCTTCTTCATTTACATCAGATTCATATTTAGCATTCTTAATTTATTTGAAAGAAATATCTTTCTTCTCATGATTGTTCTCAAATTTAGACATCTTGATAGAAGAACAGAGCTCCTCCAAATTATAATTATACATATCATGACTCTATAGAATGGAGATCACCAAAGTTTTTTTAGGTCACGGTCATTGTCCTCGCAACTTTCAACAATATCTCATTGTCATCAAGAGTTCCATCAGAGCCTCTAATAGAGTTGAAAAAATTTATTTTCTCAGTGCAAGTAGCCCTCAAAATTCTTATATCCAAACATTTTCGAAGTCTCAAACTTGTGCTTCAAATTCTGCAACTAGATCTTTTTGTCTCCTTCATAAATGCTTCCAAGATTTTCCCAAATATCAAATACAATTTTACAACCCATAACATTCAATGATTTAGATTCCACACTATTGATGGTAGCATTTCTTATCTTCACATTATTCTCAAGTTATTTGACTTCATCTTGTGTAGTAGGAGCACCAGATTTAGGAGGAACATTACATTTTTTTATATCATCAAGAACACCCAATAGAATGGAGTCCAAATGTGATTTACTTCTCTCCTTACAAAAATTATAATTGGTTCCATAAAACTTAGGTACCTTGGCAACATGTTCATTTGCCACCTTAAATATACCTAATATGGTTCAGCTTCTTTTAGGGGAACCTTTCTATGATACCAATTGTTGATCACCTCCAGATGTTGAGAAGGGGGTGAATTAGCATAAACAAGATGTATAACAATTTTGTCATTATTCTCAATTACTATTTATTAATCTAACTAATCATCAACAAAACACATAATAAACGAATGTACACATGAACTCTAGATTTACGTGGAAAACCCAATGTGGGAAAAACCAAGTTAAAAGTCTTACCCACTATATGAAACAAATGATTACAAATTTTAAGGCCTAGAGCCAAGGAACTCACTGTCCTTGTTGTTTTAGGCATGCTGCCAAGGAACTCACTATTCCAAATAGAACTTGCACAGAAAATATAGATCTTCATAATACTATAAAGAGTGTATTGTCTTGTAATAGACATAGAGAAAATTTAGAAAATGTAGAATCTCTTGATTAGCTTCTTCAACCCTTATATTAGATAAAACAATTCAAACCTTTGTTCATCCTCTTTTGCATTATACATTCTTCACATTTCTTCCATGCATATTTTCAATAACTTCACATACTCTCATACTTCATTCATCCATTTGCTCATGCATATATAGTAGTTGACCATTGGAAAATTTGGATTAGGGTTAGTGTTTAATTTAGTTTGGTGCTCAATTAGGTTTATGATTAGGGTTCAACTTTCTATGGGTTACAATCACAATTCAATGCGGTTTAGTTTTAGGGTTTGTTTTTGTTTATTTTTAGGGAACTAAGTTTTTAGTTTTTTAGTGTTATGGGTAGGGTTTAATTTGGTTTGGGGTTTGGATTTAGTTTTATTTACTA
Organism: Chamaecyparis obtusa; assembly: GCA_027943335.1. Classification (NCBI taxonomy): domain Eukaryota; kingdom Viridiplantae; phylum Streptophyta; class Pinopsida; order Cupressales; family Cupressaceae; genus Chamaecyparis; species Chamaecyparis obtusa. The sequence goes on along the minus strand of BSBK01003624.1, from coordinate 189,473 downwards.
TTAGGTTTAAGATTCAATTTGGTTTATGTTTAGTTTGAAAATTAATAATTTATTTAAAGGTTAGAATTACATTAGGTTCAAAGTTAAGGTTGGTATTTATTTAATCTTACGAATTAAGGTTAGGGTTTAATTAGGTTTAAGGTTATGTTTTAAAAGGGTTAGGATTTTATTTTGTTCTATCTCCTTATCTTTCCTTACATCTCTATCTTCACCCTCTATCATTCCCACTACATTTATCTCTCCTATTTTATAGAACTATTTCTCCCATTTCTCTCCCTCTCTCCCTATTGCTCTCTCTTTCTATATCTCTCTAATTCTCTATACAAATATTTATCTATCCCTCGCTCCATCTCTACTCTATCTATTTACATATATATCTTTCTCTATCTATATCTCAATATCTCTCCATTCCCCTCCATATCACCCTCCATCTATCTTACTATATATTTCCATCTCTAGTTATCTCTTCTTATCTCCATCTCACTTCTCCCTTTATCTATTTATATTCATATATTTCTCTAGATATATCTCTCCCTCCACCCCAACATCTACTATTCTCTCCCTCCACCACCGCATCTACTTTTCTCTCCCCCTCTACCTATCTCTTTATCTCTTCCTCCCTCTCCATCTCCCTCTCTCCATCTCTCCATCCTACACTTCCTCCCTATTTCCCAACACATCTCTCTACATTCACCACTTAAAAAAGGAACTAATTGTCAATGATTACTAACCTTGAACCAAAATAGAATATCTTTTGATGAAAATATTTTAATTTTACTAAATTTTTAAATTTATATTATTGAAATTAATTGTGAATGTTTTTAAGACATTCACCACTTAACAAATAAAAGAATTACCAAAATTATGAAGCTCTTCAAAGTGCTAGATCTTATACTTTCTATTTTCTATTAAGAAATTTACTTTTTACCAATATTTTAATTCAAAAGTTAAAAATCACATGAGAAAAATATTCTTATAATTTATGTTATAACCATACAATAATAATAAGTGAGAGGAGAATCTTTTAATGCAAATATTAACCATAATCAATTTAATAAATTTACAACTCTAAAAACTAGACATCTAGGATAAATTAGTATGTGAAACTCTTTTTACCATTATACATATGAAAATAATTGTGAATGATTACTAACCTTGAACCAAAATATAGTAGCTTTTGATGAAAATGTTTTATTTTTACTAAATTTTTAAAATGTTTTATTTTTTACTAAATTTTTAAATTTATATTATAAAAATTAATTATGAATGTTTTTATCACTATATATTTAATTATTAATAAAAAATAAATATTAAATACAAAATATAATAAAAATATGAGAGTAAAGATGAAATATAAACTAAAAATGATAAAACATAAGCATTCTCTTAAAAACTATAATTATGTTTTTATTAATTACACCGTAGGTGTTTCCATCTGAAAGGAGTGAGCCTGCTTTTAAAATCTAAAGGTCCAATTTTATGGATAGACATGGTCGACCATTGCATCACTTACAACCATCCATCATTCCTAAACTATTTTTATTACTGTTATTAATGCAGTTGTCAGGTATTTTTGTGGTTCTCGGATTCCACTTTACAATTTTCACTCACTCCTTTTCATTATGCCAGTCTTTGTCAGTTGAGTTGCCAATTAGGGTCACACCGCCAACAATCATCGATTGGATTCCATGTTCTATATTTCACATAGCTCGGTTGTCTCTGTAAATCGTTAATGCTCCTACGCAACTATTTTGCAACACTAATACTATTACATTATCAAAACAAGACAAGACAAACTATCTTAAACAAAATAGAGAGAGAGAGAGAGAGAGAAAGAGATTGATTGATTGATTGATTGATAATCTTAAGGAGATATAAAGAGGTTGAGAGGGAGAGATGGGTAAAAGGACAAATACTTAGATGATAATCCATACCTCTTACATAATTAGCATTGAAATTGGGAGTGTAAATTCCAAGAATTTGCTTGATTTATAGATTTGCCCATGCCTTATTGAAAGTTTCTCCTAATGATTAATTGATCTCATGGCACACAATATGAAAGAATGGAAAGCTTCATGAGTAAGAGGAAGCTACAAATGACACCACATATAAACAATGTTACACAACCTAGAACCTATGTGAAGTTGGGTGCATTTGTAGAAACTAAGAGAAACAGATTCAACTTCCAAGACCAATCTGCATTCAAGATACCTGTTACAGAAAATGAAGCAAAAGATGGAAGAAAATGAAACCCTTCTGTACTAAAAAATGAGAGAGAGAAAATGTATTCAACATAATGAAAAATAATTACAAGGTTCAACCTAAAAAGGTGAACAAAACCCTAAAAACAAGAAAAGCTAGGTTGCGCAATATAATTAATATAAAATATTAATTATATGCACCTAAGTGATAGCTTAAGTGAAAATAGAATAAAGAAACTAACTTATTACTCTAACACCCCCCCTTAAGCAAAGCTCAGGAGGAAAGCTAACCTATCACAGTTATGAAAGTAGGAAATGGGTCCTGGCAACAAGGCCTGATCAGGTACCCAATACAAGGAAATCTCTATAAATCGGAGACAAAGGAGAAAACCCAGTGGGAAAAAATCCTCTCCAAAAAGAGATATAAAAGCAAGAAAAAGATAAAAAATGACTTCAAGAGACTCTCTCAAAGCCATAAGTACAATGCGTGCTGCTAACCCCCCCCCCCCCCCCCCGTGAGAGAGGGTCAAGGCTCCAAAGCCCCCCTAGAATGAAAGAACCCCTGGATCAATGAACAAACCACCATGATGCCAATACAAAGGAGTGAAAGGCAGTGAGCACTAAAGAGGTAACCTCAAAAGGAGAGGTGTCACTGGAAGGCCAATTTGATGCTCAAAGGAGTAGACACGAGGATCCTGAAAGGGAATCCCCAATGTTGGTGGTAAGATAGGTGTGTAGACACTATCAGGAGAGAGGAGAGGAGTTTCCTCTATAGAATCCTCAACAACTACACCTGGTGGCTCGATGAATGGAGCTGGAGGGTCTGGCAGTGCTAAAGAAGAGTCCTACTAAAGAGAAGAAACCCCAACAAGATGAGGTGAGGCAGTCACAGAAGTGGTCTCAGGAACAACACAGATGTTCAAGTGACCTGACTGTCCCACATGATGCTCTCACGTAAGAGGAGATTTGTGCTCCAATGATGGAGATGGTGGACCAAAGTGTGAGAAGGTGTAGAGACGGGTGGAATGATTGGTCTTGGAAGTTGAATCTGTTTCTCTCAATTTCTACATGGTATCAGAGCACGAAGAAAAAGATGGAAAAAATTGAAACCCTTCTGTGCTCAAAAATGAGAGAAAAAATGTATTCAACATAATGAAAAATAATTACAAGGTTCAACCTATAAAGGTGAACAAAACCCTAAAAATAAGAAAAGCTAGGTTGCGTAATATAATTAATATAAAATATTAATTATATGCACCTAAGAGATAGCTTAAGTGAAAATAGAGTAAAGAAACTAATTGATTAGTCTAACAGCATTCGCATTGATTACGCTCATTACTTCATGTTGCTCACCCATTTTAAACCCTAAAATCTCATGATGCCTAAAAAACCAAATACTCCTTAGCCCAAACAAATCCAATATGTCTATACACTTTGAACTAATTGAACTAAGAATATGAACAATCTGAGTATTGAAAACCCTAGAAAAAGTCTCTTTGGATGCTAGATTAATGAATTAGCTTAGATAAAGAAAAATCCATAAAAGTGTAATGAGTAAGCATGGCAGGATGAGAAAAATGGTGTCCATGTAAAAGAACACAATATGAGTCCCTTAGCTAGGCATTCAGATTGATATTTTAGATGTATTGATCTTTGGAGACCACCATTTAGTAGACCAATGCATCCTAAAGATCAAAATGAAGTGGAGAATCCCATCATGATGGGCCTATGCATAGGTAGAGGGAAACAAGTAGAATCAGTCATGGTGGATCTACTGAGTAAATGGTGCACTCCCCTCTAGAAAGCCCTGATCATCCTAGATCTCCCATAATCTTTGCATCTTAGGTTTGGTAATTAAAACCCTTTAATTAATTTTGCTTTACCTCTTATGCAATTATGTGATCTTTGCATAAAATTATATTCCACATTAAGTGTAGTTGGCGTTCCCATAGGTAATTATTGTTCTCATATGTAATTAATAGTTGCCCTAAAATCAATATTACTTATATTTAGATTTCATCTAACAATGGAGTGGAAGCAGTGTGAGCAACAGGGGGTAGCCGACTGGAAACGATCACCTACAAATCTTGAGAAGGGAGATGAAGGTAACAATGGCAGAAAAACCCCTTTTTGTAGGCATCCAGGTCAACAATACAATGGGCATGGGCAAACTAGGTGGCCTTTCAATATGCGCAACAAACAATGATTGCAGGGTCATCTTATATCGGAAAGAAGAGAGGAAGGTAGGGAGTTTCGAAACCCTCGACAGGCCTATGTTGGGAATGGAAGGAGAGGGGAGAACTGGAACAAGTTTGGTGCTCAGGGATATCTGAACAATGGCCCTTTATATACTCGGTTTGGGAGGAATTTTGATTTTACAAGGATCAAGCAACAGTTTTATAAACCAAAAGAGCAACCGATGGCCTCCCCGACTCCTTCAAAAGAAAAGGAGAGTAATATCAAATATGAGGTAATGTCAACTCTCAAGATTGCAAATCCTTAGTGGGCTGATGTTTTTGATGCTTTTTAAAATAGGGCTTTTTTCTTTAAATGGTTAGGACCATGGCCATCGATTTCTTTAATCAGAGACTGGTGTGGTAGGGTTTGGGGAGAAAATGTAAAACTAAAAACTCTGTCAATTGGATTTTTTTATGGGGATATGTGTTTCCTTGGAAGAGAAAAACTGGATTCTTAACAATGGTCCATATCTTATTGAAGGGAGAGGGGTTTATTTGAAAGATTGGGAGGAAAAATTTGATCCTTCAAAAGAAAAGCTAATGGAGTTTCCAGTCTAGGTCAACCTCCACAACCTCCCAATGGAATACTGGGATGAATCAACCCTAGAATAGATAGGGAATAAGATTGGCTCTTTTGTGTCAGCTAAAGAGGTGATTAATAGAAAAGATGCCTCTATTCATCCTTGAATCCTCATTAAGATTCGACATAATGATCCTATTCCAGATTTCATTATCCTTGGAACTGCGAATGGATCTTGGAAGCAAAAAGTGGAAATATGGGAAGGGGATAGTTTGACTGAATCACCTTTGCATGCATAGTTGTCATCAAAGACCAAAGGGAAAGGGTTGGAAGAAGATATACTTCTTGATCAGTTGGAGCAGGATATTGTTAAGGGTTGGCTTGGTTTTGGAGACCCGATAGCAAATAATTTGGTAGCAAAGGTGCAAGGTAGTGGCAATACTCCACAGTGGAGGAAATATTATAATCTAGCAAAGGAAGCAACGATTCAAGGTCAGGGCTATCCAATATTGTTAGAGGATGATAGAATTTCAACACAAGTTGTCAAGGATACCCCTTTAGAGGTCCTAGAAGCTTTGAGGATAGAGACCCATTCTATAAGATTTCCCCCACTTAAAGAGGATTTTTTAGTAGTTAATATGTTGGATAAATAGGAAGCTATGAGATCTTCAGAACTTTCTCCCAAGGATCAGGAGCTGATAGTGCATCAAACTCTTGATAACCCCATTTCATTAGGCAGATGTACGGAGGTAACAGGTAGAGAGCTTAATCTACAGGAGGGTCAAGGATCTCAAACCCATCCTTTTAGAGAGGAAGATGAGCATACAAATGATAATTTGCACTATAAAGATATTGAGATTTCACCAATAAGAAATCTCAATAGTGCCTTTGATAGCAACAAGGATAGCGATGATGTGTTTGAAGACTAGGATTCGGACTTTGCAGGTCAAGAGGTAGATGGCGGTCTGAATGATATGGGCTTATCAGAGTTACCAGGTGTCATAGACATTAGGCATGTTGAACAAACCTCTTCACAGCTTCTAAAACCAAGGATAGGGGAGAAAAAGAGGAGGGGACCCAAATCAAATAGGGTTAAACTGGCTATTGCTAGTAATGCTTCAGATCAAACCAAGCTTTTGAGATTGGGAAAAGGTTATGCCTTTTCTTGGGAGAAATGAAACTCCTTTCGTGGAATGTCAGAGGCTACAATGCCTCTAACATGTTACATTTGATCAAGCATTGTTTTGATCAAATGAAACCAGATTTAATCTTGCTACAAGAAACTAAAATTAAATTGGAGGACTTTGGGTTTTTTGGTAGGACATTTAGTAGATGGAAGTGTTGTTGGTCTGAAGCACATGGTGCTTCAGGTGGTTTGGGTATCCTCTAGAATGAGGCATCAATGGAGGTGATTGTTAGAATGCAATATCCAAACTGGCAGTGGATGGAGGTCCACTCAAAGAAACTAAGATGTAAATTACAGGTTTTTAATATTTATGGCCCAAATAATAGTCTACATAAGATGTGCTTATGGGGAACGCTTGCCTCAATTTTAAAGGATCTTAAACAAGAGATGGTTATTCTGGGTGGAGACTTTAATGCCATCCTAAGACCTGAAGATAAGAATGGGGGTAGAGGATGGTGGAATATCAGTCAATAATCTTTTAGCGACTTTGTGGATGATGAAGGTTTGATTGAGGTTGCATTTAAAAAAGGAGATTTCACCTAGACTAACCATAGAGAAGGTTTCCTGAATATTGCTGAAAAGTTAGATAGGTTTTTTTTAGCCGGTGATTGGGCTACTACTGCTTGGACCTGTGAAGCTGAGATCTTACCGTTTTCAGGGTCTGACCATTTTCCTATTTGTCTGTATTTAAAAGATGAAAAAACCCTAGAAAGGTGCCTCTTCAAATTTGAAATTATGTGGTTCCAAGCTGTTGATTTTGGCAATCTAGTATCTAAATGGTGGGAATCGGCTCCAAGAAGAACAGGTAATAAGGCTTTTATCTTTTTCAAAAAGTTACAGTTTCTTAAAGAACAACTAAAAATTTGGAATAGAGTAACTTTTAGGAATATCTTTGAAGATGTTAGAAGGGTTGCAGAGGAACTTAAGCTGTTAAGCCTTAAAGTTATTGAGATGGGTATGCAAGAGGTTGATTTTCAAGAGGAAAAAAGGTTGAAAAAGGAGTTAGAGGAGAGTCTACTTAGGGTGGAAATTTTTTGGAAACAAAAGTCTAGAGAGACGTGGTTGAAGGCTGGGGACAAAAACACAAAGTTCTTCCATAACTCGGTCAAAATCAGAAGAGCACAAAATAGAATTTACAGTATAAAGAATAGTTATGGGGAGATGATTGATGATAGGAATCTTATTAATAAGGAGGCTATTGATTTTTTCTCTAAATGTAAAACTCATGAGGTTATTGATGATGGCACTCTTGAAGCAGTTTTAGATGTCATTCCCCCTCTTATTACAAGTGACATGAATGAGTTTTTACTTGCCCCTACTTCAAAATTGGAAGTAAGGGCTGCTCTTTTTGGGCTGGGAGGTGATAAAGCACCTGGGCTAGATGGTTTCCCTGCTATTTTTTTCCAAAAATTATGGCCTTTATTTGAAAATGATTTATGGGAGATAGTGGAGGAATCTACAAAAGGTGGTTTCATTCATAAGGATTTCAATTCTACTTTCATTGCCCTGGTTCCTAAGAAAAATGAACAGGTCTCATTTGAGGATTTTAGGCTCATTGCTCTGTGTAACACAGTGTATAAAATTATCTCCAAGGTGATTGCAAATAAATTGAAACAAGTGTTGAATCAGATCATTTCTGAAGAATAGAGTGGTTTCTCTCCGGGGAGATCTATTTTTGAAGGGATCATTGTTGCTCATGAAGCTGTGCATTCAATTAGATCTTCCAAAGCTCAAAAAATGATGGTAAAACTGGACATTAAACGAGCCTATGATGAAGTGGATCAAAATTTTTTATTGAAATTCTTAGAAATGTTTGGCTTTGGAAATAGATGGATACAATGGATTAAAGGTTGCATTGACTCTCCAAGATTCTCGATATTGGTGAATGGCAACCCTCAAGGATTTTTCTCTCAAGAGAAAGGCATTAGACAAGCTGATCCTTTATCTCTGTTCCTTTTTATCATAATGGCAGAAGTGTTAGGACAAATGATTAAGAAGGGGAGAGATCAAGGTGATTGGCAGGGTATTAAAATTTCAGAAAATGTGGAAGCTATGACACACTTACAATTTGTTGATGATACTTTTTTAGGGGGTAAGGCATCAAGACATGAAGCAAAGGTGATGAAGGATACTTTGGAATTATATGGGAGATTGTCTGGTTAGTTTATAAATTGGAAGAAGTCGGAGGTGTTCTTCTTCAATACCCCCTAGCAATTACAAGTCCGAATCTACAAAATTCTAGATATGAAACAAGGGAAGTTGCCGAATAGATACCTAGGGGTGCCTTTTTTTGGTGGTGGAAACAAGGCAGAGCTGTGGCAAGACTTAGTTGATAGATGTTTCAGGAAGATGGAAGGTTGGAAAGGGAAGTGGCTATCCTCAGCCAGAAGAATTCTTATGTTGCAATCTGTGATTTCGGCCATACCCATTTATTCCATGATGTGCATGGAAATACCCAAAAAAATCATAAAGATTATTAATCAAAAAATGAGGAAATTTTTCTGGAATGGGGCTAATGAGGAGGCTAAGATTCCTCTTGTGGCTTGGGATAAAATTTGTAAACCAAAAGTGAATGGGGGAGCTAGAATTCGTAATTGGCATTATATGAATAAAGCCTTAGGGGCTAAGTTGGCATGGAGTATGTATGAAAATCCTAAGCATTGTTGGGTAAGGATCTTAAAAGCTAAGTATTTAGACAATATGGATGATGATAGAATCCTTACAATCAAAGATCCCCCCAAAGGTTCTGCAATATGGAACTTTATCCTTTCATGCAGACCAGTTATCACAGACCATCTATCATGGCAGATAAGGAATGGCTTAAAAGCTAAATTTTGGGATGACTCTTGGGATGGACATATGGCTTTGAAGAATTTGGAGGACTTTGAGAACCTTAAAGTATATTTTACAGAAAAATGGGGGGATAAGGTGTGTGATTATATTATTCAAAATGTTGATGATGTGGGGCCTAGCTGGAGGTGGAAGTGTCTGGAGGAGGAGGATAAAAATTCAAATGCAAGCTATTTTGGATAATAGAATTCTAAATCTCAGTGGGAAGGAGGACAAAAAATTTTGGTGTGGCTCTCAATCAGGAAACTACTTAGTTAAGCTTAGATACAAAATTCTTGAGGGATCGAAGGATGCTCTATTCACTTCACATGACCTATGCTGGCATCAAGATATTCTCCCAAAAGCGGGGTCCTTTGCATGGCTAGCATATCAAGGCAGAATTTTAACGGCTGAAAGAAGGAAACATTTGGGTATGGCTAGCCCGACAAGATGTGCTCTTTGTGAGGGTCAGGAAGAATCAATTAATCATTTACTGGTGCAATGTGTTTATGCTAGCAAATGCTGGGATCATGTGTAGCATAAGTTGGGTTGGTCTGGACCTAGACAAAATGATGTTATGGGAATTTTAGATGGATGGCCAAGGCCTTTCTATAAATCAACATTGTCAAGTGTGTGGTTTGTTTCTCGTTCACTTATAATATGGGAATTATGGAAGGAGTGAAATAGAAGGATTTTTCAAGGGGAAAGCGAACAGGTGTCTAGATGCATTAGCAGGATTGATCATGCCATTGAAGAAGTGACAGGATCGGCAGCTTCAAGATTGCAGGCTCTCAAGGTGCCCTTTGCACATATGGATATGATCATTCAAAGAAGATGGCCAGGGATACGATTTAAGGCACCTACATGCTCTCTGATTACAAAGCCCAAAAAGAATAAGAGGAAAATGGTAGTGTGGAAAGCCCCTGAAGAGGGGTGGTTTAAGGCTAATTTTGACGGAGCTGCACAAGGCAACCCTGGCATATCAGGGGCAGGTGTTATAATTAGAGATTCTACGGGGGCGACGGTGGTTTGCGGGGCTATGAGACTGAAGAATGGAACAAATAATATAGTGGAAGGACAGGCTGCATTGATGGCTATTAGATTGGCAAAACAAATTGGGATTGCTAAACTGCATGTAGAAGGTGACTCTTTAATAATTACAGAGGCCATTATGAAGCTTAACACAAAAACATGGCATCTAGAAAATATCATTGATTCAATAAGAGCGGAATTATCTCTGTTTGAGGAATTTCAAATTACTCATACAAGAAGAGAAGGGAATAATGAGGCGGATAAATTATCAAAAATTGCCACATCATTAAGTGAGGTGGAAAAGCCATGCATAAGGTTTGGTCCTTGGCTAACGGAGAGGGGTACTTAGTTATGACAGAGGGATGCAACTTTATGATGCGCAATTGGAAAAAATTTTGTGTGAAATAATGGATTGGATGGCCTTTTTCATATGTGCCTTGCATTATGAAAGGATGATAGTATTTATGATTGGAATAGGGCGGCGACAGATAATTATTGTTTCTTGAGGTGAGTGTGTGATGCCACGGGTTTTATATAGGAGGTTTGGTTTTTTTGGGCATTGCAATAAAGGCGAAAGGTGTTTTTTAGCGTGCTTGGGAAGAACTGGTTTCTTTGAAGTTTAAGGTGTTGCGATGCAGCCCAATTTTACTTTCAAAACAAAGAAACAACAAAAGGGATTGTTGGGGCCGGTGGAGAATGTGAGGTTGCAAAAAATGTTGTTACTTCCAACAAAGAAGGTCATTGAGGCTGTGTAGAGTACGCTTGGCCCTTTATTTCATAACAATGATCGTAGATGGAAAATGCAGGTGGATATAGCGGCTATGGTGATGCCATGGGGATTGGAGTTAGGTGTGCATGAGGACAAGGTCAAATGGGTTATGGAATCCTTGCTTGAGAAGACTCTAATGGTTGGATTGGATTAGCTGTTGGAATGGGTGCACCCGGGGTGGGCCTTTAATTATACAGAAATGTTTGAGGATGAGGAGGAAGGAAAAGAAGTAGGTGTGGTCCCTTTCTTGACATGGCCGAAATGAATCAACAAACATGATTATTTGGTGGAAAGGAGCCAGGCGTGGGATAGGTTGGAAGGGGCTATAATGGAAGTGAAGGTTGAAAAAAGGAGGGTGACTATGCCTCTACAGGTCCCCCGAATGAAACACACTGCTGGGTTGCACCGAGCTAGGCGAGTCTAGGTTGTGGCTGTGGAAGGATGGTTTTTTGGGGGGTTTTTTGGCTACAGGTGAAAGGTGCGACGATGTTGTTGAAGCGAATGCTGCTAAAGCGAAGAAGCAATGGGAGCTATGGTGGTTTTTTTTTATTTTGGTGGGGCATCAACGGCTATGCGGATGGTGGAATCAAAATTTTGATGGGCGTCGTTAGTCTTCCGAGGACGGGTGGGCTATCACCTTTAATGTGCAGTCATGGATAGATGCCGAATTTGAAGTGGGTGAATTTTTGTGACTCCCGGTTATCTGCTGCTTTTATGTCTTTCAAAACTCTGTTGGAGATTGATAACTGTGATCGATATATTTTTTAGCAGGGTTGCGTATAGGGAGTTTGGTTTAAATGGTTGTAATGTACGGTGCAATATTATAAGCAACCAATTATGGGTGTTTGGGGTTTAGTCTTTAGGGACAGGGCTGATAATTACTACTCTTTATTGTAATTTCTCTTTCATATATCAATAAAAATTACCTATTACAAATCAAAAAAAAATAGTTGCCCTAAAATCATGACTCTTAAATAGATTATATGTATTCTCCTCTTTTTCTTTGTAATTTATCTTCAATATATCTTTGGCGTACCCATTGCACACCAAGGTGCGATTGCTAGTTTGATATGTATTTTTATTTTGAAGGTCACAATCTCTAAATTTAATGAAATTAAAGTAAATATTTTCTTGACATGGATGGCTCACCTCAGTATGCCACTGTAGTAAGACTTATCAACTAATTATACAAAACCAAGTTGAAATCTAAACATATAAGTTTTCCACAATCCATTGTTGAAATCTATAAAATATAGATAAATTGTATATTAATAATTTTCATTTTTATCAACAAACTTAAAACAGTTCATCAAATTTAATAAAAATATTTTTGAAAAATAAGTTAAAGATCTATGAACCTATTAAATTATAATTAACTACAACAAAATTACATAATATATTATTAGATTCCAAACAAAAATTTATATTTCTTCTTAATGTCAATTACTACTTTATTATCTAATTAGAAACCACGACAATAGTTTTATATAAAACTATAAGCACTTGTGATTAACTTTTTGATTACCAAAAAAAACTTATCCCAACACTTTTTTTATCATAATAGTTTTAAAATTTTATTTATGATTTAATATAAAAAAATTATTTAACCAGAAAAATTATACAATTATACAATTAAAATTTAATAAAATTCCCTTGAACTCTTTTAATTTTTATCTAGGTGAAACACTCTTAAGTACCTACCAGCTCTCAAAAAAATAAAAAATCCTATAATCAAAATAAGCGGATTTACTGCCTCTTTCAAATCTGCATTTGTACGTCGCAAAGGCGGGAATGCATGGATGGATGCAAGGGCGCTGGGCATCCGTTTTGATGCCGAAACAGCCCTTAATCATCAGTTCAGAAAGGGCTAAAGAATTGTGTCAGAAGCATTAATGGAAGTCATGCCATTTTACAGCGACGGAGGAGCAGCTCTGGCAATAAAGGGGTGTGACAACAACATCGCTGTCGTCCAGCGCTGAGGAGCATCCTTTTTCAGACAACATCGAATAAAGCTCTGAAATTCAGCAGAAGCTGAGGGAGGCGGCAGGGGCGGATCGCCATGACAAATGGCCGACATGAGAGTCGGCCAGTCGAGCTGCGAACCAGAGGAAGAAAACGGAAATCTTCCGATATAGCACTCCAGAAGCGTCAATCCCAGGCTCCAAATATCCCCTGCGTAGCCGTCATAATGTCCGTCGTTCTCATCCAGATCAAATCTCTCAGGGCTCGTATACGCAAAAGTTCCTACATACGAATGCCAGGGATCTAGGGTTCGAGACAAGATCCGGCTCACGCAGAAATCCGTGATCTTGACTTGCCGCTCGAAACTGAGCAAAAGATTTGAAGGCTTTATGTTGTGATGCACGATCTTTTGGTCGTGAAGGTACTTGAGGCCATGGAGGACCTACCGTGCAACCTCGGCAAGAAAGGGCTCGGGAAGGCGTGGCGTAGGGCACTTGTCAAGGGAATCCATGTCCATGTACTCCAGCACGAACTGGATCTCACCGCCGCGATAAAAAATGCCATGGCATTTAACGACATAGGGGGAATCCGTTTGCAGTAGAATGTCCATTTCTCGCAAGATCTGGCGTCTGGTGGACCGATCGTGGTTGCCGTGCACAATCTTTAGGGCGTTAAGGCACTGCGTTTGCCGGTGCCGGACCTTGTACACTTTGCCGCCGGCTCCATACCCTAAGATTTCAACTTTCTCCAAATCTGCCGCGTCGCTCACTTCTCTGGTAGTGTTCGTGGCCATGGCAACCTCGTTAGGGTTTGAACTGGAATTAGGGTTTCAATTGGACTTAGGGTTTGAATTCGAAGGCTGTCTTGATGCGGGCCTCGGGTCACCACCGAATAGGATCCTCTCGTGGAACAGTCGGGAGCCTTAACCCCAACGCTCGGCCTTGGCATCTTTGATTCTCCATTGCGATTCAAACTTTGAACTTCGAACTGCTCGATTGCGAGTCGAACCTGGAACCTCTTGGTATTCAGCTGCTTTGCATAGGATGTAGTTTATAAGGAAGGCTCTGCCCCAGTCAAAGGAGTTGGAGGAAGAAAGGATTGGAAATAAAGGTTATAACATTTGTTTCTCGTCAAACCAGATGACCGTAAGGGGGAAGCTTTCTTTCTCCGGTGCGATTTTTTTTATCAGTTCGGTCCGCCTGCATGTTTGAAAAATTTTAGTGGAAATTTGTGTAAGTTTACGTTGGATTTGATTTGTAGAATGGAAGGTAAACACTGCGCGTTATGTTCTGAAGTTTCTAAGTCATGAGAAAATAGTGAAACTTCTTTTAGGGCCAGTTTGGTGCATGGCATGCAAAACGCTGGATATAGTCAATTTTGGAATATGTTGCAATTTTGGAAGATACATATCCTCAAAATGATATCCGGAATATGTGTTGTGGTGTTTGGTGCACCCGAAAGATGATTGAGAAGATGTATTTTTCGCATTTGGGTGCAATAAATTGGAATTGAAATATGCACTGAATAAGAATTTGTTTTAATTTATTTAATTGTTTTATTGTTTAATTTAATTTGGTTTTTACATTTTTTAAATTTATTTGTTTTACATTTTTTAGGTGTTTCTGAATATTTATTTTATTTTTCTATCAACTTTAATTTTATAATATTTTGAAATAAAATTATGTTTATAAGTTTTTTAAATTTTAACATTTTGTATAAATTTTTGGTGATTTTTTCAAATGTAATTATGTTTTTCAAATTTTGTAGGTGTTTTTTAATATTTATTTTATTTTTCTATCAAAATTAATTTTATAATATTTTGAAATAAAATTGTGTTTATAAGTTTTTAAAAAATTCAACATTTTGTATAACTTTTTTTTAATTTTTTCAAATGTAATTATGTTTTTCACATGGCGTTTTTGAATATTTTTTTAATTTTTCTATCAAGGTTAATTTTATAATCTTTTGAAATAAAAATATGTTTATAAGTTTTTAAAAAATTTAACATTTTGTATAACTTTAAGAAAAAAAAAATTTTATACAAATTTATAAAATAACAAACTCCAAAATACACAAGTCATCATTATAAACAAGCCATTCATTTTATTATTTATTTTTTTCAAAATGTTGCCAACCCAGCTCAATAGGAGCATCGGTAGGAAAGAGTCGGGTGGAGAAAACCTTCGGTCTAGCCCCAAAACATACGATTACAATTTGGATGAGGCATTCCTCATTAGCAGATATGAAATTACAACTTGATTGAGGCATTCCTCATTACACAATGCAGATATGAAATTACAACTTGAATGAGGCATTCCTCATTTACATAATGCAGATACAGTGTTATAATCTTATGAGTCTTTGACGCTCTCTCATGCCTGAACTCGTGTTTTTGTTTGTGGACACTGCATACATAGAGCATACGACTACTTTTTGCTTTTGTTACGACTATTTTTTGCTTTTGTTAGTACACCAATGAAATACATTCAACAAACCTGGGTTAGAATTCTACAATGCAATAACCAAAAAAACACTAACGTTAAATCATGTGACTGATAGCAGATTGGAGCTCACCTAAGCCATAAACATGAAAAATTATTATAAAAAAAAGATGGAAACCATATATATGTGCACTTGACGCAAAGAGAAGTTACGTCATATCCATATTAAAATAGTAGTTACAATATGAAAATACTAAACTGACTAATTCATGAGCTCATCTCCGCATATGGTCGAAACAAAGATATGCAATTATAATACAGAGAAGGCATCGTAAAAATATAATTTCCGCATTTGCCCTAGTCTGACACGTTTTACACTCAAATCCTTCATTGCGGATAAGTGGAGATGGGCGGAAGCTTTCTTTCTCCGGTGCGATTTTTTTTTCTCGTCAAACCAAATGACCGTAAGGGGGAAGCTTTCTTTCTCCGGTGCAATTTTTTTTATCAGTTCGGTCCGCTCGCATGTTTGAAAAATTTTAGTGGAAATTTGTGTTAGTTTACGTTGGATTTGATTTGTAGAATGGAAGTTAAACACCGCGCGTTATCTTAACAAGTTTCTAAGTCGTGAGAAAATAGTGAAACTTCTTTTAGGGCCCGTTTGGTGCATGGCATACGAAATGTTGGATATAGTCAATTCTGGAATATGCTGCAATTCTGGAAGATACATATCCTCAAAATGATATCTGGAATATGTGTTGGAGCGTTTGGTGCCAGAAGATGACTGAGAAGATGTATTTTCCACGTTTGGGTGCAACAAACTGGAATTGGAATATGCACTGAATAAGAATTTGTTTTAATTTATTTAATTGTTTTATTGTTTAATTTAATTTGTTTTTTTCATTTTCTAAATCTATTTGTTTTATATTTTCTAGGCGTTTTTGAATATTTATTTTATTTTTCTATCAACTTTAATTTTATAATATTTTGAAATAAAATTATGTTTATAGGTTTTTTAAAATTTTAACATTTTGTATAATTTTTTGGTGATTTTTTCAAATGTAATTATGTTTTTCAAATTTTGTAGGTGTTTTTTAATATTTATTTTATTTTTCTATCAAAATTAATTTTATAATATTTTGAAATAAAATTTTGTTTATAAGTTTTTTAAAAATTCAACATTTTGTATAACTTTTTTTTAATTTTTTCAAATGTAATTATGTTTTTCACGTGGCATTTTTTACTATTTTTTTAATTTTTCTATCAAGGTTAATTTTATAATCTTTTGAAATAAAAATATGTTTATAAGTTTTTAAAAAATTTAAAATTTTGTATAACTTTAAGAAGAAAAAAAATCTTATACGAATTTATAAAATAAAAAACTCCAAAATACACAAGTCATCATTATAAACAAGCCATTCATTTTTTTCAAAATGTTGCCAACCCGGCTCAATAGGAGCACCGGTAGGAAAGAGCCGGGTGGAGAAAACATCCAGTCTAGCCCCAAAACATACGATTACAATTTGGATGAGGCATTCCTCATTAGCAAATATGAAATTACAGCTTGAATGAGGCATTCCTCATTACATAATGCAGATATGAAATTACAACTTGAATGAGGCATTCCTCATTTACATAATGCAAATACAGTTTTATAATCTAATGAGTCTTTGACGCTCTCTCATGCCCAAACTCATGTTTTTGTTTGTGGACACTGCATACATAGAGCATACGACTACTTTGTGCTTTTGTTAGTACACCAATGAAATACATTCAGCAAACGTAGGTTAGAATTCTACAATGCAATAACCAAAAAAACACTAACGTTAAATCATGTGACTGATAGCAGATTGGGGCTCACCTGAGCCATAAACATGAAGAATTATTGCAAAAAAAAAATGGAAACCATATATATGTGCACTTGACGCAAAGAGAAGTTACGCCATATCCATATTAAAATAGTAGTTAAAATATGAAAATACTAAACTAACTAATTCATGAGCTCATCTCCGCATATGGTCGAAACAAAGATATGCAATTAGAATACAGAGAAGGCATCGTAAAAATATAATTTCCACATTTTCCCTAGTCTGACACATTTTACACTCAAATCCTTCATTGCAGATAAGTGGAGATGGGTAGACAAGTGCAGATGAGTTGTCATTGACCCAACTAAAATATCTGCAACCATTATTTCCCTGTGATGCCCAATCTACATTAGTTCTTATAATATAATGAATAATATTTACATTACAAACATTAAATATATACACATTAGCAACCTTTTTTCTATTTGGGCAACACCAAAATTATCGTCCAGAGTTGTTTGACGTCCGTGAAGTCTTCATAACGCACTGTCCACCACCACATTGACAATTTGGCACATTGACAAGAGCCATCGAGCCTATATCAATAATGCATCGCACCATCTTTACTACATTTATTACATAAATATTATAACATATAATCATGTGATTATAATAATCACACATTCACCACTATTGTGAATATACTCTCAATATATTCATCACTGACAATCAACCTATAACCATCAACCCAAGCCTATATCAACCAAGAAGCCTTTTGGGAGCTTCAACCATAATTATATCAGAACAATACAAATAATGCAACTTTCTACATTTACAAAGTCTATTAGACTCATACTTGAAAATTCATGAGCCACAACAATCCCAAAATTAAACAAAATTCATTGAGAAAAACAAAAGGTGGCAAGGCTGATTCAACCATAATTAGTTATGGCAAGAAGGAATTCTAGACAAAAGATTTTACTTTCTTGATTGATTGGTTTGACCCACAAATTACAAACTTGGGAGTTTGAGGGATTGTTCATTGTTTAAGGTTGCTGAGAGGGATTGTTCATTCTTAAACTATCCTTGCCACAAATGAGGACATCTCACAGTTGCTGTCCCTTGTGTAATTGCCACTTGAATTGTCACTGTCCTTGTGACATTATCAAGAAGAAAAACATTTGCATAGTTCAATACCAATACATTCAAGTGCCAATTACACAAGGGACAGTCATTGTGAGATGTCCTCATTTAGTACAATAGAGAGATGTCCTCATTTGTGACTGTCCTTACAGTGACTGTACATTATCATGTTGTCTTTACAGTGACTGTCCTCATTTGTGACTGTCCTTGTCACAAATGAGAATGTCTCATAGTGACTGTCCCTTGTGTAATTGTCACTTGAACAAATGAGGACATCTCTTGATAACATTAGAAATAGCAATGTTTATTTTGTATTTCCTGTCTTCTTTCTACTCTGAAGAGAGTGTGGTTTGGTTGGGAAGCTGTGATGTTGGCCCCTGTCCTTGTCACAAATGAGGACATCTCACAGTGATTGTCCCTTGTATAATTGCCACTTGAATTGTCACTATCCTTGTGACATTATCAAGAAGAAAAGCATTTGCATGGTTCAATACCAATACATTGAAGTGCCAATTACACAAGGGACAGTCACTATGAGATGTCCTCATTTAGTGCAATAGAGAGATGTCCTCATTTGTGACTGTCCTTATAGTGACTGTACATTATCATGTTGTCTTTACAATGACTGTCCTCATTTGTGACTGTCCTTGTCACAAATGAGAACGTCTCACAGTGACTGTCCCTTGTGTAATTGCCACTTGAACAAATGAGGACATATCCTGATAACATTAGAAATAGCAATGTTTATTTCATATTTATTGTCTTCTTTCTACTCTGAAGAGAGTGTGGTTTGGTTGGGAAGCTGTGACATTGGCCCCTGTCCTTGTCACAAATGAGGACGTCTCATAGTGACTATCCCTTGTGTAATTGCCACTTGAATTGTCACTGTCCTTGTGACATTATCAAGAAGAAAAGCATTTGCATGGTTCAATACCAATACATTCAAGTGCCAATTACACAAGGGACAGTCACTATGAGATGTCCTCATTTAGTACAATAGAGAGATGTCCTCATTTGTGACTATCCTTACAGTGACTGTACATTATCATGTTGTCTTTACAGTGATTGTCCTCATTTGTGACTATCCTTGTCACAAATGAGAACGTCTCACAGTGACTGTCCCTTGTGTAATTTCCACTTGAACAAATGAGGACATCTCCTGATAACATTAGAAATAGCAATGTTTATTTTGTATTTCCTTTGTAGTTGTAGTGGTTTTCATGTGTAGTTGTAGTGGTTTTTCATGTGTAGTGGATTTCATGTGTAGTTTTAGTGGTTTTTCTTATGGAAAGGTGTAGAGTGCTTGTACCCTCTTTGTACGGGCACTTCTTAGGGTAGGCCACTATGCTTGTACAGTAGGGTAGTTCTTTGCATAGTGTAGCGTTTCTGCATTTTGAAATGATGGGCACTGTGTAACATTTGACGTTGGCCCATGTCCTTGTCACAGATGTCCTCATTTGTGACAAGGATAGTGCCCATCATTTCTGAATGAAGAGATGTCCTCATTTGTTCAAGAAGAAAAGCATTTGCATGGTTCAATACCAATACATTCAAGTGCCATTACATAAGGGACAGTCACTGTGAGATGTCCTCATTTGTGACAAGGACAGTGCCCATCATTTCTGAATGAAGAGATGTCCTCATTTGTTCAAGAAGAAAAGCATTTGCATGGTTCAATACCAATACATTCAAGTGCCAATTACACAAGGGACAGTCACTGTGAGATGTCCTCATTTGTGACAAGGATGGTGCCCATCATTTATGAAAGAAGAGATGTCCTCATTTGTTCAAGAAGAAAAGCATTTGCATGGTTCAATACCAATGCATTCAAGTGCCAATTACACAAGGGATAGTCACTGTGAGATGTCCTCATTTGTGACAAGGACGGTGCCCATCATTTCTGAATGAAGAGATGTCCTCATTTGTTTAAGAAGAAAAACATTTGTATGGTTCAATACCAATACATTCAAGTGCCAATTACACAAGGGACATTCACTATGAGATGTCCTCATTTGTGACAAGGACAGTGCCCATCATTTTTGAATGAAGAGATGCCCTCATTTCTTCAAGAAGAAAAGCATTTTCATGGTTCAATACCAATACATTCAAGTGTCAATTACACAAGGGACAGTCACTGTGAGATATCCTCATTTGTGACAAGGACAGTGCCCATCATTTCTGAATGAAGAGATGTCCTCATTTGTTCAAGAAGAAAAGAATTTGCATGGTTCAATACCAATACAAGTGCCAATTACACAAGGGACAGTCATTGTGAGATGCCCTCATTTGTGACAAGGACAGTGCCCATCATTTCTGAATGAAGAGGTGTCCTCATTTGTTCAAGAAGAAAAGCATTTGCATGGTTCAATACCAATACATTCAAGTGCCAATTACACAAGGGACAATCACTGTGAGATGTCCTCATTTTTTACAAGGACAATGCCCATCATTTTTGAATGAAGAGATGTCCTCATTTGTTCAAGAAGAAAAGCATTTGCATGGTTCAATACCAATACATTCAAGTGGCCATTACACAATGGACAGTCACTGTGAGATGTCCTCATTTTAGTGCAATAGAGAGATGTCCTCATTTTTTACTGTCCTTACAGTGATTGTACATTATCATGAGGACGTCTCACATTCCCCATCACCTAGCAACTGCTATTTTGAAACACAAGCTTCAACTATTTAAAAATTACAATATACACACTTGAATTGTCACTGTCCTTGTGACATTATCAAGAAGAAAAGAATTTGCATTTGTATCACTACTTTAAGAATGAACAATCCCTCTCACCAGCCTTAAATAATGAACAAGAAAGTAATCATGTGAATATCAATAAATGGACAAATATATCAAAGGACTGTAAAATAGAATAGAAAATACAAATTCACAATAACCAGCTCATATAACCATAGTCATTACATTTAACCCAGCACATGAATAGAAAATACAGTAAACAACACATTGGACCAAAAGAACCATAACTGCATTTTGAGACAGGTTTACAATGCCAAGATTGAATCCATAATTCTAATTAAATCCATCACAAGATCAGAATTTAAAAATAGTAGATTAAATACATAATTCTGATTGTTTTAATATGAAACATTAGTTTTGATTTGAAACATGGATCAAATAAACATGGATCAACTAAAGTCCTCCAAACTTATGTATCATATATGTGACTCTCTCCCCTTCATCCATTGTCAAGAACAATACGGTTGATTTCGGATCATGCATTAAGTTTTCATATGCATCAAGCATGGTAGACTGGCTAAGGCCAGGGATTGCTTTAAGTGCTTTATACAAATCCCCTGCATCATTTTTCATAGTAGATGTCCTATCCACTTTCAGAGGCTGTGGAAGGCCTATTGTAATGCCTGCAGATAGATCTTTGATCACTTCGCAAATTGAATCCAATGATCTTACCGTGTTTCCCGTCTTCCTCTTTGGCCTCCTTGATGATGTTGAAGGGTTGTCTCTGCCGCTTGCAGTAGATTGGTTCGATGTAGGTGTATCAATAGATTCGAAACCATCATTAGCCAAATCAACAACAGTCTCAAAAGATGCAGTATCCATACCATGATAAGTGAAATCTTCCTCATCATTGAAATCTTCCACAGTCTCTTGAGCTGTTGTAGCTGCAGTGCCCTCAGCTATGTCATTCCCAAAAATACAGGATAATTCATTGTAGTATTGAAACGGCTGCCTCTTATACATTCTGGCATTTTCAAATTCCTTTCTCTGTATGATGGCCAAACAATTGAATTCATTATTGGTCTTTCATTACTTAAAAAGATATATTCAACTTAAAAGGAGATTTTAAGACCATGTTACCTTCAACAACTCATCCCAAACACTATCATTGGCATCCATAGTTTGTGTAGTCTCATTCCATGCTAAGCCACTTGTATCACTCAAGCCTTTCATGACTCTATACCCTTGCTTCCAAGTTTTCAGCTTGTTCTTGAAGTTATCCTTCAATAGCTTCATTTTCAACTCATTATTGAACCTCCTTTCAATGGATGTCCAAGCCTCTTTTTTGAACCCCCCTTCAGCGTTTTTTCCAAGCTGCACTTGCTCTTGTAGCAAGTCTAGCAACTTCCGTTCCATTTATTTTGTCCAAAAAACCTTCTTGCAAGAAGAAGTTGGATGGATAACTTGAACGTCACCATCCATGTTCATGTTTACACCCATAGACATACCTGAGGCACACAACATGAGTTACCCACTTCTTTTGACAAGATCAATTGCAGTGTAAACAGATGCAAAGAGGCATATATACGTAGATGTAAACATTAAATATAGCAACATTAAACATAACATGACAATATTAAATATAACATGACAACATTAAATATAACAACATTGAATATGACATGCCAACACTAAATATGCCATAACGACTTTTAATACATATAATATTAGTTCGTGAAATTTATGAAATCTGACATTAAAGTTTAAACACTACCATAATAGTTATTCAACTGACTAAGATCAATTTCTATGGTCTTCCCACATCCTTCTTGCTATTTCATCTCAAAATTTGCCCCAATCATCTCTTTCACGCTGGCTCAACCCATATGTCTCAAGCACTGGTACATCTATCCAATCACAACCATCTTCCTCTTCAAATTCTATCTCGGATGGAAGGTCGTCCTCTATCATAATGAAGTTGTGAAGTATGCAACATGTCAAAACAATCTTTGTTTGTGTCTTGATTTGATAAGACGTCACATGCTTCAAGATAGGAAAATGTTGCTTCAAAATCCCAAATGTATGCTCTATTACATTCCTAAGCGAGGAGTGTCGATGATTAAATAACTCTTGTGGGGTGTTTATTGGGTTTTCTCTTGAAAACTCCTTTAGGTGGTAGCATGTGCACTGATAAGGTGCGAGAAATCCTGGTACGTTTGGATATCCAGCATTGATTGAATAATATTTACCTAAACAAAACAAAATGTCATTGTTATAACGTTGTCTTATTTTTCGTATGCTTCAATAATATAATCATATTTTACAAACCTGGGGGAACTACCAATGGATCTGCTCTAGATAGAGCCAAAGCTAGAACATGGCTATCTGTAGCAGACCCTTCCCAACCAGCAAGGATATATTGAAACTTATAATCAAATCAACACACTCCCATAACATTCTGCGACAAGTTGCCATTTCTATCATGATATTTAGGTTGCATGTTGACATCCACAGTGACTGGTATATGGGATCCATCAATTGCTCCCACACAGTCCTGTAGTCAGAAAAAGTCATAGGTCTAATGAACACGCGATAATAGGATTACAACTCAATCAAACAAAATTGAACCACTGGGAGATATACCTTGAAGTATGGATCAAAACGGATCTTCCCACTGATTTCCCGAGGAGTGTTTGGAACAGGGGGTATAAAATAATCCACATGGAGTGCTAAGATAGCCGTCAAGACCTTATGGAAGTATCGGCTTACCGTCTCTCCAAAGTGCAAAAAGTTATGGGCAATCTTACGATTCCTCAAATTGTGGCCAAGAGTATGGAGGAACATGACTAATTGTTCTTCTAACGTGAGGATTTATGTATCTCTGATGCTTCCTTTTTGCCTTAAAATATTGGCTAGTTTAAAGAAGGATCATCTACTCATGCGTATTTGGTCAAAGCAATCCATCTCATTGGAGTTGATAATACGCTTATAAAAAGGAATTACATCTCTTTTGCGCTTACGCGTATTTTGAATACCTTCTTTTACAGACTCTGCTATGGCTGCCACAAGGGTGGCAAGAACAACTACAAAAATAGGCAGGACTCTTCTCCTCCTCATAATTTGTCCTTCAAGTTCAATATCATCAATGAGATCCATTAAACTACCTAAAAATACCAACAAAACAATCACCAAACAACATAAGAAAACACCCAACTATAATGCATAATCAGTGAATAGAGTTGCAGGTTGAGTATACAACATATGTAGACAAGAAAGGGAATATGGTATCTATTGATTTTGTTGATGATGAAAGTAATTACCATCAAGAGAAAGTACCATAGAATAATGTAAGTGACCATAAATTAGTTGAGAAAAAAATAACTTTATTCAATTCATACTTTACCTGCTGATAACATTCAAGCATGACTGTGAAGTAGAATTGGAGAATTGAATGTGATACTTCTAAGCTTTGTGTATATTGTAATTTTTAAATAGTTGAAGCTTGTGTTTCAAAATAGCGGTTTTTGGGTGATGGGCACTGTGAGATGTCCTCATTTGTGGCAAGGATAGTCACAAATGAGGACACTCACTATAAAGACAACATGATATTGTACAGTCACTGTAAGGACAGTCACAAATGAGGACATCTCTCTATTGCACTAAATGAGGACATCTCAAAGTGACTGTCCCTTGTGTAATTGGCACTTGAATGTATTAAACCAATGTGTTGTTTATTGTATTTTCTATTCATGTGCTGGGTTAAATGTAATGGCTGTGGTAATATGAGCTGGCTATTGTGAATTTGTATTTTCTATTCTGTTTTATAGTCCTTTGATATATTTGTCCATTTACTGATATTCACATGATTACTTTCTTGTTCATTGTTTAAGGTTGGTGAGAGGGATTGTTCATTCTTAAACTAGTGATACAAATGCAAATTATTTTCTTCTTGATAATGTCACAAGGATAGTGACAATTAAAGTGGCAATTACCCAAGGGACAGTTGAATGTGATACTTATAAGCTTTGTGTATATTGTAATTTTTAAATAGTTGAAGCTTGTGTTTCAAAAAAGTGGTTGCTGGGTAATGGGCAATGTGAGACGTCCTCATGATAATGTACAATCACTGTAAGGACAGTCACAAATGAGGACATCTTTCTATTCCACTAAAATGAGGACATCTCACAGTGATTGTCCATTGTGTAATGGCCACTTGAATGTATTGGTATTGAACCATGCAAATTCTTTTCTTCTTGAACAAATGAGGACATCTCTTCATTCAGAAATGATGGGCACTATCCTTGTCACAAATGAGGACATCTCACACTGACTGTCCCTTATGTAATTGCCACTTGAATGTCCTTGTCACAAATGAGGACATCTCACAGTACAGCCCATACAGGTCATATTCCTTCATGAACTGAATTGGCAGAGGTTATACAGTGAATCTACTTTCTTAAGTATTGGTTTTGTTTGGTGAGTTTTAGAGGCTATATTCAAGGACTATCTGTGAAAGATAGGAAACCACCACTTGTAGCTTCTGCAACTGAGTGGAATGGGTCCAATAAGGTAGGGCTAGGTCTTAGAAAAAATTTTATGAGCAAGAGAGACAATATCTAATGATGATTTAATGAAATAACAAGAGTTTCCTGTGGTTTATTGATTTTTCTAAGTTGCAAACCCTTATACTTTTCCACACAGTAGATTCATGTTGACCAATATAGATGGTTATATGGGATATTGAATCTAGTTTACATTAAATCAAGTCTCATTTGATTTCATTATACCTAAAAGGCATTGGGGCTTAGATGTAATTATTTTTCCGATTTAAAAGAATTGGGTTGTGATCCAATACCATCCTTGGAAGGGCATATAATGTGGCATCATATCCCAGGTCATTATTATTGTTCTCTCATTAGAATCCCAATTTTCAATCACTAGGAGAGCGAGATCAATATTGATGTTTGCAATTTCTTCCCTTGAGGGGATAGTCTTTTTTAACAACTCCTTAGGGTCTTTCTCATCTCTTTTTTCCCTAAGGAAGCTAGCCTCACAATGACTATCTTCCCCAACAAAAGTAATCAGGTTTGGCTTATTGGGAATTCATTGTTCAACCAAAAAGGTCTTATAGTCTATAGTCAAATGACTAGCTTCATTATGGTTGTCTTTCACAATTAAAGCAACTAAGTTTAGGTTATTGGGCTTATGTTGTTTGACCATTAGATTCTTACAATTTGTAATCAAATATCTTGGTCTGGCACAGTTTTTGCACAAAGTGGTTGTATTTTCATAAACAAGAGCTTGCATTTTGTTTCCTAATTTTGATTTTATAAGAGCTTTATGTATAACTACATTCATACATAAGCAAGAAAAAAAACACGTATTTTTTTGTCTTTGTCACCTTGTCAGAGTAGAGATATTGTCCCAAGGTTTTCCTTGTCTATTTAAAAATTTTCTCATCCTATAACTCTAGAGGTTGACCAAGAAAATAGACCCACACATGTGTCATACTATTCAAATTTGCCTCTAGTTCAAATCTTGTTTCCAGTTGCACATTATCATGTTGTCTTTACAGTGACTGTCCTCATTTGTGACTATCCTTGTCACAAATGAGGACATCTGATAGTGACTGTCCCTTGTTCTCACCGTTCGCTATCATTTTCATTCTCACCTAGTACTGTTATTTGAAACCAAGACCTAGGACTCATAGCAGAGCCCACATACAAATACCAGACAACCTAGTGAGGACAACCAAGCCACACAACAAAAAATATCCCCACTTAGCCTAGGATCCCTCACCGCCCCACCGGGACAAACTAAGAAGTGCCCGCACAAAGAGGGTACAAGCACTCTACACCTCTCCACAAGAAAAACCACTACAACTACACATGAAATCCACTATTAGAAACAGGGGCCAACGTTACAGCTTCCCAACCAAACCACACTCTCTTCAGAGTAGAAAGAAGATAGGAAATACGAAATAAACATTGCTATTTCTAATGTTATCAAGAAATACAAAATAAAAATTGCTATTGCTATTGATAGGAAATATACATTACTATTTCAAATGTTACACAGTGCCCATCATTTCAAAATGCAGAAACCAAAATGCAAAAACCCTACACTATGCAAAGAACTACCCTAGTATTTCAAATGTTACACAGTGCCCATCATTTCAAAATGCAGAAACCCTACACTATGCAAAGAACTACCCTACTGATCCCTCATTGCCCCACCAAGACAAACTAAGAAGTGCCCGCACAAAGAGGGTACAAGCACTCTACACCTCTCCACAAGAAAAACCACTACAACTACACATGAAATCCACTATTAGAAACAGGGGCCAATGTCACAGCTTCCTAACCAAACCACACTCTCTTCAGAGTAGAAAGAAGAGAGGAAATATGAAATAAACATTTCTATTTCTAATGTTATCAGGAAATACGAAATAAACATTGCTATTGCTATTGATAGGAAATATGCATTGCTATTTCAAATGTTACACAGTGCCCATCATTTCAAAATGCAGAAACCCTACACTATGCAAAGAACTACTATTTCACCTCCTTGTCCAAGAGAAGCATTTGCTGCAGAGAACGGCCACAACGAAGATGATAGCGAACGAGCACAACGAAGATGACAGCGAACGGCCAGAGCGAAGACGACAGTGAACAGTGAGAAAATGCGACAATTTCAGCGGATAATGTTACAATCGGACGCCAAAATTGTTTATTTTTACTCAAGCGGACCCGACGACCGATAAAATGGGGATTTGAAAAGTGGAATTAGAATGAGAATTTCTAATTCCACCTTTTCAAATGGAAGATGGAATGCTCATTTTTTGGGCAAAATTGGAATTTCAAAATTCCAATTCCTCTTTGTTAAGATGGACACAAACATGGAATATCAAAATCTGAAAATGCTATTCCGGAATATGGGCTCATATTCCATGTACCAAATGGGCCCTTATGGATTTATTAGTAGCTATATGATATAAGAGCATGAGTCATGAAAATTAACAAAGCCGTGTCACATTTTGGGCTAATTAGGGGTCCTGGTCTAAACACGTTTGGTGAACAGTGTCGGCCTAGTAGTAATTTAAATATTAATTTAATCTAATAAAAGTCTTATTGTACATAGAAGAATGAGAAATGCTAAAATCAGTGTTTGGAGAGTGTGAAAATGGACAACCTAATTAAAGTTGTACAATTCACAATGCTTTATTTAAAGATCCTTCCTCACACTACAATTTGGGATACACACACCTAATTTTCATTTGTCATTAAAGAGGCTAAAACATTAAAAAATAAGGTGCAAATTGATGTAGTTCCCAAATAGAACTAAACATTTTTCCTCCAATTCAATAATTATTTTTGTTAAAGTTTTGATTAGATTGAGAAATAGATACAATTTTAATTTTATTTACATTTATATATTCACTAATAGATTTCTTCTTTCATATATGCAGCATAATGTGACATTAATCTTCACAAGAATGATACTTCAATTTTACTTGACAATGAACAATGTGATTATGAAAGAATTATATGAAAAATGCTTACAATAAATATCTTCAGAATTTCTTGTAGATCAAATATATTAGACTTGCATTCAAAATTGTATATGCTTATCTTTGTTCGATCCATATATATATATATATATATATATATATATATATATATATATATATATATATATATATATATATATATATATATATATATATATATATATATATATATATTCTTCCATGGATCGATAATCATTATGATGGTACATTTGATTATATGATATTTAATCGATCTATGATATTAGTATTATGTGAAGAGACTAAATATTATTCAATATATATATATATATATATATATATATATATATATATATATATATATATATATATATATATATATATATATATATTCTTCCATGGATCGATAATCATTGTGATGGTACATTTGATTATATGATATTTAATCGATCTATGATATTAGTATTATGTGAAGAGACTAAATATTATTCAATATATATATATATATATATATATATATATATATATATATATATATATATATATATATATATATATATATATATATATATATATATATATATATATATATATATATATATATATATATATATCACCCTTTTACAAAGGAAAAGGCTAACAAAATCAAAGTTGTTCAACTTAAATAGTATAAAAATGACATTTATGTTTGGAATTTGAAGATGATGCAAACTAATTAAATGTGATAAATTTGATGAAGTTTATGATTAATATTTTTAATAATTTTTTGAATAAGAATTGATATGTTTTTTTAATTTATAAAGATGATTTTTGAGTTGCTGAAAAATGCTGAAAATTAGGGGTCTAATTCCCACCAAAAAATTATATGTAAATAAACTTTTTTTCCCCTACTTTCAAAATATGTCATAGATGACATATATAGCTAGTGCATGAAGAAATGAAAATAGGTTTGTGACCTATATTTTCTCTTTTATAACAATTCAAATTTTAACTCACTAAAATCGATAGTTTTCATCTCGCAACATATTTTTCATAACAAATCTATCCCAATCAAAAAAAGAAATATATATTCTTGAAGAGGACTCTCTCCTCTAGTGCACCATATATTTTACAAATTTATTTAATATGATTTACTATTTTTTTCTTTCTTCGAATCAACATCTTCTTGACTGTTAAAATACCCACTTGCAATATTTTTTAATTACAATAAACTATGTCTAATTAAAATGCTATAAAATATATATGGGGATATTCTTGACTCTGATCTCTACAAAAGGGTATTTTTTTATTTTTAAAAAAATATCATTAAAAAGATTAGGAGTTATTGAAATGCCACTTTTCTGAAATAATTTTATTTTTATGGTAATTGGACCCAAAGTGGTATAAAAGATGCAAATTTAATAGACATTTCCCCTTAGGAAAGTTAATGCATTATCTAACTTGGCTAGAACAAATCTAGCTAGACCATATGTTTGACCAAAATTAATTTTTAGTTAGAAATACTAAAATTTAGCTGTGCTGATAAATTAGCCTAAAAGGTGACACCTGATTGTACTTTTACCCATATATATATATATATATATAATAATGGATATAATAATAATAATAATAATGGATATATATATATATATATATATATATATATATATATATATATATATATATCCATTATTATTATTATTATTATATCCATTATTATTATATATATGTTGATATGTATACATGTATATATAGTTTGATCTTTTCTCATCATATTAATAACTATTTTATCTAATCGAAGCTACAAACATCAACACTCCCTCTTAGCTAGGGAAGATAAAATCCATCAAGGTACTTCTCATAATAGATTCATTAATATGAAGAGATATCACCTCACTGTGATATCAAAAGGTAAGGTAAGAATTCAAGTCACATGATATTCACTAAGTACTCAAAATAATGTGAAAAGTTACATTACCTCAATGTAATATCATAGTTTATAGAGATATCATCTCATGATATTAGGAGTAATGGACACAAAATATCAAGTCATATGATATTCACCATGTACTCAGAGTAATGGCCTTAGAATATCAAGTCGCATGATATTCACCATGTACTCAAAAATATCCATAGGTAATGTGCACATGTATCCTCAATGATACTTACCACAGGAACATTCATAGTCTATTTAAGGAACTTAATCCACCATGCAAGATATAATCTATCATGATTTGTGTCAGACATCATAAGATGTCCATCACAATAGAAGGCCATGGTTTTTTTGAGGAACTTAATCCACCATGCAAGATATTATCTATCATGATCTATTTCAGACATCATAAGATGTCTATCACAATAGAAGGTCAAGTTATTGTAAGATCGTCACCTTCCAATAACTTTTACAAATACAAGTGATAATCATTTGGAAGTCGTCACTTCCTCATGATTTACACAGGGCCCATATAGTTATGAAATAACATTAGTACAATAATCAATCTTTACAATCATATCAAGTTTACCTAAGAAGTGTTCCATCTTTATTAGTGAACTCCCTCTCAATCACATGGTATCTTGAAGTTCTTTAGAACACAAATTTCTGTGAATACAAGTTTGAAATATTGACTTCAGTGAAGGAATATTGATGTTTGAGTCTGTTAGGACATTTTACTATAGTGTGACCATATTCGTCGCATCTATAACATTGAACTGGAGAGTAGTCTCTCTATTTCTTGAACGATTGTTTACCATTTGAGTTATTGCCCTTTTTCCTTTTCAAATTAGTAGTGAGAATCTGAATATCTTCATTTGTGGATTCCACACCGTTTCCTCTAGATATTAGATTACACTCTTCTTGAATGCAGTCAACTTTTAGTTAGTCAAATTTGGGGAGTTTGGCACGAGCACTTATTCCTTGTCTAAATTTTTCCCATGAGATAGGGAGTCCATTTAAAGTTACT
The DNA here is from genome assembly GCA_027943335.1 of Chamaecyparis obtusa. NCBI lineage: Eukaryota > Viridiplantae > Streptophyta > Pinopsida > Cupressales > Cupressaceae > Chamaecyparis > Chamaecyparis obtusa. Next base: position 158,180 of record BSBK01003624.1, on the reverse strand, counting down.
ATAGTTAACTCTTTATTATCATATATGTAACCAATTGTTGAGAGTTGGTTTCTTGATTCTGTTATCCTCACAAAGTATGAGGTGATGGTCTCTCCTTTATTCATTTTAATATTAGAGAGTTGATTTTTAAGAGTAAGAATCCTGCTAGTGTTGTTGATCTCATACATGTTTTCCAGGGCTTTGAACATTTCATATGCAGAGTCTAACTTTGTGATAATAGGTAGTAGATGATCTTTTACTCCATCTACTAATAGTTCCATTTCTCTAGTATTTTCCTTTTCCCATTCACTCTTCTCATCATTCTCATTAGATTTAGGAGGATTTTCCATGACTATTTTTAACTCATTCTTTCTTAGTATTTGTAGACACCGAAAAATCCTTCAGAAAATAAATTATTTTTGTTTTCTGAAAATCCTTGATGACATCATCATTTATTAATTAATTAATTATTTAATTAATTAATTTATTTTTATGGCATTAAATCCCTCTCTCTTAATTAAAAATCTTTAATTAAGGAATCTAGCCTAAAAATGTCATTTGGACATTATCCCTAATTTATTAATTATTTAATTAATAAATTGACCAAAAACCTCAAAAATAAATTAATTTATTTTTAATTTATTTTTTATCCCAAACTTGGCCAATTTCCTCTAGACCACTAACCTCTTCCAAAATCTTCTAATCCCTTCTTAATTTCGATTAAAAGGCTAATCCCATCTTTTCTAACCTTAATCCCAAGGTTAAATATTTAATTAAGGTTAAATATTTAATTTTCATATTTATTGAAAATACTTTAATAAATATTCCTAAAACTTAAGCTTTTGGAATGAATAACCTTTTATTTCATGAAACTAAGGAGAAATCTAGACTCTTCTAGAATCTTCTCAAATCCACCCTCTTCACCCATCCTAATCCTTTTCTTTGTCCTAATCCCATCCTAATCCTACCCTTAAGCCTTTGTGCAATCCTAACCAAGCTTAAGACTTTCCTAAACCAAGGCAAAGTCTTTCCTTCCAAATATCTCAACCACAAAGCATTTATTGCTTCCCCAAAGTCTTCAAAGCCTCTTAAAGTCCATTCATTGCTCTTACAAGCATTTATTTGGAGAGTTATGAGCTTGGAGCCCCCTTTGTTGACTCCTCTTTGCCCTTCCCTTCATCCACTCACCTTGTGACATGTGTCACCTCCTGATTGGCTGAGAACTAGCACAATCCATGTGCTTCCCTTTGAGTGAATCTTGGCCTCTCTTAAGGATTTCAATCCTGGCCATTCATTCCTCCTACCCCAAGCCTTAGAAATCTTATAAATACCCTCACTTCCTAAGGCAAATCATCCTTCAACTTACAAACTCAATAGCAAAGTTATAATGCCATTTTCATTCTAGCATAAGCATAAGTTCATCTTTTTTAGATCATTTTCAAGCTTAAATAACATCTAAATTAGCTTAAATGGATTAACATAGATTCATTTCTTGTTTTAATCTTAGTTCTTTCATTTAGCTTGCATATTTGTGTGTTCTTGAGGCCTTTTGAGGCAAAATAGGTTCCTCATACCTATTTTGTGTCATTTTGGGTCTTCTTGATCCTCAAATCATTTATCTTGCATGCTCCAAGTGCTTGAGTTTGCACACCCACATCCCTTTATATCCAAGCATATCAAACGGTGCATGGGCGCATCCGTTTTAAGCTTAAACTGAGGTGGCTTTGATTTTAGTTTGCTAACCATTAAATTTGATTTGATAATATGCTATGATGTTTGTTTGTCTTTGGCCTTCAAAACAGGTTTAGGTGCACTCACAAATCCTAGTCTACATTCTGGCACGCCCGGTGGGAGTCAAACCACAATCATTTTGATGAAATTACACTTTATATGCTTTTTTTTTGCAGGAAATAAAGAAATGTCGCCTTCATGAAAAGAAATGACGCCTACAGCAATTAAATGTCGCCTTCAAACAAAGAAATGTCTCCTTCAACAAAAGAAATGTCGCCTACAAACAATTCAGTCACGCCTTCATGAAATTAAATCACGCCTCTGAGGAAAGAAATGACGCCTATGAGTTCTGTTTTCACGCCTGCATAACTGAGATTTTCCTGTGATTGACAATTTCTGTTCCGTCTTAGAGTTCTTCTTCTGTCGCCTGCACGTAAAGAAATCACGCCTGTAACAAAAGAAATCACGCCTCTGGTTATTTATCTGTCGCCTTTTGAGGTACATAATGTCGCCTGTAGGAATTAAATGTCGCCTCTGCACTTTCCAGCGTCGCCTATAAGCTGGACAATGTCGCTTTTGATTTTTGTCTTGAGTTGCTTAATACTGGTTTTTTCATTTCTTTTATTACAGCAAAGGTCAAACTCAATCTTGAATGAAACTTAAAGAAATGAACTTAGGTCCTAAGTGTCATTGTCAATTTGAAAAGCAAACCAAATCTCGAATGCACTAAAGGAAACAAACAACTCTATTCCCTCATCTATTTCAGATTTCAAAGCAAGCAAACAAATTCAATCTTGAGTGATCTAAGGGACAAAACAAAGCTTTTTCAAAAGTTCTTAAGACAACTCGCTAATCAAATCTTGAATGCCCAAGTCAAAAAAAAAAACTTGCAAACGCTCGATTTACTTTTTGGAGAAAGGAACAAATCAAAAGCTAATCACGAGTGTCTTCATTTTCAAAGTTCAAACAAACTTAATCAAATCTGGGAAAATGAACAAAATCTGCTTGATGTGCATGTAGGAGTTTTTCAATTTTTGCATAATCCTTGTTAGAGTAAGCAACGTGGAACATTTGAACTTGGACAAGTTCACCTGTTCTGCTTTTAGCGAGGCCTGTCCAAGGAGAAGCGCTTCCTCCTCGGAGAACGACCTCAAACCGGTATCCCCCCCGGCCGGTATACAAATAAGTGAATACCAAAAGAATCACTTACATCTCCTAATCGCCGGGCGTTCGTGCCAAACACGTGTCTGGGGATGGTAAACATTCCTCTCCCCCAGCATAATTGGCAAGGCTCTTAAGTGAGTCACGGATGATCAGCATAACCGGGTATGGAGACACCACGGAATCATTAGCAACCTGATAAACTAGAGGCTACCCTATCTACATCCGAAAGTATCAAAATCCTTGTGCAAGGACCGATTCCAAGGGGTTTACCGGGTCGCCTCAAGATTACTCACCATTTGTATTCCCTTCTGGGGGATACCAAGCTGTGGGCAAGCGATTTTGATACTCACCTTCCTTAGGTAGATCTGTTTGAAGTGCTTGACAGTCAAAGACTCCGTGAAAACACTTGTTGAAACATACACTTTCAAAACTTTGTCAGAGTCAGTTGCCTTTGTTTGTATCCCGCAGGGTTGCTTTGTCCCTTGCAGAGATTGCTTTGACTTTAACCTTTGCCATTGGAAACCTTTGCCTCAAAATCAGAAACCTCTTTTCCAAGTGATGCCCAGCAAGAACAAACATCCTAAAGCAAAGTTGCCCAAATCCCAAGCCTATCAAGAGCGAAAAGTTATCAAGAAGAACACCAAGACCTATCAATCCATTATCCAAGCAACCCAAGCAGAGGAGAAGTCCCAAACCAGACTTGAGAACATTGCCCATAACGCCCGCATCAAACAGTTCGCCTTCCATTTTCGAGTTAACCATCGTTTCATCAACCTTGAGCCAGAAAATTAGCCATATCCTTGTTCATGTCTTGTTTCATCTTCAGATCTTGAAATCTTGTCTCAAATAGCCTTGCATCTTAGTTTCATTCTAGCTTTCATCTTTGCATCAGCATCAAAACCTTAGTTGCATTTCAAAAAACATCATAAAGTTGCATTTGCATTCATCTTCCTACCAGCATTCTAGAAGCAATCCTTGTCATTTGCATAGAGCATTGTCCCTTCAACCCTCAATACCTTTTCCACCAGCATCCCCCCATCAGCTTTCCATGTCTTTCCAGCAGATCCATCATCTTTTGCTCCAAATTCAGAGATCCACCAACACTTAGTGTTCTACCTTTTTGAGTTGTTCCTATCCCATATCCAAGATCAGAGACCATCATCCTCTTTTTTGGCACAACGTGTTGTCATAAAGAAATCAAACCTTGTCCTTGCATAGCCATCATCTCGAGCAAGAGATTGGAGTGTATTGATAAGAAACTTGTTGACCGAAGATCATCAGTCTATCTTAGGTTGACCCCATCATATCTCTGATCCTCCATTTGGAAAAAACAGCAGCTCATTTGTTGACCACTCAGTAAACTTTCACCAACTTTCCACCAGCAACCTATCTTTCCTCCACCATCTTGATCCATATCAGTTCCATCCAGCTTCCATCATCGCCATCTTGATCCATCCTTGCATTTGCATCTTAGAAGTCATCATCTTTAGAAGTTCATCAACTTTGCATCCATCAACATCTTTTAGCCAAACATCTTGCATACATTTAGCGCTTGCATCTCCATGCCTGTTGAGACCAGATCTCGGAAAAGAAGAAGCATGAATCCTTATCCACCAACAACCTCATCCGATCCCAAACTTTTCACCAACGCCATGATGACCTACAATCCCCAGATCCAAGCCAATAACCCATGTGAAGATCCAAACATCCCTTCATCCCCGTTGGCAATCCAAGCATTTGCAAATCCTCCAGAAAACCCGCCAGCGACCAATGCCCTTGTACCGCAACATCAGCAAAGCACGTTTGCCCACTATCTGCCAGAAAGTACCTCCATCCCACCATCTCTCTATCCACGCATCCCCATCAAAACAATCCAAGTTCCAGCACAAGCATATTCTCCGTTTGACCAATCATTCCCTGATCCTATCATGCAAACACCCCAAGAGCTTTCCACCATTCCCCTTTTCTTGCAAGGAAGCCTCACCAGTCCCATAACACAAGCTGCAGCGCCATCCGCTCCATCTCCTACCCCTTTTGCTTCATCATCTGCTATGGCTGCCCAAACTCAAAACCAACACCAAACCCAAAGTCAGCTTCCACCTCTCCCGCAAGCTTTCACACCAAAAGCTTCACCACCATCCGCAAGTCAAGCAACGCCTTTCACCATCAAAGGAGCACCGTCACCCTTCACCCCCCAAGCACCCGTACCTTCTTCTTTGAGGTTAGCGCAATCGCTCCCCATTCCAACCTCATCTTTCTCTTGGGTGTTTCCTTCATTTTCCTCCTCACAAGCATCCATTCAACCACAACCTCAACAAGCTCCTTTGTCTCAACCATCATTCGTGTCCCAAGCTCCTGTTGCTCCTACCATTCCATCATCCGTTGCAGTGCACCCTAACACAAGCTCTCAGTGGGGCCTTACACAAGAAGAAATGAAGGCATGGGGGATCCCATCTCAATCCCCTACATCTATGGTTGCAAGTCCACAAACTGCCTTCGCCCAAGCAACACAGCAGCAACTACCCCAAACACCGCCGGCTTCAAGCTATTCATCCCAAATCCCAAATACCTTCCAGCAAGCTCCACCACCTCAACAGCCAACTTTCCCCAGCTATCTTACCCCATCACCTTTTGCTTCTAGCTTCCCCACGTTTGCTCCACCTCTAAGTAATGCAGGCATGCACCCAGCTTATATCAGCCAAATCCAAAGCCAACCTCAGCAACTACCACCATCATACCCGCAAGCAGCATCATTCCAACAGCCTCCCCCACAGCAACCACATGTCCCCTTTCAGCAAACACCCATCATTCCTCAACAACAGCAAGTCCCTTGCTATCAGCCTCAGCAACAAATCCCTATCATCCCCCAACGACAACAAGTTCCCACCCATCAGTTACAACAACAAATTCCAAATAACCAATATCAACAAGCAGCCCAACAACATCAAGAGGTTCCATATCATTTACCACAATATCCCCCTATGCCACACCAGCAATATCCCCAACAACCATTGCCCCAAAATCAGTTCCAACCCATTTATCCACAGCAAGCGCCATATCCAGTTCCACAGCTTCCATCACAAGCAGAAGTTCCAGTTCCCTCGCCACTCAATGCTGAGTGGGAAGCAATGAAAAACACTCTAAAGGAGCTACAAAGTGGAACAGAGAATAAAACATACAAGTTCGAAGAGGTGTGCTCATATCCCTTCGATCGGTCCATAGCAACTATTCCTTTCTCCAAGCATTTTGAGATGCCCAAGTTCGACAAGTATCGGGGGAAAGGAGATCCAGTAAACCATATCAAAGAGTTCTACATGGCGTGCCAAGAAGTGGCTTACAGTGATAACTATCTCCTGCGCCTGTTTCCCAAAAGCTTGGGAGGAACTGCTGTTGAGTGGTTTTACAAAATACCACATGGGACAATAAAAACCTTTGCTGAACTCTCTGAGAAGTTCATCACACACTATGCCCATAATGTGGAGAATGAGTTGTCCTTGCTAGACCTATACAACTCAAAGCAGAAAGACGGAGAAAGCCTTGCAGAATACTTGCAAAGATGGCAGAATCTTACAACTAGGTTATCATATCAGCCGCCAGAGAAGCATCTAACAAAGATCTTCATTGATAATCTGCATCCAAAGCTATCCCATCACATGCGAATGAACTGTCTCCAGACATACCAAGACATCAAGAGCAAGGGCATAGGCATCGAGAAAGCTCTCCTAGACGAAGGCACTATTCATCACTTCAAGGATGATTCCAAAAACAAACCCAACAATGATAAATTCCGTTACTGGAATCGTAACAAGAATGTCATTACAGATGGAGCCACTGACACTAAGAATGTACAATTCGTTGTGGCTAGTCCTACACCAGCTCAAACATACCAACCGCCACAAGCGCCCATCTATCAGCAACCACCAGCTCCCGCATATCAAGCACCTATTTATCAGCAGCCTCCTCAAGCTCATCAACCACCTGTGCAACAGTATCAGCAGCAATACCAACAGCAACAGCCAGCACGTCAAGGCAATCCTGTTAACACAGTTAACGTTGCCCCAAGGCAGAATAAGCCCAACAATTAGAACAATTCAAAGAGGACTTTCACACCTTTGGGTGAGCCTCTGGATCAAATCTTTTATCGGCTAGCCAAGGCAAATATGATCACATATCCGCCCATCCCACAGAAAGATGACAACGCACCAAAGTCTGATTGGTATAAAGAACATGAATACTGTGATTACCATCGTGTGAAGGGGCACACAACATTGAAGTGCATGCGGCTTAAGCACTACATCCAGGATCTCATTGATCGCAAGGAAATCCAGGTCGATGCACCAACTCAAGCCTCACCCAACGCCGGTTTGCAAATATATCAAAATGTGTTCCCTCAACACGATACCGGGAAGAATCAAGCCAACGCCAATCAGCCCCAAAATCGTGGCAAAGGCAAGCAAGAAGATCACACAGTAGCCTATATCAACTATGACAAGTATGTCGGATGCATAACTCAAGATGAGCCCATCCAAGATGAGCCCACCATCAATACCATCCACGTCAGAGGGCCGGATCGACAATGTGCTGCAACTACCCGCAGTGGTAGGATAACTGTTGCCGGTGCTCCTCCGAGATCAGCTGCTCCTCCAAGGCCAACATCTACTGCATCCACAGCACAGTCTAACACCAGGCCAGCATCAAATGCACGCGCAACACAGCATAATGCACCAAGAGAACAATACAATATCATAGAGCATCTTGGGAACATGCCAGCCCAAATATCTATCTTGGATTTGCTCCGCACATCACCCATCCATCAGAAGATCCTGGACAAAGCTCTAAAAGAAGGCCATGTCGCCACGGACATTAACACAACTCAGTTTGAAACTCTTGTGGGACACCTATCAGCAGCATGTGCCTTGTCCTTCAAAGAATCTGATATACCAGATGTCACTCCTGACCATACTCTCCCTCTCCGCATTGCTGTCATGGTCAGAGATTTTACCATCAAACGAGTTCTAGTGGATAATGGCTCAGCCCTCAACTTGTGCACATTAAAATTCATCAAGAAGATCGGGTTCACGGAAGCCGACATACAACATGAGAAAATCACTATCAAAGCATATGATAACTTGGAGCGTACCTCTGAAGGTACTATGACTTTGCCTATCCAGCTAGGCCCAGCAATGCAAGATACTCTCTGCCACGTTGTTGATGTTGACCTACCGTTCAATATCCTCCTCGGTCATCCATGGATCCATTCCATTAAGGCCGTACCATCTACTTACCATCAGTGCATCAAGTTTCCACATCAAGGCACTGAGGTTACCATCCACGCTGACCCTAACCCCTTCGCATACTGCCTTGCGATGGAAGCATCTTTCCCTCATTCTACTCATTGTCCTGGAACCGATATTGGTACTTCTATTGCTAGCTCATCCCGATCCCATCGCGATCCAGAGACCATCCTCTCTTCCACCTTATCATCCATCAAGATCAACAACCAGGGTTGTGGCGAATACAGCCTCAGTGATGCATTTGCTGTAGGGGCTCTTCCACGTGATCCACATACTCAAGGGCGCCCAAGTTGTCAAAACAAGTCTGTTGAGGAACATTATAAGCTCAAGCAAATTGGAAACATGACTTTTGAGTCTCATGGCAACATCAACAGCAAAGAAATGGATCCAGATATTAACAAATGGTTATACAAAGATCCCCCATCCCGTGACACCCAACTTCTTGAGTACTTCAAAGAGAAATATCCAATCCCCTACAAAAATGTTACAGAACACTATAACTATCAAGGTGGTGGTCTAGGACCACAAGAGGACGGAAATTTGTTTCCTATCATACCATCCCAGAATCTAGAACAACAAGGACTTGGCTTTAATACCTCTCGCCTGCTTGAACAAGAGCCCAATACCACAACTGCGGGCACTAACATGACCAACGTGAACTTTTCAAATAGCCAGGATGACCTCGTGGAAATTGAAGACATCCCCGAAGAGAAAGACATCCGATCCTACGACGATATCTTTGCCGACGACACCCTCCTGGGGACTTCTGTCCTCCAACAACTCTCCATTAACCTCATAGATCTTCCCCTCACAAACCCTGACCTCATAGATTGGGACCAACCAAGCATCGCACACATCGACGAGTTCCAAAGCGCACAAGCACTCCTAGAATTCATGGGGGCATCAGGTCCAGCAAGCAATCAGGATCCAACATCAACCTCTGTCTATTAGCTTCACCCAGAAGGATATTTTGGGGAAGAGGCAAGCTTTAGTCGCAAAAATGCAATAGCAAAAGAACATCATGAGTCTTTATGTGAAAACCCCCTTGGGGCACATTCTGATTCCAAAATAGTAAAAATAAAGGGCGTATCTTCTAGTGAAAACCTGGCAATTCAGGCGCTAGAAGATGAAGCCTTGCCTCTTCCCCCTATCCAAGATTATAGACCAGAGCAGTCGCCGATCATCATAGAGGAGACCAAGCCAATCAACTTGGGAACAGAAGAATGTCCAAGGATCACCTACATTGCAGTCAACCTAACAGAAGGAGAAGAAATCGCTCTCAGTGCCTTGCTCAAGGAATCCATCATCAACTTTGCATGGTCATACGCCCACATGCCTGGGCTTGATCCAAACCTTGTTGTTCATCATCTATCAGTAGATCCAAATGTCAAGCCAGTGAAGCAGAAGCTAAGGAAAATGCATCCAAAGGTAGCATTGCTCGTCAAAGCAGAGCTTGAGAAGCTCCTCCAAGCTAAGATCATCAGAGCAATAGATTATTCAGAGTGGATCTCTAACATGGTGCCAGTCACAAAGCCTTCTGGTGACATCAGAATCTGTACTGATTTCAGGGACTTGAACAAGGCATGCCCTAAGGATGACTTCCCATTGCCAAACATAGACATGCTTGTAGACCTCACAGCGGGTCACGAAATGCTATCACTCATGGATGGCTTTTCAGGCTACAATCAGATTCATATAGCAGAAGCAGATCAACATAAAACAGCATTCACAACCCCATGGGGTACCTTCTGCTACAACATGATGCCATTTGGGCTAAAGAATGCAGGAGCAACATATCAGCGAGCAATGACAGCCATTTTTCATGACATGATCCACAAGATCCTTGAGGACTATGTGGACGACATCCTTGCAAAATCCAAAACAAGAGATGAGCACCTCAACATCCTAGAGCGTGTATTTGATCATCTGAATCATTATGGCTTAAAGCTTAATCCTAAGAAATGTGTCTTTGGTGTTACATCTGGCAAGCTTCTAGGCTTCATCGTCTCTAGACGAGGCATAGAGATCGATCCTAAAAAGGTAAAAGCAATAACGGAGATGCCTCCACCAAAAAATTTCAAACAGCTCAGAAGCCTACAGGGCAAGCTTCAATCAGTACGGCGGTTCATCTCGCAACTAGCGGACAAGTGCCAACCATTCTCACATCTCTTATGCAAAGACACCAACTTCAAGTGGGATCCCATATGTCAAAGAAGCTTTGATAAGCTCAAGGAGTATCTAGCTAATGCTCCAATCCTAGTACCACCGGTTTCAGGATGCCCACTCATCCTTTACATCTCAACAACAGCTACAGCACTAGGGGCACTCCTAGCACAGCATGATGATGAAAATAGAGAACGAGCTATCTACTACATCAGTCGCGCTCTTGTGGGCTATGAGCTTAACTATTCACCCATGGAGAAAGCATGCCTAGCAGTGGTCTTTGCCACTCAAAAACTTAGACATTACATGCTTAGCCACACAATCAAGCTCATATCAAAGGTGGACCCTCTTAAGTATCTGTTATCAAGGACAACCCTCACGGGCCGTATGGCAAAATGGGTCATGTTACTCAGCGAATTTGACATTCAGTATGTAGATCGCAAAGCAATCAAAGGGTAAGTCATTGCCGATCAACTAGCAGAAGCACCACTGGTGGATGCCTATCCACTAATCATGGAATTCCCCGATGAACATTTATGCATGATTGAAGAGCAGCCCATGTGGAAACTATACTTTGATGGTTCCAACACATCCCATAGCTCTGGGGCAGGAATCCTATTCGTCACACCTCAAGGTGACTATATTCCAAAATCATTCAAGTTGGGATTCCCCTGTACCAACAACATTGTAGAATATGAGGCACTCATCTTAGGTCTCAGAACAGCTATCCAATGGAACATCACAGAACTACAAGTCTTTGGAGATTCACAGCTCATTATCAAGCAAGTCCTTGATGAGTATCAGACAAAGGACGACAAATTGCTACCCTACAAGCAACTGGTGGATAAACTGAAAGAGCATTTCCTACATCTACAATTCAATCAGATCCCAAGGCTTCAGAACAAAGCAGCAGATGCAATGGCAACCATCGGATCCTTATTGGAAATACCACGAGACGCATCACAGTATGAATTTCTAGTCGAGCAGCTACATTCACCAGCTTATGAGAATGCTGATGCAGACATGGTGTGTGTCTTGGTTGGTCCCCAATCCCCATGGTACCACGAAATCCATGCATATCTAAAAAATGGTATCATATCTCCCCATCTCACCAATAACCAACGCCAAAACCTTATTTGCAGAGCTTCCCGCTACACTCTTGTAGCCAACACCCTATATCGTCGCGGGTATCATAATGTCCTATCTAGATGTTTAGACTCAAACGAGGCCGTCCTGGCCTTACAAGAAGTTCACGCTGGAATTTGCGGTGCCCACACGAGTGGCATGGTTCTAGCAAAGCAGCTGCTTAGAGTTGGATATTATTGGCCAACAATGGAACATGATGCGTGTGAATTTGTCAAGAAATGTCTCCCATGTCAACAGCATGCCAATTTGATACATGCACCAGCACAGGATCTACAGCCTATTGCACCACCGTGGCCTTTTTCATGTTGGGGCCTCGACCTCGTTGGCTTGATCACCCCCCTCTCTTCGGATGGACACAAGTATATCATAACAGCCACAGAGTATTTTACCAAATGGGTTGAAGCGATTCCGCTCACCCTTACTACTGGCATCCAAATATCCAAGTTCATCCTCTACCACATCATTTGCCGCTTCGGCATACCATCTACCATTTTCACAGACCATGGCACACCTTTTGAAAACCAGCATGTGGATGATCTATGTGCCAGACTCCACATCCATCACTGTTTCTCCAGTCCATATTTCCCTCAAGGAAATGGCCAAGCTGAGGCAACCAACAAAACTATCTTGAAAATCCTCAAGAAGGTTGTCAATGATTCTGGTCGTGACTGGCATCTCCAAATTAATCCCGCCCTCTGGGCTTATCGCACTTCTTATCGCACTCCCACAGGCACCACCCCATACTCCCTTGTATATGGTGCCGAAGCTGTTCTACCAATCGAGGTTGAGCTCCCATCCTTGCGCGTCTCCATGAAGAACTATACAACTGATGAAGACTATCGTGTGGCCCGGCTCACACAGCTAGATCTGCTAGATGAAAAGAGACAGCAAGCCTATGATCACCTGGTTGCATACCAGAATCGACTCAAAAGGAGTTATAACAAGAAGGTCCATCCTAGACAGTTCCTGGTCGGTGACATGGTCCTTAAAGAAAATCAGAAGGTCCTAGCAAATAGAGAAAAGAAAGGCAAGTTTGAGCCTACTTGGTTGGGCCCCTATGTTGTCACCGCATCCTTTGGCTCCGGCGCCTATCAGCTATCAACACCAGAAGGCGAGCCCTTGAATGATCCTATCAACATCATCCATCTGAAGAGGTTCTATGCCTGAACCTGATCCTGCATATATCAGAAAATCCAAAAACATTCAAAAAAGCAAAAAAAAAGCAAAAAAAGCAAAAAAATAGAAAAAAGAAAAGAGAAAGAGAAAATAATCGTCCAACGGTGAAAACTTGACAATTCAAGCGCCTTGGACAAGTATGTTGGTGAAAACCTGGTAAACAGGCGCCAACATAGTAAACTGAGCTATTTATCCATTCAGTTGTCCTTTCAGCTACCATCCTCTTCCTCCATCCATAACAGATCTCCCAGCAGTTCCATCTCCCCTATCCTCCAAGCATTCAGCTTCCATCATCCTCCAACCCATCTGCAATCCATATCCTATTCCAAAGCTTTGTACCATATCCCTTTCCCTTTCCTGTACAGCGCAATCCCTGTATTTATCCTCCCTGTATTTATCCTTCTTGTCTCCGTCCCGGTAAGAGTCCCGCTGAGTGTGATCTTCCCATCCCCAATCCTGAGCTTCTGTACATATCCCTTGTGCATATCGTTCCTCCTTGTTGTACATAACCTTTGTCCGTCCTGCAGCAGCATTTGATCAAATATCTTGTCCCGTCCCCGGCCTCAGAAAATTTGTAGTCCCACTCGGGCCTTGTGCTTCAACAACATCAATTGTCAACTTATCCTTGCTCATCCTGATTATTCCTTGAACTTCAGCTTTTGCCAGCAAACAACTACACTTATTCTCTCACCAACCCCTGGGTCCTTGAGGATATATCGTTCCTCCTGTCCGACCTAATCTTCCATCCTGGTCCTTGAGGATATATCGTTCCTCCTGTGTGACCAATCTTCCCACCATCAATCAAACCTAATCTCTCTCCTTGGCAAAGGATGTCTTTTTGGAGTTATCATTTTGATCTTGGATTTTTGTCCTTTGGGTCTTGTTAATCTTTTTGGCTTCTCATTATCCCACCAGGGTCACCACGATTCATTATATCACAGTGTGCTGTGTGTGCGGATAATCTGGGGCAAGGTCTTTTGATCTTTTGCTTCTGCCTGTGAGTCAGTTGTGTGTTTGTGGTTCCTTCAGCATCGGTTCCACCATGTCGCCTCTGTGCTTCATGTGTGATGTTGGGGCAACCCTGTGTGTTTTTTTAGCGTCAGTCCTCGTCAGTCCTCTACAACGCTGGTGACAAGGCCTCGTGATCCCAGTATCCTTGGTAGGTCTCTAGCATTGCTATATTAAATCTAGGCTGTGCACTCCCGTTTGCACTTGGAGCTGTCTGGTCCCTTGCATTTATCATATAGATTAATCTTGCATCTTTGCATATAGCTGCATCTTGCATCTTGCATTTCCATCTCATCTTGCATGTCATCCATATTTGTTCTTAGAAGTGAGATTATTTATCTCCCCTTTCTTCCTAGGCCTTTCCTTCCTCGTCCCGCCGGGCACACTCTGTCCCAGGGCGTAATCCCTCTTTCTCCTTGTCCCACTGGGCACATCTTCCATGATTTTGTCCCACCGGGGCATGTATCCTCTTTCTTCTAGTCCACCCAGGCGTCATACCCTCTTCTTCTGATTCTAGCCTCAGCATCTTGTTTTCTTGTCTTTGACGCCATGCCACTTGCGGCATCGCATCAAAGAGGGGCAAAATGTAGACACCGAAAAATCCTTCAGAAAATAAATTATTTTTGTTTTCTGAAAATCCTTGATGACATCATCATTTATTAATTAATTAATTATTTAATTAATTAATTTATTTTTATGGCATTAAATCCCTCTCTCTTAATTAAAAATCTTTAATTAAAGAATCTAGCCTAAAAATGTCATTTGGACATTATCCCTAATTTATTAATTATTTAATTAATAAATTGACCAAAAACCTCAAAAATAAATTAATTTATTTTTAATTTATTTTTTATCCCAAACTTGGCCAATTTCCTCTAAACCACTAACCTCTTCCAAAATCTTCTAATCCCTTCTTAATTTTGATTAAAAGGCTAATCCCATCTTTTCTAACCCTAATCCCAAGGTTAAATATTTAATTAAGGTTAAATATTTAATTTTCATATTTATTGAAAATACTTTAATAAATATTCCTAAAACTTAAGCTTTTGGAATGAATAACCTTTTATTCCATGAAACTAAGGAGAAATCTAGACTCTTCTAGAATCTTCTCAAATCCACCCTCTTCACCCATCCTAATCCTTTTCTTTGTCCTAATCCCATCCTAATCCTACCCTTAAGCCTTTGTGCAATCCTAACCAAGCTTAAGACTTTCCTAAACCAAGGCAAAGTCTTTCCTTCCAAATATCTCAACCACAAAGCATTTATTGCTTCCCCAAAGTCTTCAAAGCCTCTTAAAGCCCATTCATTGCTCTTACAAGCATTTATTTGGAGAGTTATGAGCTTGGAGCCCCCTTTGTTGACTCCTCTTTGCCCTTCCCTTCATCCACTCACCTTGTGACATGTGTCACCTCCTGATTGGCTGAGAACTAGCACAATCCATGTGCTTCCCTTTGAGTGAATCTTGGCCTCTCTTAAGGATTTCAATCCTGGCCATTCATTCCTCCTACCCCAAGCCTTAGAAATCCTATAAATACCCTCACTTGCTAAGGCAAATCATCCTTCAACTTACAAACTCAATAGCAAAGTTATAATGCCATTTTCATTCTAGCATAAGCATAAGTTCATCTTTTTTAGATCATTTTCAAGCTTAAATAACATCTCAATTAGCTTAAATGGATTAACATAGATTCATTTCTTGTTTTAATCTTAGTTCTTTCATTTAGCTTGCATATTTGTGTGTTCTTGAGGCCTTTTGAGGCAAAATAGGTTCCTCATACCTATTTTGTGTCATTTTGGGTCTTCTTGATCCTCAAATCATTTATCTTGCATGCTCCAAGTGCTTGAGTTTGCACACCCACATCCCTTTATATCCAAGCATATCAAACGGTGCATGGGCGCATCCGTTTTAAGCTTAAACTGAGGTGGCTTTGATTTTAGTTTGCTAACCATTAAATTTGATTTGATAATATGCTATGACGTTTGTTTGTCTTTGGCCTTCAAAACAGGTTTAGGTGCACTCACAAATCCTAGTCTACAGCATTAGCATTATTCATAGTTTCCAAGATTCAAAATTTGAAGCACCTTCAAGTTTCTCTTCAAGTTTGATTCCATTCACCATTTTGTAGGTACAAGATTTCCAAAATGAATATATAGATTTTTAAAAAACTGATCTTGATCTTCCTTCAATCTAATCAGATATTCCTTCAAGCAATTAGACTTTATAGAAGGAACCTAGCTATGATACCATGCTAAAGTTTTGATTAGATTGAGAAATAGATGTAATTTTAATTTTTTTTATATTTATATATTAACTAATATATTTATTCTTTCAGATCTGCAACATAATGTGAGGTTGATCTTCACAAGAATGATACTTCAATTTCACTTGACGATGCACAATTTAATTATGAAAGAATTATATGAAAAAAGCTTTAAATAAATATCTTCAAGATTTCTTACAAATCGGATATTAGACTTGCATTCAAAATTGTATATGCTTGTCTTTGTTCTATCCATGAATGAATATATATATATATATATATATATATATATATATATATATATATATATATATATATATATATATATATATATATATATATATATATGAGAGAGAGTCATGTTAATAGAGAGACATGTCTCCATGAGGAGACATGTTTCTTTATTAACATGTCTCTTCATACCATTGATTCATAATATAGATCGCAACTTTTCACATTATATAGTAACCAATACTTGATTGGTATGTTAAACAATAACTAACCAATAAAAATTGGTAATGTTAATTGTTGGTATAACCAATATTGATGGGTGAACACACAATAGTGGGTTACACTTTTTCGGAGGAACGAATTCAGCCCGAAAAGTGAATCTGGCCCAAAAATCCTTACTCACTTTTGATAGAAACTCACACATACTTTCGATTGTAAGTACAAAACTTACGATCAAAAGTCCTTAGCCAAGTCACTTTCGATCGAAAGTGACTTTCGATCGAAAGTCTTATGTCACTTTTTATCGAAAGTACATATAGGACTTTCGATCAAAAGTCCTTAGTATATGACTTTCAATCGAAAGTGACAAATTAGGTTTAACTTGGTGATAAACAAAATTGCCGAAAGTTACTTTCACTGTCACTTTCAGCGACAGCGAAACTCGTGGACCTAAGGCTTCCGAATTTGCAAATGTCATTTTCAGGTTTTTACTCTTTTTATTTTTTATTATTTGAAGTTTTTGATATATGGATTTAGTATATATGCATATGTACATGTGTATATATGCATATATACATGTATATATGTATGTATATATGCATGTATACATGTATATATGCATGTATACATATGCATGTATACATGCATATGCACATGTATACATGTGTATATATACATATATGCATGCATACATGTGTATATATGCATGTATATATTATATATAGATTTTTCATTATTTGAAGTTTTTGATATATAGATAAATTAATATATAAGTACATGTACATATATGCATGTATATATGTACATGTATATGCATGTATATATGCATGTATATATGTATATATACATGTATATTTATACATGTATATATACATATATACATGTGCATGTATGCAGGTATATATATGCATGTATACATGTATATATATAGATTTTTCATTATTTAAAGTTTTTGGTACATAGATTTAGTATATATACATGTGTATGTATATGTATGTACATGTGTATACATGCATATATATATGTATATATGCATGTACATACATGTGTATATATATATTAATACACACACACACACACACACACACACACACACACACACACACATATATATACATGCATGTATATATGTACATATGCATGTATACATGTGTACATGTACATATATATTTGTATACATGTGTATGTACATATATGTACATGTACATATATGTATGTATACATGCATATATACATGGACATATACGCATGTATACATGTGTATATATGCATGTGTGTGTGTGTGTGTGTGTGTGTGTGTAGACACTCAAAAATGGGCAAGTGCTTTTAAATCATAAAATGGCTCAAAATCATCAAAATGAACAATTCTCATCAAAATGGACATTTATTAAATCAAGTTGGACAAAGTCAATAAAATCAAAAGAAAAATTAAATGATGACATTAAATAATTAAATCAAAGCTTAAAGGGGTGAAAAACACTATATAATTGATTTTAATCAATTAATTGTATAATTGTTAAATCAAAAATCAAAATGAACCTATTCCATACATGGCTAATTTAATTAATTGATGGAATTTAATAAATTCTAATATCTTTCAACAACAAATTGAGGAACCAATGAGAATTGAGAACACAAAGCACATGGATCACTCAAAGGAATTGAATCTCAATCACACATATTCAACTTTGAATCTCATCCACTCAATTTTGTCCTTTTGTCCAAAGCTTTGAGACAAACATTTAAATTGTCCCTCCATTTAAAAACATTGCAAAGTTTTTGGACTCAACCAAGGCTAAATCATGATTACTTCACTCTACCCTCTACCCTTGGGAATTTACTATAAATAAGAGGCATTTTGAGAGCAATAATATAGAAGAGAATTAGAGAGAAAAACATTTTTATTATAGGCATTTTATGAGCATTTGATAGAAATTGAGAGCATCTAGCATTAGCATTTCAATTTATCATTTGCATAATGGATCATTGTGAGCTAGATTAAGCATTGTAGCATCATACTTTCTCATTTTAGAAGTGTCACTAGTAGGGAATACAAAGTTGAGATCTCTACTTACCACATCTAATTAGAGAACCATGAGATGTCATGGATTTTAATTTCATTTCTTAGTTAAATTTTCATTGTATTTGCTTTGAATTGTTAGTTAATAATCCTAATTTCATGAAGGTGTTTAACATACACGCACAATATGCACATGTATATATATGTATAATATGTCATGTATATATATGTACATGTCACACACACACACACACACATATATATAATACATACATGTGTACATGTGTATATATATGTGCATGTGTATGTATATATGCACATGTATATGCATGTATATATGTATATATACATATATACATGTGCATGTATGCAAGTATATATATGCATGTATACATGTATATATATACATGTATAGACATGTATACTTATAGATTTTTCATTATTTGAAGTTTTTGGTACATAGATTTAGTATATATACATGTGTATATATGCATGTACATACATGTGTATACATGTATATATACATATATATATATATGCATGTACACATATATATGCATGTATATATGTACATATGCATGTATACATGTGTACATGTACATATATATATATATGTATACATGTGTATGTACATATATGTATGTATACATGCATATATACATGTATATATACGCATGTATACATGTGTATATATGCATATAATATATATACATATATATATGCATGTATACATGCATATATATATGCACATGTATATATATGTATAATATGTCATGTATATATATATGTACATGTCATATATATATATATATATATATATATATATATATATATATATATATATATGTCATGTGTACATGTGTATATATATGTGCATGTGTATGTATATATGCAAGTGTACACATGTATATAAATGCACCTGTATGTATGTGTGTACATACATATGTACAATACATGTTTATTTACATTTAAATGTAATTTATGTAATTGATTTTACTTTCAAATAATGTAGCGAAATGTGCATACTTTAATTTTATTTCTAATTAAATTAGGAAAACCTACATATATGTAGACTTTATTTGACAATAAATAAAATATTTCAAGTACATACATATTCTAGATCTATTAGACATATTATTGCACATTACACATGGCAGATGCATCGATTCCCCCTGCAGAACTATTTGCACACACTAATAGAGAGATTGAACAGTTGCAAGAATCCATAAATAATCCATCTAGATCTAGTGTCTATAAGATCACATGTCAATCCATCCTTACTAGTTTGATTAGGATTAGGGATGACATTTATGGTACCACTCCCTATGCCCCAGATATTATAGAGGTCATACTTGAGAGGAAGAGACAAGAGGTTGGCTCTGGTTTTTCTCTTAAGGAGGTACAGACTTTAGTACATAAAGTGACCCTGAAAAGGGAATTTTTCTCATCTTATGTAGATAAAAATTATGTGAAGGGGTATTAGGTTACTAGGTGTGAAGATCCTGCTATATCAGCATTGATATACCCATGATTTCTAGCTGCCCATGGTCATTATCCGAATAATGACCAGATTCCATTATACTTTTCATAGTAGATTTTTGTTGAGGTTTGCTTAGGGAGGGTTGTTAATTACACTGATTTTCCAACACATCTAGGATAGGGGCATGGCAGACATGCTGATAGAGATACTTTTTGTCGAGTTGATCGACAGAGGCCAGTAAACAAGGTCATTGTTGGTCATAGGGCACCTATTATAGCTCCTTCATTCAGTCATGTTGCAGATGATGTTATTCGTAGCACCCAGCTTTGAGTTGCAATTGATAGTGTGGGGGACATTGTAGCAACTTCCACATCCATATCTAGTGATCAGGTTTCTCAGTACCTGATGTCTCGATGACACTCCAGATCATCAGGTGGAGCATCCTCTAGCAAGACCGCACATGACATGTATAGTGCAGTAGGCATCCCTTCAATTTCTAGCCTGGAGGGACTTACAGGAGAGATGACACATGTCACATTGACTAGTTTGGCTAAGGATATATTGGATGCATATGTTAGGAATAGTCCCAACAGATAACTGAGAGGCAGGGGGGTGAATCAGTTATCTATAAGATTCAATTCTTTATCCAATTAAGTATACTTAAACATAAAGCATAAACACAATGAAAGAACACAAGAACACAACACCAATCTTTTGGTTATGGGGAAACCCAAATAGGTAAAAACCCCGATGGGAATTGACACCCACTAATATTCTGCACTAGAGTATTATGATCCTTGTTAGAAGATCCTTAACCCTGTTAGTAGTTTCTTTACAATATATTTAGTATAGTAGACCTGGTCAAGGGTCGGACCATGTTAGGAGTCTTTTAAAATTTTCCCTGTTAGGAGAGAGGATGCATTTTCCAAGAGCTCACTACTCAAATGGGCGAAGGCTACAACCTTCTGAATAACAGATATGCACTATATCTAGATCTTGGTGAACTGTGCTTAGACCTACTATCTGGATCAGTTCCAATGAATAGAACAAGTACTTTATTTGGTCACATAGACCTTCTTCTGATGGTTCAACACTTCGCACACTCTGCTCTACTCTGCTTAATCAACCATGAACCACACTTCAGCAATCATAAATGACTGCCTATAAATATATTTTCTCCAAATGATATAATCAAGTCGGCCTATTAGAACCACCTTGAAATCATATTAGAGAAAACATAAAAAACTCCAACAAACATTCTGTCAGCTCTACTATGCACGCAACACAATCTAAGACCTGTCTAACAAGATAATTGTAGACGCATGCTACACACTGTCGACTCTACCAAAACAACTGTAACTTTCTCTGTAAGCTGAATTAACTCATGCACTCTTAACCAAACATCAATAACTCTCCTCTAAGCTTAAATCCAAGGGTGCATACCCACAAGATAGGTGCAACTACATAACCAATAAAATCACTGTCAGCTCTTCTGAATAAACACAGGAAACTATTGTTGGCGAATAGCGACTGCATAACTACACTTCTACTCATCAAAAAACTATGTTTCCATAACTAGAACATCACTAACATATCCTCAAAATATATCCAAGCGTGCAAGGCTCCATGATAATTGTATGAACAACCAAACACATAACACTACCTATAACTCTATTAGGAACACTACTGACACAAGCTGCTATATAACTGTCTGTACTAATAGTTAACCTCTACGCCCATGATATCATGTTGATATCATGTCCATGCTACATATACTGAAAGCTTACTGTATAAGACTTCCACACATGCTACTTTCCATATGTTGTCATCAATGACAAACATACAGTTAGTACTGGCCTGCTGAAAAATCTCCAACAATCTCCCCCTTTGGCATTGATGGCAACATGTGGAATGAAAAACCACCACCAACCCAAATGAATATTTCTTTTATAACATTCTTCATTTCCACTTCAAAAATCCCCCAAAGATGAATCCTCCATCTGCTGCAATATTTTTTAATATTCTCCATTTCCTCAACTGAACTGCTGTCATATCTGAAAACTACTCCCCCTTACTATATTGCTCCTCCTTTTACTTATATTTTTCATGACTCTATATACACTCCCCCTTTGACATCAATGGAAAAAGGCTCCATTAATTTTAAGCACTGGTACTACTCCTGAGGTAGAGTAGTCAACCTTCCACTAGTCCCTGATGACCGATGCCTTTCCTTTCTTCTTCTAGGTAGAATCAAGGAAGGGAATGACTCCCAACTTCTCCCTGAGATACTCAAAAGTATCCTTAGGTAAGGGCTTTGTGAATTTATCTACCAACTGATCTTTAGTACTCACATAGTCCAACTTGACTTCTTTCTCTGCCACTTTCTCTCTTAGGAAGTGATACTTGATCTCAATGTGCTTTGTCTTTGCATGCATCATAGGGTTCTTTGACATATTGATAGTGCTAGTGTTGTCATAGTGAATAACAATAGGATAATCAATCCGAATTCTAAAATCCTTTATCATCTACTTGATCCAAACAATTGTAGAACAATTCAAGGCTGCTGCAACATACTCCGCTTCTATTTTTGACTAAGAAATACAATTTTGTTTCTTGCTTGTCCAAGTGACAAGTCTGTCACCAAGAAACACTGCTCCTCCTGAAATACTCTTTCTGTCATCAACACATCCTGCCCAATCTACATCAGTGTACACATGAAGCTCAACATTTTCTGAATTAAGATACCATAGACCATAATCTATAGTGCCCTACAAGTATCTGAATATTCTCTTTACTGCCATGAGGTGACTTTGTTTAGGTTCTGCTGCAAATCTTCCAACTATGCCAATTGCATTTGAAATATCAGGTCTAGTCTAAGTAAGATATATAAGTTTACCAATCATAGATTTATACAATGTTATATCTACTGTTGGTGAGTCATCTTCTTTTGTATGCTTGCATCTAGTGATCATAGGGGTTCCTATTGGCTTGCAATCATCCATCTTGAATTTCTTCAGTATCTCTTTCACATATTTTGACTAATTAATAAAAATTTCTTTTTATGTCTGTCGCACATTTAGTCCCAAAAAGTATTTGATAGGAACAATCATACTCATCTCAAATTCATTATGCATTTCTTTGTCAAATTCAGCACTGAGCTTGTCATTACCTCCAAAGATAATGTCATCAACAAATATAGCTACAAGTAGTAAACCTTTAGATGTCTCTCTAATGAATAGATTACAATCTGTTGCTCCTTTCTTGAATCCAATCTTTGTTAAGTATCCATTTAGTCTCTCATACCATGCTCTAGGGGCTTGCTTAAGTTCATAGAGGGCCTTCTTCAATCTGCATAACATATCAAGTCTGTCTAATAAGGTGAATACTTATGGCTGCTCAATGTATACTTCTTCTTTCAAGTCTCCATTTAGGAATGCTGACTTGACATCCATTTGATAAAATTTAAAGTTTTTTACTGTAGCATAAGCTAGAAACAGCTTAATAGCTTCTAATCTACTCACAGGTGCAAATGTTTCAGAATAATCAATGCCTCCTCTTTGCGCATATCCTTTACATACTAATCTTGCTTTCTTTCTTACTACTGTGCCATCTTCATTCATCTTGTTTCTGAATATCCACTTTATTCCAATCACATTCTTATCACTAGGCCTTGGGACTAGTTCCCAAGTGTCATTCTTAACAATCTGATCAAGTTCTTCTTTCATAGCATCATGCCAATCTGAATCATTACATGCATCTTCAACACTTAAAGATTCAATCTGAGATAGTAAACATATTGCTTCACTGTTAGCTGAGTTCTTTGCTTGGGACCTTGTTAGGACTTTGGCGCTCTGATCTCCAATGATGTCTATCTTGGAATGATTTCTTGATGTAAACTTTGGAACTTTAGGTGATGCTGACTTATCAGCCTTAGGATTTTCTTCTTCACTTGTCTCAGGGTCATTGAATAACACATCAATACTGTCAAGCATTTCTTCAATAACTGTCTCACTAGTAGAGGGTCTAGGTTCTTCCTTAATCATGGGTGAGTAATCATGATATCTTTCTTGAATCATAAACTTTTCATCAATCTTTACATGAGAACTTTCTATGATCTTTTTCAATCTTAAATTGAAACATCTATAAGCTTTGCTTTTAGTAGAGTAACCAAGAAAAATACCTTCATCACTTCTTGCATCAAACTTGCCTACTACTTCATCCCTCTTGATGTAGCACTTGCTTCCAAAGATTCTAAAGTATTTTACTATGGGAACATTACCAAACCATAGCTCATAAGGTGTTTTGTCAGTGCCTGGCCTCAATTGAATTATATTAATGGTATAGACTATTGTATTGACCGCATCTCTCCAATAGGTGTGTGCAACTTTTCCTTCTATCATAATGGTGTGTGTTGTATCAAGGATGATCCTATTCCTTCTCTCTGCAATTCCATTCTGCTGAGGGGTTCTAGGTGCACTTAACTATCTCTTTATGCCATGTTCTTTGCAGTACTCATAGAATCTATCAGAGGTGAATTCTCCTCCTCTATCTGATCTTAAACATTTTATCTTTAGTCCAGATTCATTCTCAACCTTAGCTTTGAATATTTTGAACTTCTCAAAGGCTTCTAACTTATCTTTCAAGAACGCAACCCACATCATTCTAGTATAATCATCAACAAACAAAATGAAATACCTTTCACCATAGTATGATCTTGTTTGGTTTGGACCACATAGGTCTATATGAATCAGATCCAACTTGTTCTCTGCTGAATTTTTCTTGCTCCTGAATGAATTTCTCACATGCTTTCCCATCACACATTCCCTGCATATAGTATCAACTGGCTTTGCTATGCTAGGTAGATCTCTTACTGCCTTTACATTGATTATCTTTACTATATTATCAAAATTGATATGACATAGTCTTTTGTGCCACAACCAACTATCATCAACTTTAACAACAAAAAAACTTGCTTCTGAATTGAGTTGAAAAACATTACCTCTTGTCTTTGAGCCTGATGCAATCATAACACCATCTTTTTTGTTAATGATGCATTTGTCATCTTTGAACTCCAACTAATAGCATTTTTCAAGTAACTGTCCAACACTGAGAAGGTTATGTTTCAAACCATCAACATAAAGAACATCATCAGTACTGTTCTTTCCATCCAAAGTGATGGCTCCTCTACCAACTATTGGTTTAGGAGTGTTGTCTCCAAATCTGACCATACCTCCATTGTATTTGTCCAAATGAACAAACCTACCTTTATCACATGTCATGTGATGTGAACAACCACTGTCTATAATCCAGTCTGTCCTTATGTCATCTTGTGAAATCAATGCAAGCTCTTGATTTCCTTTCTTATCTTCATGAGATGTCTTATTATTCATTTTGTCTATAATAGAAATGAATCCAATTTCTTCTTCACCAAATTCTTCATCTGAAACTCCATCTCCAGCATAGTAGCATTCCTTAGAATACTTAGGCTTGTAATCCTTTCTTAACTTTCTAGCTCTAGTAGGACACTTAGATGCAAAGTGACCGATCTTATTACATGAAAAGAACTTAAATGGTAATTGACCTTCATATTTTCCTTTTCCTTTCTTTTCTCTTTTAGCAATCATGGCAATGAATTCTTCTAGATTTTTCTCTTCATCATCATCATCAAAATTACCAGAAGTGTTTGCAAATTTCTTACCATGAACTATTTCTTTGAAGGTTGTTTCACTCTTTGGTTTTGTCTTCATTCGTGAAATCTCAAAAGCTGAGAGTTTGATGATCAAAGTCTCTCTCTTGAAATTAGATTTAAGCTACATGGTCTCATCAAGGATGTTGATTTTACTTTTATATTCTAGAGTAAGAGTAGTCATCAACTTGTCCATAATGTCCTCCTCTAAAATCTCTCCACCATTGTTTCTGATTCTAGCAACTGCTTCATTTATCCTTTGATTGTAAGCTCTGATGTTTTCTTCAAGTAGCATCTCTAATGCATTGTATCTTTTCTTCCATGTCTTTCTGCATGCATCCTTTGCTTGTTTGTCTCCTTCAAATATGTCTTCTAGGTGCTTCCATATCTTGTGGGTTGTATCCACCTTTTTTATTTCTGAAAACTCACCATCAGATAGGGTGTTGATAAGGGCTTCTTTAGCAATAGAATTATAATGAAACAATTCCTTTTGTCTATCAGTATCATCCTCTTGTGCAAGGTTTTCAAGGGTGGGTATCTTGGCTGCTTTGATAGTCACATCAAAAACTTCAAAACTAATGCACTACAAATGGGTCACCATCTTGTTCTTCCAATCAAGATAATTCTCTCCATCAACCTTAGGACTTTATTTCCTGAAGTACACCATTTGATCAACCTCAAGCTGTTAAATTTTCTCTCCGAGGCACTTGGCTCTGATACCAATGGTTAGGAATAGTCCCAAGAGATAACTGAGAGGGGGGGGGGTGAATCAGTTATCTACAAGATTCAATTCTTTATCCAATTAAGTATACATAAACATAAAGCATAAACACAATGAGAGAACACAAGAACACAACACCAATCTTTTGGTTACAGGGAAACCCAAATAGGTAAAAACCCTGATGGGAATTGACACCCACTAATATTCTGCACTAGAGTATTATGATCCTTGTTAGAAGATCCTTAACCCTGTTAGGAGTTGCTTTACAATATATTTAGTATAGTAGACCTGGTCAAGGGTCAGACCCTGTTAGGAGTCTTTTACAATTTTCCCTATTAGGGGAGAGGATGCACTATCCAAGAGCTCACTACTCAAATGGATGAAGGCTACAACCTTCTAAATAACAAATATGCACTATATCTAGATCTTGGTGAACTGCGCTTAGACCTATTGTCTAGATCAGTTCCAATGAATAGCACAAGTACTTTACTTGGTCACATAGACCTTCTTTTGATGGCTCAACACTTTGCACACTCTGCTCTACTCTACTTAATCAACCATGAACCACACTTCAGCAATCACAAATGACTACCTATAAATATCTTTTCTCCAAATGATATAATCAAGTCAGCCTCTTAGAACCACCTTGAAATCATATTAGAGAAACTATAAAAAAACTCCAACAAACATTCTGTCGGCTCTACTATGCATGTAACACAATCTAGGACTTGTCTAATAAGCTAATTGTAGACGCACGCTACACACTGTCAACTCTACCAAAACAACTGTAACTTTCTCTGTAAGCTGAATTAACTCATGTGCTCTTAATGAAACATTAGTAACTCTCCTCTAAGCTTAAATCAAAGGGTGCATACCCATAGGATAGGTGCAACTACATAACCAATAAAATCTCTATCAGCTCTTCTGAATAAACACAGGAAACCGTTGCTGGTGAATAGCGACTACATAACTACACTTCTACTCATCAACAGACTATGCATCCATAACTAGAACATCACTAACATGTCTTCAACATATATCCAAGTGTGCAAGGCTCCATGATAACTATACAGACAACCAAACACAGAACACTACCTGTAACTATGTCAGGAACACTACTGACACAAGCTGCTATATAACTGTCTGTACTAATAGTTAACCTCTATGCCCATGATATCATTCTGATATCATGTCCATGCTACATATACTAAAAGCTTACTACATAAGACTTCCACGCATGCTACTTTTCATATGTTTTCATCAATGACAAACATACAGTCAATACTGGCCTACTGGCAAATCTCCAATAGCATATGCATTTATAATAGCAGAGCATGATATCCCCATATCAGAGGTTAGATCTCATGTGGGTACTATCACATACGCTCAGCCACATCCTTCTCACCTAAACCATGGCCATAGTGGTAGTGATCATGAGGATCCACCTACTGACCACTCTATTGTTGTACAGGGAGAGACACAATGCACAGACCCTTCAGTCAGTGTAGGGCATCAGTTCTCTGATGTTGGCCTTGACGATGTTGAGTTTAGCATGACCACTACGAGTTATCTAGATTTTTTGACACATGATGATATGACTTCCATGCCATCTAATTTGGTAATTCCATTACATTCATTATGAGAGAGGCGTGTGCGGTCTACTCATGTTGCAGTTGCAGAGTAGAGCTTGGACCAGACACAGCAAAATCTTGATATCTTGGTTGATAGGATTAAGGCTAGAGAATCCGAATACTATCAGTTTCCACCACCCACATAGGTATAAATCAGATTATATACATGTAATTAATGTTACAATTTAACTTAAATTTATTTTTAAAATTTCAATCAATTTATATATATATATATATATATATATATATATATATATATATATATATATATATATATATATATATATATATATATATATATATATATATATATATATATATATATATATATGTACATGCACATATATATATGATATATATATTTTGTCTACCAGGATATGCCTCTTGTTACTCCTTCTTTGGGTACTGATCATGTATGTCATCAAGACTCACTCGATGATGACATCAGTAGTGGATAGGTGAGTTTTTAATTTATTATCTATGTACACACTTTATACCATGTTTTCTTGTACAATATTTTAAATCAAACTTAAGATCTATGTACAATGTTTATATATTAATTTATATATCTCTTTCTTTGTAGGGATCTGCACATCCTTCACAGCATGATAGTCACTTTGGGTGTGACCACTTAGTGAGGAGTCATCATGATGAGTCCTAGGCACTTTCATATTTGATCTAGACATATTTCATATTACATATATATTCACATGTGTTTGATGAACTATATTTCATTTCTAGACTCTACAAGACCGATTGATGTGTTTGATGTTATATTTCATTTCTCGACCCTTTTGATAGAATGTTTGACACATGATTGATCCATATGTTTCATATTTACAGTACTTGATCTACACATGATTGATGTTTCATATATATATATATACTTTCACTCTAGATACATGTGCATGTGTGATGAACTTGTACATACATGTTTGATTCTTCATGAGTTCATGTGATTTCAAAATTATAAATGTAAATTTTAAATACTTTCAATAAATTACATACATGTGTTTAAATTAAATTTGATTACATACATGAATGATGTTTGATTTCAATAGATTACATGTACATGAATGATGTTTGATTTCAATAGATTACATACATGAATGATGTTTGAATTCAATAGATTACATACATGAATGATGTTTGATTGTACATGTTTATGAAAGTTATGAATGATGTAAATTTGACACATGTGAGCTATATAATTGAGGTCCCTAGATGTTTGATTGAATCTTACTTATATTTAAATGTACATTCAATAATAGTTGTGCATTTACTTTTAATTTAATGTTGTTGTACTTCAAGTAGATTTTATATTTAAAACATGCACGTCCTAATGTAACACATGCAAATTCAATACATACACACATTCATATTCCAAAGTTAGAGTACTTCATATTTAGGTAGATAATTAATATATCATATCCACTTGTAAGACATTTTTTAGATCTATATTCTTAATTTTTAATTTAATTCAAGCTCCATTCACTATGGGCACTAGTAGGAAAGAATGGAGCTAAGAAAACCTCTAGTCTCACCCGTGAAAAATTTAGTTCAAATCATATTTCATGTGTGATTTAGTCCGCATCAAGTGGTTCATCTCTCTCTCGAATAACATTTAATATTCTCTCATGGTCATCAGTATCAAGTCTCCACTAATGAATGCCATGTCCCATCAAAGGAACAAGAGATAGGACAATGGAAATTACAAGATGACTATACTGATAAACCTTATTGTTAGGTTGATAATCAACAAAATGAACCCCATGTTTAATTATTTTCATTTGCTTCAAATATGTTCCTTGCATGACAACTGAACCTGCATAGACAAGTTCAACAATGTTAAATATATATATAGATGTGAAATTAACCATATAAACAAACGTATAAGAAAATTGGAAGTTGGAAGGTCTCACTCAAGTTTAATATAGGCTGTGAAACTTAAATACGATACTAGAACCTGTGGAAAACATAATTCCATTTCTTGTTTCATTTTGTGTTAGCTTCATCCTCTCCTTGCAGCAACGTAATAAATAGTAACTAACACCTTCCACATTTCCAGGCTCTGGTACTACTGCAAAAATATGTCCAGCATTTAAAGTGAACTTTTAATTTTAGGAACTTGTAAATATAAATTAAACAAACTTTATTAATGAATTGAGTTTATGAATCCTTTTTAAACATGTACATAAATACACACGTACCAATTTTGATCAAACCTGAAATATGGTCATAATCTGTAGAAATCAATGGAATGTTTTCAAAGCTTTCATCTCGAACATCATTTGTGTTTGTAACATCTAGTGGAACCAAATTCCATTCACTAACACATCCACATTTTTGGTTGATACATTTGTCATAGTTTTCAGAAATGCGGTCATAAGAAAAGCATGAGTAATCTCTAGTGTACAATGACCACACATTACTATCCATACTCATAATTGAATGTAGGGATCTTGTTTTGTCTACTCTCTTGCATCCATGGATTGATCTTCTATCAACACCTGAATAATATAGAGGTCATGTATAAAAATTAAAGACATATATAAGTTAACTCAACCAATGATCAATAAATTTAAAATTAATACATGTTATCTCCCAAAATAATCGGAAGGGTATGACTCGATCTGATCGTGATGATGTGTTATCATGATTTGGCACCACAAAATGCATCTTGCACCACTCAACTACATCATGAGCATTATTTATATGATATCCCTAATAGTCCAGTTGATACTTTCTTAAAGCATGTTTGATACAAGCTCCTGCACCATCATGCTCTCCCTTTCCATGTTCACTCTCAAAGAAACTCCAAATATGTGGTATCTTTTGGTATCGATGATATCTACATAGTGCGTAAAATGGCCTTACTGATTTAAATTGTGTTGCACATCCATCCGACCAAACAAAATGCTTTTCAATTTTGATGCCTTTGTTTTCAAAATATCCAAAAAATGTCTTAAAGCAATGCTCAACAAAATGTATGTCATGCTCTTTATCATCACTAATGTAAAAGTGATATTATTTCTTTATGACTCGTGCTTGATATGTACTTTCAACACCATGCAAATCTAATTGTGCATGTCGATAAGACACATGTACCATGATAGTCACCTGCTCTGTATAGTAGTATTCTACTTGAAGATTTTTTTGAGAAACAAAGGAGTAGTTCTTTGTAAAATCAACAACCGATAAAATTGTTCCAACTAGAAAAGACTCTTTTTGTATTTGGAATTATTCTGCCTACCATTCAGCAAAAACAACATGATGTATGTATGGTTGAATCAATTTACAAAAATTCTCCATAAATGTTGCAATAGGTATCTCATCTTCTACATATTCCAACCTTGTTGATTCTTTCCTAACTTTTCTTCAAGTCAGTATCTTCAAGTCTCAAAGTAAAATTTAGCCAAATCCCCGCATGTTTGACAAGTTCCTCTTATGCAATCTATTTCAGGTATTTCATGATCAATTGATTTGTTACATAAGATTGATGCTATGAATTGGCTTGGACATTTAGGAAAATCATTTTGAGAACCACCACTTTCTTCTATCATCTTTCTAAACCCTTGATAGTAGAGATCAAATTCAATATGATATCGACAACAACAAGTTTCAAAAGATTTATTTATCTTTACAAAAAATGGCTTTAATCTTTCAAACATTGTTTGTCCAATCTTAATGTCAGGATTTGAGTTACAAAATGAGAGATACAATTCATGTTGTGTGGTGTCCAACTAATGTTTTGTGTGTTGGAAATATTCCTTAGGCACAGTCCTCTTCTTGATAACGTCTCTTGGTGAAGGATGAGTATGATCAGTCCAAAATGACGTAACTAAGTTCCTAATTATTTCATTAATTCTATCAGATCGAGGAGCTCTACACATTAGTGCCCAATTACCTTCTAATGCAGTATCATCCAAATTGATTCTTCTTTTCAAATAGTGTGTCATTGTCTTCCTACTGTACCCGATCTAAGATAAAAGTGAAGAAATTTATCTTCTTTGGGACATGTTTTTATTTAAAATAGATGTCAGTATCACTCTTCTTGAAATGGACCTATTTGTAGATCTAGTTGTTTTTCCAATGGAATGCAATCCTTCCTTAACATTGTCAACAATATTTTTTTGAACGTTACATGATTTAAACTTTTTCAAACTTGCATCTACACCCAACAATTTTAATGGCTCTTTTAACTCATCTTTAAGAAGTGTCATTGATAACAATTGAGTTTTTTCAAGTGTACCAAGATTCTCAAATTGTTTCATCATTTTCTTAAACTTTTTATTCAATGCCCTCTTCGTAATATTTATGGGTTGTTTAGAATAATCTCTCACTTTTTCCACATCCATTTCAATTAAATGATCTATGCTTTTACGATTAATTTTTCTCTTCAACTGTTGGACTAGACTATCATTCACATATGTTTCTTGCACTTCCACTACAAATAAAATAAAAAATTTTCTTAATATCTCATCTTAAGGGGACCTTCATGAAATAAGTATTTACAAGCTCTTGAATGTCAAACCTATAATAATTTATAAAGTAATGAGAGAAACACATACTTGTTTGACCTTGGGTTGATTCAACTTGGGATTCCCCTTGTCCAACATTTTCATCATCAAAGGCTGCATGTACACAACAAAAACAATAACTTCTTAAGGGGAAAGACCCAAAATGTATATTCACCAATAAGAGACTAAATCGAGATAGTGAGAGAGAGAGAGATGTGTACTTGTTTGATATTCTGAGAGTTGTGCTTATTGAGCTTACGATGACTCTTCTCCAACTTCTGAAGGTTGGGCTTGTTGAGCTTGTGATGACCCTTCTCCAACTTCTAAAGGTTGGGCTTGTTGAGCTTGTGATGACCCTTCTCCAACTTCAGAAGGTTGTGCTTCTTGAGCATTTCCTACATGTATGAAGTAAAAATTATTAAACAAAAACTTTTGAATGAAGTTAGGTTTAACAGGTCTAATTGGTCCTAATTGGTTGTAATTATTCCTAATTAGTTATAATTGGTCCTAATTGATCCTAATTGAGTCTAATTAGGTGCTAATTTATTCTAATTGAGTCTAATTGGGTTCTAATAGGTCATATTAGGTCCTAATTGGTTCTAATTTAGTCTAATTAGGTGCTAATTGGTTCTAATTAGTTCTAATTGGTCATAATTGGTCCTAATTAGTCCTAATTGGGTCTAATTGGTCATAGTTGGTCCTAATAGGTCCTAATAGGTCACATTAGTCCTAATTAGTCTAGAGTTAAGTCATAATAGGTCATAATAGGTCCTAATTGGTTCTAATAGGTCATATTAGGTCCTAATTGGATCTAATTGGTTCTAATTGAGTCTAATTAGGTCCTAATTGGTTCTAATTGAGTCTAATTAGGTCCTAATTGGTTCTAATTGAATCTAATTAGGTCCTAATTAGTTCTAATTGGTCATAATTAGTTCTAATTAGTCCTAATTAGTTCTAATTAGTCCTAATTAGTTCTAATTAGTCCTAATTGGTCCTAATTAGTCCTAATTGGTCCTAATTAGTCCTAATTGGTCCTCATTAGTCCTAATTGGGTCTAATTGGTCCTAATTGAGTCTAATTAGGTCCTAATTGGTCCTAATTGAGTCTAATTAGGTCCTAATTAGTTCTAATTGAGTCCTAATTGGTTCTAATAGGTCATATTAGGTCCTAATTGGATCTAATTGATCCTAATAGAGTCTAATTAGGTGCTAATTTGTTCTAATTGATCCTAATTGGGTTTTAATAGGTCATATTGATCTTAATTAGGTCATAGTTGGTCCTAATAGGTCCTAATAGGTCATATTGGTCCTAATTAGTCCTAATTGGTCATAATAGGTCCTAATCAATCTAGAATTAAGTCATAATAGGTCATAATAGGTCATAATTGGTTCTAATAGGTCATATTAGGTCCTAATTGGATCTAATTGGTTCTAATTGAGTCTAATTAGGTCCTAATTGGTTCTAATTAAGTCTAATTAGGTCCTGATTAGTTCTAATTGGTTCTAATTAGTTCTAATTAGTCCTAATTGGTTCTAATTGGTTCTAATTAGTTCTAATTAGTCCTAATTGGTCCTAATTAGTCCTAATTGGGTCTAATTGGTCCTAATTGAGTCTAATTAGGTCCTAATTGGTTCTAATTGAGTCTAATTAGGTCCTAATTGGTTCTAATTGAGTCCTAATTGGTTCTAATAGGTCATATTAGGTCCTAATTGGATCTAATTTGTCCTAATAGAGTCTAATTAGGTGCTAATTTGTTCTAGTTGAGTCTAATTGGGTTTTAATATGTCATATTGGTCCTAATTAGGTCATAGTTGGTCGTAATAGGTCCTAATAGGTCATATTGGTCCTAATTAGTCCTAATTGGTCATAATAGGTCCTAATTAGTCTAGAGTTAAGTCATAATAGGTCATAATAGGTCCTAATTGGTTCTAGTAGGTCATATTAGGTCCTAATTGCATCTACTTGAGTCTAATTAGGTCTTAATTGGTTCTAATTGAGTCTAATTGGGTCCTAATTAGTTCTAATTGGTCCTAATTGGTTCTAATTAGTCCTAATTGGTTCTAATTGGTTCTAATTAGTTCTAATTAGTCCTAATTGGTCCTAATTAGTCTTGATTGGGTCTAATTGGTCCTAATTGAGTCTAATTAGGTGCTAATTTATTGTAATTGAGTCTAACTGGGTTCTAATAGGTCATATTAGTTCCTAATTGGTTCTAATTGAGTCTAATTAGGTGCTAATTGGTTATAATTGACTCTAATTGATTCTAATTGGGTCCTAATAGGTCCTATTAGTCCTAATAGGTCCTAATTAGTCCTAATAGGGCTAATAGGTCCTATTAGGTCCTAATTAGTCCAAATAGGTCTACAGTTAGGTCTAGTTAAGTATAATAGGTCCAGTTACCTATCCAATTGGTCCTAATAGGTATAGTTAAAGGTCTATTTGGACACAATAGGTACTAATACATCTATTAAATGGTCAGACTAACAAGTCCTAATAGGTCCTAATTGGTTCTAATATGACCTATTAGAACCAATTAGAACCTATTAGATCCAATTAGGACCTATGATCTATTAAATGGTCAATCTAATTAAGTCCTAATTAGATCTAACTAGTTCTAATTGAGTCTAATTAGGTCCTAATTGGTTCTAATTGAGTCTAATTAGCTCCTAATTAGTTCTAATTGGTCCTAATTGGTTCTAATTGGTTCTAATTGGTTCTAATTGGGTCTAATTGGTCCTAATTGAGTCTAATTAGGTGCTAATTGGTTCTAATTGATTCTAATTGGGTCCTATTAGGTCCTAATTAGGTCATATTGGTCCTAATTAGGTCATAGTTGGTCCTAATAGGTCCTAATAGGTCATATTGGTCTTAATTAGTCTTAATTGGTCATAATAGGTCCTAATTAATCTAGAGTTAAGTCATAATAGGTCATAATAGGTCCTAATTGGTTCTAATAGGCCATATTAGGTCCTAATTGGATCTAATTGGTTTTAATTGAGTCTAATTAGGTACTAATTAGTTCTAACTGGTCCTAGCATTGGTTTTAATTAGTCCTAATTGGTTCTAATTGGTCCTAATTGGTCCTAATTAGTCCTAATTGGGTCTAATTGGTCCTAATTGAGTCTAATTAGGTGCTAATTTATTGTAATTGAGTCTAATTAGGTTCTAGAATATGTCATATTAGGTCCTAATTGGTTCTAATTGAGTCTAATTAGGTCCTAATTGGTTCTAATTGATTCTAATTGGGTCCTAATAGGTCCTATTAGTCCTACTAGGTCCTAATAAGTCCTAATAGGTCCTAATTAGTCCTAATAGGTCTAGTAGGTCCTATTAGGTCCTAATTAGTCCAAATAGGTCTACAATTAGGTCTAGTGAAGTCTAATAGGTCCTAATTGGTCTAATTACCTGTCTAATTGGTCCTAATAGGTATAGTTAAAGGTCTATTTGGACCCAATAGGTCCTAATATCATCTATTAAATGGTCATACTAACAAGTCCTAATAGATCTAATTGGTAGGACTAGAATAGGTGTTGGATTGGAGAGATAGGGTACTAAGAGGGGAGGGGTGAATCAGTGCCCACAAAAACTTTTAACTCATAAACCTTAAATAATAAATAGTAGTAATCTTCAACTATAACTTGAATCCATTGCATGCATCATTCATTAATTTAACTATCAAAGTTAAATAGCATGAAATCAACAATATAACAGTCACATAACACAAGTATTTTGGTAACGCAAAAACCCTTGTTAGAAGGTAAAAACTGCAGTGGGGATGACACCCACAAACTCTTTACTACTGCAGATAGAAAATGTTTGCCTATTAGGGCTACAAATGGTGATCAGTTCTGGTGATCTTACCCTGTTAGGAGTAACATTTCAGATCGATTATATCTACCTAGTGATAGGATTTTAACAACACTAAATGAGTGTGCACTCGGTTAAGAGAATTACAAAAGACCGTTAGGTCTACTCTGTTAAGAGATTTTGTTACAATGGTTAGAAAATAACAGGTAAATATCTGCTAATGACAACTCAAATTGTCTAATATAGATATATGAAATATTAAATAGATATCACCTTTTCATGTGAACATCTCTGCTCTGAACTGCTCGGTAGCCTTGTATGATTCTACTTAATCTGAATATCTCTGAATACTATTCTGTGCTTTGTCTGATAACTAATATTCATGAAGTTGGCTAATGCTTCAAGAACTTATTTTCATGTTCTCAACCTCCTTATCAAGCTTCTTTCTCATGCATACAAAAATAATATGAAATTACATTTATATAGCATATTGCTTTTCTCGTTTAACAAAATTAGGTTACAATATCTTAGAGAAAACCCTAAGATCAACAGTGTACAAAAATAACCTAGATCTAGCAAATACATAAAGATCATCATCGTAATTAATGATGGAATCTTATAATAAATGATCCTCGATCTTGGTAAAATGTTTTGTGATTCTGTTGTAATAGTTTGCATAGATAAGTTTTCCATTCTTGATTACTATGCCATTTTTTGTCTTCCTCGGTAAACACTATATATACTACTGGGTAATTACACTGGTGCTCGGTATCTAGTCTTCTTGGTGTTTACTGCCACTCACTATCAGTGAACACTGATACTCGGTAGAACTACCCTGGTGCTCGGTGTGAAGACTTAACCAATTGGCTTGAAGTGCTTGCAGTTACCGACTAGAGTAGCATAGGTAACCGACCGATGTCTTTGATACTAATGACAACCTTTAATGCTCAAATAGAGATAACAATCTCCCCCTTTGGCATTAGTATCAAAACCTTAATGTATATAGACCTTATGTCTCAAAATATTTTTGTCTCCGCCATATACATAGATACTTATCAAAAAAATTCTGTTACTCCCCTCAGTGCATGCTCCCAGTAATGTGTAGTATACTTAGCATCTATTTACATATTTGGCATATACATTATTATCCCCCTTTTTGATATTAATGCCAAATACAATATATATATATATATATATATATATATATATATATATACACACACACTTACAACTTATCAAAAATGTGCTTGTGGGTTTTCTTCAATGATTCCAAGAGGTTTTCCCATTCCTCTTTCAATTTGGTGAGAGCAATGTGCTCAAGACCAACTTGTGCATGCATGTCAAAGATGTTGTCCAACATAGAGATTTCTGGTGTTGCAACAAGTGTTTGTGCCTTGATAATGTGCTTCTCAAAGATTTTCAGGTAGGGAAGAAACTCGGTTTGTAATTCTATGGCTTGTTCACTGATAATTTCTTCCTATTTTTTGAGATCTTCTCTTAACCGCCTGAGTTCTTGAACTTTCAAGATATGCTTGGAAAATGCTTGAGGCTCAGTTAACGCTACTTGTGCACTGGCTTTGATTTCATTATTAAGTTGTTTAATCTTTTCACTGATCTCGGTAGTGAAGGTTTCTACAGTGCATAGTTTGAACAAAATTTGACAAATTATTTGAGTAATACCTTGAATTTTAGTTATTACCTTAGATAGCTTAACCCTTTTAATTGCCACTTCTTGGCTGATCCTTGCTGCAAGTTTATCTTGTATCTTGGATTCTTCCCATTCTTCTATTCTCTCATCTACTTCAACATTTGGGGCATTTATCTCTTCAGCAAGTGTAGCAAGTTGGTCCATGATCAGAGTGTCCTCATCTATATGTACCTCTGGTACATCTGTTGTAAGATATCTCTTACATTTTCAAGTATTTCTTTTCTCTTGCTTTCTTGTTTTAATTTTTCTTGTGAAGCCTTCCTTGTACATAATTCCCCATATTTTCTTAGTTCTTCGGGGCTTAGGGTCCTCGAGTCATAATCTGGTATAACCATGACTTCATCTAATGTGACTGGCCCTTTTCCTTTCTTTTTCTTCTTCTTCTTCTCTGGTTCTTGAGGTGAACTTTTTATAAGTGGTACAATGTCCTTTACCTCAGAACTTTGTGTAACCTGCCCGGGTGACACTGTATCTGCTTTCTGCTAGTCCTCAGTGACCTTTGTGTCAGTAGACTATGTCAAAGCCTCTGATGTAGTGTTTGGTGGAGTGGCCTCAATTACATTAGGATTCTCTTGATCCTCTATTTCTTCCTCTGGTGCCTCTTTCACTTCAGGCTTGTTTGTTTCAGCTGGTGTCTCGGTGCTTTGTTCCCCTATTGTATCCTTTGGTTGTTCGGGGTCTAAACCTTCGGGTTTCTCTTGTGATAAAATTTCAATTGCTTCCACAAGGATAGGAAGCTCACCCGGTAATGATGTGAATGCACACTCGGTAACTTGACCTTCATCCTGTGCTTTATCTGGTACAATGTTCACATCTTCATCATCATTTCTATCATCAGGATCCCCATTTATAATCTCCTTAATGGGTAGATCATCATCATTTTTCTCCTTAACTTGGATCTCTACTAGATCCGGTGAATCTTGTGAAATACTTATAATTTCATTTACAAGAGTTGTATCAATCACCTCAGTAAATGATACACCTAATTCTTTTGTCTTATTTGCTACATCATCATCATATATATAAATACCTTTGCCTTTTGACCTTTGTCTCTTCTTAGATAGATTAAGAAATGCATTTTTCTTAGCTTGCTCTTTAGCTACAAAAATTCATGTCCACATGAGTTGGCCAATCTCATAAACATCTACCAAATTTTCATCTAAAACTTGCATAGCCTGGCCTTTTACTTTGAATCTCTTATAGTAGGTGTTCATATATTCATCAATTTCATCAAGAGTTAAATTTGGTGCTGCCTCAACTAAGGATTGTTCCCTCATTTTCTTCTCAGTGTCTAAGGCATATGACCACTTCTGATTTATTCTTTCTTCTAATGCCTTGGGCAGTGGTTGTCCAAACTCCAATGGAACTCTTTTCAAGCTTATCATCATCTGGATGACAACCTCCTCAATTTTATTCTGATCCTCGAAAGACATGTTGTCAAACCGAATGAGTTCAGGATCTGTGAGTTCTCCATTATCAATTATATCAGCAATAATGTCATCAATTGTCATGTTCTTATTACTAACAACCTTGAACTTATTTTTGTCATCTTCTTCATCCTCAAGGTCTTCTCTTCCTCTAATTAATCTTCTCCTTTTCTTTGGTGCCTCAGCTACAACCTTGGTTCCTCTTTTTGCATGAGTTTTGGGTAGTGTAGCTACCTTAGGTTTTATTACCTTTCCAACTCCCTTTTTCTGAGGTGGTGAAGCTCCAATTGTTGACCTTGTTCATGCTATTAACCGTATTGGCAACTGCATATTCTTTGGAGTTGGGGTGGGAGAAATCGGTATTGAATCTTTCTCCTTATCAAACTCATTTTCCTCACTATCATGTGCTTTGTCAGTTAATAGTAACTGACCTTCAGTTGTAGGTTCAACTGGTGAATCGTTAGATGAGTCAGATTCATCTCCAAACTACTTAGTTAAAACTTTCTTCATTTTCTTTTCTTTTCTTGTTATTTTGCCGATGACAAGATCTATTTTTATTCTAGATTTCGCCTCTTCATAGGTTCCAAACCTCTGGGCCTTCTTGTCCTTTGGTAAAGCCAGTAATTCCTTGATTGATTTCAAACCAAAATCATGATCCATTCCATATCCCATGGGGGCTAGCCATTTAGTCCTTGGCTCTACAGCTTTAATTAATGTATGGTCGGTGTCAACTAGAAAACATATGTCCATCTCATATTTCTTGACCAGTGAGCCTGGAATCCTGCTTCTTAGATTCATCTTGATCTTAAACTCCTCAAAATAACCATCTACAACATTATTTACATTATCTCCCAGACTTGTCATTATATCAGAAATTTACGAAATGATCAGTTTTTCGGTAGGCCAATCTATGTGACCGACAGAAGGAAATAATTTCTGGAGATAGAAAAATAAACATACTAGTAGTGAGCCAAACTTACAGGTATTAAAATTTTGTGACTGGATTTTTTTCATATTCTCTTCAACCTTTTTCAGGAGTAGCTCATCAAGGTCTATTTGATGACCCTTCTTTATCATTTTGTGAGCCATATCCACAACACTACATGGTACACTATTCAGTCTGCTCGATTGATAGAACTTATAACCTATTACATGCACTACAAACTTAACTTCCAAATCCACAATTGATGCAATTTTTAGTGCTTTGTCGTCCCACGTTGCACCTGTATTTTTCTCAACATTGGCTTGAGATGAACTTCAGAATGCTTTGGCCTTGTCAGTTGTAGGATAACCTATAACCTTGTGAATCATTCTCTTCGTTACCTTAATTGGACTATCTATCCAAAATGTGCCCTCATGATATCCACTTAGCACAGCCCTTATCCATTCTATTTTGAAATTCTTTGGAAAATTTAGGGCATTTGTGAGTCCAATCATTTCAACCTATTTATGCTTTGGTTTCAGCTTTGCATCTTCACTACAAAGTGCCTGGTATGCAACATACATATCAAAATCTCTTATTTCTCCTATTTTGTAGTGAATGTATGATCGGTTGTCTTTGACCAATAAAACCCTAGGTGGGATGCTCAAAAAAGCACCCACTGAATCCATTTTTTATGCTACTTCCGGGTGTGACTTGTACTTGGGTTCACTATAGTTTACTGACACTATAAGATTAACTTCCTCTTCCAAAACTTTAGAAGTGCTCACAGTGGATGCCATTATAACAAACTAGGTTTTTGGTAAGTATGATGAATATTCTCGGTAGGGGTTTCAGCTTACTCAGAATATGTCAAAGAATGTGCTCGGTTTGATATGCAACTACTTTGGATGAACTTGAAAGATTCTTTGCTCGAACTCATTCTGTGAAATTATCTCTCTCTAAAATTGCTTTGTGAAAATGAACTCAGACTTCCATGTATTTATAGCATTTTCCAAATTCCCACTTAAAACTTTATGTCATTAATGCTTGACCTACTTCCAGCTCGATGATAACTGTCAACTCGGCGACTACTGCAAACTTCCATTAGCTTGGTTAACACATGATTTCTCACTTGATTGATACTGATACTTGGTTAACCTTGAATAGTGATTACCGATGGTAACCGGACATAATAACCCGGCCAAAATAACCCTGGACACAATAACCCCACCATAATAACCCAAGGACACAATAACCCATGATCACAATAACCCGTGGTCAAAATAACCTATGGTCAAAATAACCCATGGACAAAATAACCCATAGTCATTCTAGATCAAGTTAGTATGCTTAAAAATGGATTGTGAGGCACCATATAGGATATTTAGGTCACTTTTAGACCATATATCCATTATATACCCCTAAAATAGCCTTAAAACATCTTTAATATGCTTAAATAACTTATAAAATGGTAAATAATTATAGAAATAAAGACAAATTCGTGGGAATAAGCTAAATAAGAGTTATTATGAAAAGATGTAAGTCAAAAGGCATTATGAAGAGGCATTAAGAGGCATAAGAGCCATTGCTCATAATTTGACACTTTAATTGAAAATTTGAATAATTTTTTTTTTAAGAAATATACTTGTAATTTATAAATTTTGTTTTCCTTTCTCTATAATCTTATGGGGTTATTTTGTCCATGGGTTATTTTGACTCCGGGTTATTTTGGATTGGGTTATTATGACCGTGGATTATTTTGTCCTCGAGTTATTATGGCTGGGTTATTTTGTCCAGGGTTATTTTGGCCGGGTTATTATGTCCTATAACCATTACCGATGGGTAACCTTTTGCTCAGTCTAACTTTTACCGACTGTATGACTCTGTTAGCTCAAAACATATAGACCATAGTGCATCTTTATTCATGCAGATTTGGTATGTGCTCATCATATATAAGGAACTGTATGTAAAATACGATCATTTGAAATGTCAGTTCCATAGATACCTATATCACCTTAAGTAGAAGTACCGATGTCACCTAATGCATTGGACGAGGTTTCACTGACAGCATTGCTTGACACTCCATTCTTATTTGATGCCTTCTTCCACATAGTGTTCCTAATTCTCATGATATCTGCAATAGTGTTTCCACTCTCAAATACATGTTCTTCTTCTAGTGCTTGGTATGTGCAATCCTTTCTTATATGACTGACTGTACGAAAAAGTAAGCATGCCATTTTAGTTCTTGTCTAGCTTCATGATTGTCCAACCCATCTTTTCCTCATACAATTTTTTGCGATGTGTCCATATCTACCACATTTATACAGTTAGCCCATGTGTTGTAATCCCAAACATAACAATTACCTTGTCTCTTCATTTGATAAGGCTTGGATTTGCTCTTTTGTTTTGGTGTCCATACTTGCTTCATTTTTTCCTTACACTCTCGTGCAGTGTGTTCATGTTCATTACAAGTATAATAGAGTTTCTCCATGGTAGGATTGTTAGCATTCTTATTCAGTTTTTCTTTACACTCATAAGCTTGGTGTCCAAATTTGCCACAATAATAACAATATCCATTAAACTTAGGAGTGACTGGGGGTTTACCTTGTGCTTTTCTTCTACAGACATTTGAGGTATGTCCCATTTTTCCACAGTGATAGCATGACATCACCTTAGGTCTTTGATTCTGATTGTTGTTGACTTGTTCAACTTGTTTGGATGATTCTCCTTTGTCGGTATAGCCTAATCCAACTTTACTTCCAAATCTTCTTTGATTAGTTAGAAAATCATCAATCCTTTTAGAACTATCCTCAGCCAATTTCATCATTTCATTATGTTGTTGTTGAGTCTTTACTTCATTTCTCAGTTTCTCATTTTCTTCCCCGAGTATTCCAATATCCTCAATTTTTCTTGACAGTTCGCCATTTACTCAGTTGACCTCCTGATTCACAATCAACATCTGATTGGATATTTCAAAATGGTACTCAGTGAGTCTTTGTATCTCAGTTTCCTTTTCTTGAAGTTGTTCAGTTATCTTTCTTCGGTCTTCAATAGATAGATTCCTTTCTTGCTCAGCATGTCTAGCATTGTTCATTACTTCTACCATTCTCACCATCTATGATTCTTGACCATTTGTAGGGCTTTCACTTGTTTAGTTAAGTGAAGATTCTTTTCAGACAAATCAGAGATTATACTTTCAGATCCATCAGAAATAGTTCCTGAACTAGATCCAATGTGATCAAATAAATCATTAATCTCTTCTTCATGGTAACCAATCTCATTTTGCAGAATAGCTAGGTTCTTCCTTTCAACCCGTAATTTCTTCAATCCATCCTTGGCTTGCTTATACTGCTCAATAAACATTTGCATTTGAATCTTTTGATTCTCTATTGTTTTATCCAACTTATATCTCTCCATGAATAGATCTTTACCCTTCAGTGGTTAAACTATCCAATAAGAGAACCTGGCTCTAATACCAATTGTTGGATTAGAGAGATAGGGTACTGAGAGGGGAGGGGTGAA
The DNA here is from genome assembly GCA_027943335.1 of Chamaecyparis obtusa. Lineage (NCBI taxonomy): Eukaryota > Viridiplantae > Streptophyta > Pinopsida > Cupressales > Cupressaceae > Chamaecyparis > Chamaecyparis obtusa. The sequence continues at coordinate 114,364 of BSBK01003624.1, read as the reverse complement.
TCAGTGCCCACAAAAAATTTTAACTCATAAACCTTAAATAATAAACAGTAGTAACCTTCAACTATAACTTGATTCCATTGCATGCATCATTCATTCATTTAACTATCAAAGGTAAATAGCATGAAATCAACAATATAACAGTCACATAACACAAGTATTTTGGTAATGCGGAAACCCTTGTTAGAAGGTAAAACTATGGTCGGGATGATACCCACAAATCCTTTACTACTATAGATAGAAAAGGTTTTCTTGTTAGGGCTACAAATGGTGATCACTTCTGGTGATCTTACCCTATTAGGAGTACAATTCAGATCGATTAGTTCTACCTAGTGAAAGGATTTTAACAACACTACTTGAGTGTGCACTCGGTTAAGAGATTTACAAAATACTGTTAGGTCTACTCTGTTAAGAGATTTTACCAAAACTCTGTTATAATGGTTAGAAAATAACACGTAAATATCTACTAATGACAACTCAACTTTTCTGATACAGATCTATGAAATACTGAATAGATATCACCTTTTCATGTGAAGATCTTTGCTCTGAACTACTTGGTAGCCTTGTCTAATTATGCTTAATCTGAATATCTCTAAATACTATTATGCTCTTTGTCTGATAACTAATATTCATGAAGTTGGCTAATGCTTCAAGAACTTCTTTTCATGTTCTCAACCTCCTTATCAAGCTTCTTTCTCACACATACAAAAATAACATGAAATTACATTTATATATCATACTTATTTTGTTGCTTAACAAAATTAGGTTACAATATCTTAGAGAAAACCCTAAGATCAACGATGTACAAAAATAACCTAGATCTAGAAAATACATAAAGATCATCATCGCAATTAATGATGGAATCTTACAATAAATGATCCTTGATCTTGGTAAAACATTTTGTGATTCTATTGTAACCGTTTGCATAGATAAGTGTGTCATTCTTGATTACTATGCCATTTTTTGTCTTCCTTGATAAACACTATATATACTACTCGGTAATTACACTGGTGCTCAGTGTCTAGTCTACTCAATGTTTACTACCGCTCGGTATCGATGAACACTGATACTCGGTAGAACTGCCCTGGTGCTCAGTGTGAAGACTTAACCGACTAGCTTGAAGTGCTTGAAGTTACTGACTAGAATAGAATAGGTAACCGACCAATGTCTTTGATACTAATGACAACCTTTAATGATCAAATAGAGATAACAATAGGTCCTAGTTAGGTCTAGACTTGGTCCTAATAGGTCTAGTTAAACCTCTAAATTGGTCTTAATAGGTCCTAATTGCTAATAATTAGTCTTATTAGGTCTAATTAGCTCTAAAATTAGGTATTACAATATCACATTTACATGAACACTAAGACAAGTCTTGACCATCAACTTAAAATATCTAGAGAGAAACATATTAGACATACCTTGTTTCCGACGATAATATCTTTTTCATGATTCTTCACGTAGTCTTTGTTCAGTCTCTTCTGAATAATGTCATGTACTTTTGTTTATCCTTCTCTTTTTTTTTCCCATCACAACTTAGAAAATTGTTCCATGCCAAAATGTCTTCCTTCTCCTAAATGAAAATTATTTTATAGCTTTCAAATTAATCAAATCAAAAAATATACATTTATTTATACCTAATCCTTATTAACCGGAAATTACACCAAAAAGGCTAACCTAGGTTTCTATCAAAAGTCAAAGTTGACTTTCGCTCAAAACTAACTGACTTTCTATCGAAAGTACTTTCGTAATGACTAGAATTTGCATATTTTAGGAAAGTACTTTTGATAGAAAGTACTTTTGATAGAAAGTACTTTTGATAGAAAGTACTTTTGATAGAAAGTACTTTCGATCAAAACCCAAGAGTTTCTATCGAAAGTACCTAGTTTAGGCCATGGTTGCAAGTGTTGAAGAAATTTTGAGAATTTCATGGCTTCGGGCCTCAAGCGCGGTGATCAAATGGAAGAATAAAAAGATGTCATTTTTCATACAACAAGTACTCGGAAGTAGCTTTCTAACGATTATATATTTGACTATTTTTTATTTTATTATGTGTATGGTTTTTTATGTTAAATGAATGTAGTTTTTTTTATCGAATATAAACCTCTAAGTTTGACGTTCAATGAAAAATATTTTAAAAGGGAAAACAAAATTTTAAAAATAACAATGCCCTCTATATTTGATTCTACTTTCTATAAAATAAAAAATATTTGAAATTTGATAAATACACAACAAGTTATAAGCTATGTAGTTAAGGTATGTCAAAATTATGGTTTAGTTAACTTCAAACATTAATAAAATATGCAATAATAGTGATAATGTCATCAAACCAATTGTATGCCCTCCATATGGATGTTACGAAACTAAATTTAAAAGAATCACATTCATATCTATTTTACAAAAAAAATTATGCTCTATGAAAACAATGTTACTATTTGAAAATGACATTTTCAGCACCATACCAGTTTTCGTGGGAGAAAGAAAAAAGTATTCAAATAAATTCAAAAAAAATAAAAATATATATATTTAGAATCTAGACAAAAAATTCTAAAAGACTCTAATTTACTTCATCCTATGATTTTGAACGGTTCAATGGCAATATGCATCCGAACCTCAAATTTTTTCTAAAAATGTAGAGTTCAGTGTCCGTTCAGGCAAAAAAGTGTAACCCACTATTGTGGGTTCACCCTGGTCGGTGTTGTCAACTGTTGATATAATCAATATTGATCAGTATTGTTAACTGATGTTAATCGATCTCTTATATATATTGATTATTCCATGGATCAATAATCATTGTGATAGTACATGATAATTGTGTGTGTGAAAATTATACCTGATCTGTAGACACAACACTCAGTAAAACATTAGAGGTTAGCTATAATCAAAATCATGCAAAATTGAAAGCTATCTAACCAAGCGATTTACTGCCTTCTAATAGGTGCGAGATTAATGTTCTCAGATTGTAATCAAGATCAGTGACCTAGACGACACCTAAATGAAGGATTTGAATGCAAAAGATGGATATGGAATAGATGCAATTAAGCTATTTTTTGGATTTTTCTATGCAATAAGAATGATAAAAACTGATATGATATGAATGCTATTGAAAACTGATATGCTATGCTAATCTAGAAATGATATAAAATATGAATGCAAAAATAAGATTGATCTCACAAAGATGTCGATTCGCAAGAGCTTTGATTCTTCAATTCCAATTCTCCAGCATGATTGTGCAAAATATGAGATCATTGTGAAGAGCTGAGCCTTTAATTTATAGAAATCCAGGGCTTTGGAGGTGCATGGGAAAAAGCCATAAATCACTCAAATAACTCAACTTGATTTTTGAGTTATTTTTAAATAAAAGATAATTAACTCACAAAACATGCAAAAGCTAAGTTTTAACTCAAAATAGAGTTTAGCTTTAATTGATAATTGATAGTTGTTTACTTTTATGATTGTGCATGTTTTATTTATGAATTAATTTAATAATAAAGTGATTTATTTCCAACTTAACTGCTTTTAAAAATAAAACAATTGATTTATGGGTTAATTAACTATTTATTCAAACTTTTATTAAAAATTATATTATTAAATAATGACAACATGCTTTAATTAATTAAATAAGAATTTAATCAATTAAAGATAGGAATTTTGATTTATTGTCAAAATTAAATAATACAATTAATAATAGATAGAATTAAATTTAATTACATAATTAAGTGGCAAATATTAAATCTAATTAATTAAATATGAAAATATTCAATTAATCAAACTTTAGGATAAATGTGATTTATTGCCAAATAATTATAAAATTAAAGATAATTAAGATAATTAGGAATATTACTAGGAATATTCCCTGATGCAAAATTTAAGATAATCAATTATGATTCGATGATGTTTAGATGTGCCTTAGGTTAGGACTTTGATGTCAATTTTGTTCGAATTGAAGATGTAGGAGATTAATGAACTTATAGCCCATTTTTGGGGTATTACATTTTGCCCCTCTTTGAATTACTGTGCGAAGCGCAGTGGTTCAAAGATAGTCTGTGTTTGATAAAGATATGAAACTGATTCAAAAGATAAACCGATCTCAAGATAGAAACCGATTGAAAGATATTGAGATAGGAGTTGATTGATATTGAATTAAGATGGAGATAATAAGTCTTGAATGACCAAAGATAATGTTCACTGTAGCAGCAAATGAACCTATGATTGTGAAAAAGTGTCAAAATGCCTGATTCTGAACCTTAGGATTGATAAGAAGTGAGTGACCCGTTCTAGACTCGATTGTCTTAGCAGAACTAGCAGGTATCACATCCGAATCCTTCAGTTGCCGAAGAACCAAGGAAAGAACACTATGATCTGATGGTTGCAAAAACTGATACAGTTTACAAGATTAGGAGAATACCAAATTGATATGGATCTTGAATCTGATATGCCCCAAGTGATGATAGATTTGCCTCGAGCGATGAGGTCTTTTGATGAATCAGCGACTAGACGTGATTTTTGTCTTGATCACTGATGAAAGATATTGATAGATTTGATCGATAGAATTTTGATTTACAAACTTTGAATTGATGTGCAATACCATGCCCCCTTTGGGATTAAAATTGAAATCTGACAAGAGAAGTCAGCGTTAAATGGTTTAGAAGCATGTTAATTGATTTGAGAAGTGGTTATACACGTTCAAGAACGCATTCTGCATCGTTTGGAGGTCTTGGACACCGAATTTGACTAGATTTGACCATGAGTTGACCATGGTTGACCAAGTTGAAATTTTGATAGTTTGATGTAAGATAATCAGTTAAGTTGAATACTAGATTTCTGTGATGATTGAAGGTCGAATATGCAAGTAGTTAATAATATGAATGATCTCAGATTTGAATTTTGATCCCGAAAAAGGATTCTACTTGCTATTTCATTGGAGGAACCTTCGTGTGAGATTCAGCTCTTGTTAGACTTGAAGATGCGATTTGAAGAATCATTTAAGCATTGAAGTTCGTTTAATCATTGTGAGATCATGCAATGAGACATGCAAAATGAAATGCAACCTAAGACCTAGGACCTAGTCACTGATCATGTGTCGATTTGTTATCATCATTGAACTTTTTAGGTAACCGGATAAATCAATACAATGCCCACTAGCCATGAAACCATAGACATATGAATATCGATTTGTATGTGCAAGAATCAATACAACACCCACTGGTCAAACAACCATGGACATATGAATATTGATTTTAGTTGTTGAATGTCGGATTAGATATAAGCATCAAGGCACAAACGCCAGGATGACCTGAATATCATGTCCATTTTGATATAGCAATTTGTACAAGCATCAAAACATACATGTCGTGATGACCTGAGTACGCCTTGCGTTACAAACACATCAAACAGTCAAGAGATCATTCTAAATCCAATGTGAATTACCCGTAGTGACCCTTTATCGTTCACATCCTTAGGCAAGATTGCGTTCCACAGTAGGAGGAAGAACTCACTCAAAAAGACAATAGTTAGATCAAACTTCCTTGAATTTTTTTTGGGTATCAATGGTCGAGGTACGCATGGCCATCCAATTCGAGATAGAGGCTCTTACAGTTAGACACCATTTCAATCCAAAATTTCCAAAGTTGTTAGATTTTCACATACAAGCAGAAGACAAAGAAAAGATTATACCCCCAGTCATCACTCTCTAAATCCTGTAAAGGACATCATTGAAGAGCTCGAAGGGACACAATATGCAAAAATCTCAATGCGAATCAGTAAGCATACAAGGAGATAAAAGCATGAAAAGCACATATTGTTTTCAGTTTGAGTTTGATGTTTGATTGTTGTTGATGCAAAATCCTTTCTGGAGACGAGACAGACTGACTGACTCAACTTGAAGCTTCAAAGGACTCTGAGTGGATATGACATGTCTAAGATACATTGGAGACTATAAGATATGACATTGATTGCCCCCAAGTTTGAACATTGATAGGATACAGACACTTGAGCTGATTGGTGTACAGACCGACTTATTGAAACCAGGATATGCAGAAACAAACCGGGAGATATGTAAAAACTAAAGCAAGACTGAAAGCTGGGAAAGACCAAGATTGTGCTGATAGATGGAGCATTTTGGAACAAGTGGTGCCCGTTTGCCGAGTTTTCACCATCTTGGTAGAGATTCTATTTTTGCTACCGAGGTGCCTGTTTCCAGGTTTTCACCAAGGCACTTTTTTTTTTCTTTTTTCATTTTTTTGTATTTTTCATTTTTTCAATTTTTTTGTACTTTTGATATTTTTTGATTTTTTTTGTTGTACTTTTGATTTTTTTTTTATTTTTTTTTTTGTGAATCATCAAGGCGCCTATTGCTAGGTTTTCACCAAGATGTTCATTTTTTCAGGACTTTTTCCGATTTTTAAGATTTTTTCAGGACATTTACCAAGCACTGAATGCCTTAGGCGTAGAATTTCTTCAAATGGAGAACGTTGATTGGTTCTCGGAGCTGTTCTCCTTCAGTCGTTGAGAGTTGATAGGCACCAGAGCCAAAAGTAGCAGTGATTACAAAGGGACCCAGCCAGTTGGGTTCAAACTTCCCCTTGCGTTCTCGATGTGATTGATTTTTAGGATTTTCTCTCAACACTAGATCACCAACCTGAAATTCTCTGTGTCTGACTTTCTTGTTGTAGCCTCTCGACATTCTCTTTTGATATACTTTGAGATGATCATACGCTGCTTGTCTGCGCTCATCTAGTAGTTCAAGTTCTTGTAACCTCGACACTCTGTAGTCTTCATCAGTGACAAGTCCATGCATTCTAATCCTGAGTGATGGGATTTCAACCTCAATAGGCAGTACCGCTTCAGACCCATAAACTAAAGCGAAAGGTGTAGCCCCTGTAGGCGTTCTGATACTAGTTCTGTATGCCCAGAGAGCTGGATTGATCATCAGATGCCAGTCTCTTCCTGTTTTATTCACTGTTCTGTGCAAGATCTTCAGGAGATTTTTGTTTGAAGCCTCAGCTTGTCCGTTCCCTTGAGGATAATAGATAGATGACCAATGTTGAGTAATTTTGAACTTGGCACATAAGTCATCTAGGTCCTTGTTTTTGAATTGTCCCCCGTTATCTGTGATTATAGAGTGAGGGATCCCATATCTGCAAATGATGTAATTCAGGATGAACATAGAGATCTGTTTCCCCGTTGCTTGTGTTAGAGGAACTGCTTCTACCCATTTTGTAAAATAATCTGTAGCTGTGATTATATGGGTATGTCCATTAGAAGAGTGCGGATGGATAGCACCTATGAGATCAAATGCCCATTGTTGAAAAGGCCATTGTGTAGTAAAAGGAATCAGATCTCTCCCTGGAGCATGAATCAAGTTGCCATGTACTTGACACTGTTGACAGTTTTTAGCAAATTTAATAGCTTCTTTTTCCATTTCAGGCCAATAATACCCAGCCCTAATAAGTTTTCGAGCTAACGTTAACCCGTTCGAGTGTGACCCACATATACCCTCATGGACTTCCTCTAATGCACGTTGAGACTCTTCTCGTTCTAAACATCTAAGCAGTGTACCATCTAGACCTCGTTTGTACAGATCATTACCAATGATGACATATCGGGATGCGGATCGGATAAGGTTTCGTTTCTCAAAACGGTTAAAGGACTCAGGGATGATTTGGTCGTGGAGATAGGAGAACAAATTTTTGTAGCGAGATGAGTCATAACTTACAACAGTGCAGATCATGTGGGTTTCAGGGGAGTCATATGCAGGATAGGATAGGGCTTCCACCAGGAACTCGTAGCGTAGTTCATGTTCAGGCTGTTGTAAAAGAGTAGATAATGTTGCCATTGCATCAGCAGCCTTATTCTCCATTCTGGGTATTTGCTCAAATGTGATAGAGATGAAGTATTTCTTTAGATCATCGACCATTCTCTTGTAAGGAATGAGCTTTTCATCTTTGGTTTGGTACACATCATTGACCTGGTGGATGACTAGTTGTGAGTCTCCATGAATGTGCATCTCTGTAACTCTCCACTGTATTGCCATTTTCATACCATTGAGAAGTGCCTCATATTCAGCAATATTGTTTGTGCAAGGAAACTTTAATCTGAATGCTTTGGGTATCGAGTATCCTTGAGGAGTAATGAACAATATGCCTGCGCCGGATCCATTCTGTGTGTAGGAGCCATCAAAGAATAATCGCCATGCTCTAGAAGAGAGGTGCATGATAGAGGAATCAGGAAATTCCATTTGCATGGGTGTATCATCAAACAGTGGTGCTTCAGCTAATTGATCAGCAATGACCTGTCCTTTGATAGCTTTTCTTTCAACATATTCAATGTCAAATTCACTCAAGAGCATGACCCATTTAGCTAGTCTACCTGTGAGGGCAGCTTTGCTTAGGAGATATTTCAGTGGATCAATTTTAGCTACCAAATGAGTAGTATGAGCTAACATGTAGTGTCTCAATTTCTGTGATGCAAAGATCACAGTGAGACAGGCCTTCTCTATCATTGAGTAGTTCTTCTCATAGGCCACTAAAGTTCGGCTGATATAGTAGATGGCTCTTTCTTTCTTGTTCTCATCATGCTGTGCTAGCAATGCCCCCAGTGATGTATCTGTTGCGGAGACATATAATATTAATGGCTTCCCATGAATAGGAGGCATCAATATAGGTGGATTTGATAGATACTTCTTGATATGTTTAAAGTTGTTCTCGCATTCTTCATTCCATGCAAAGGTCACACCTTTATGTAATGTTTTTGTAAAAGGCTGTGAGATGTCTGCTAGCTGTGATATGAATCTTCTGATAGATTGAACTCTGCCTTGCAACGTCCTCATTTGACTGATATTTGTGGGAGGTTGCATCTCTATTATAGCCTTGACCTTAGCTGGATCAACTTCAATGCCTTTCTTGGAGACGATGTATCCTAGGAGCTTTCCAGAAGTGACTCCAAAAGCACACTTTTTAGGATTTAGTCGAAGACTAAATTTTTCCATTCTGTCGAGGATCATGCTCAAGTCTGTTAGATGTTCAGTTCTAATCATGGATTTTGCCAAGGTATCATCTACGTAATCCTCCATTGTTCTATGCATCATATCATGAAAAATAGATGTCATTGCTCTTTGATATGTAGCTCCAGCATTTTTGAGTCCGAATGGCATAACATTCCAACAGAAAGTTCCCCACGCACATGTGAAAGCTGTTTTCTCTTGATCTTCTGGAGCAATTTTGATTTGGTTGTATCCAGAAAAACCATCCATAAGGGAATATATTTCATAGCCCGCAGTCATGTCCACTATCATATCAATGTTAGGCAGTGGAAAATCATCCTTAGGGCATGCTCTGTTCACGTCTCTAAAGTCCGTGCATACTCTGATTGAACCATCTGGTTTGGAAACAGGTACAATGTTGGAAATCCACTCAGCATAGTCTATGACACGGATGAATCCAGCTTTTAGGAGTTTTTCTAGTTCTGCTTTGACTAAGAGTGCAACATGAGGATGCATCTTTCTCAATTTTTGTTTCATTGGTTTTACTCCGGGAGCAATAGATAGATGGTGCATAATGAGATTGGGATCCAATCCTGGCATATCTGAATATTTCCATGCAAAGTTGATCTTTTTCTCTGATAAGAAGATAGTGAAGTTTTGTTTCTCTTCGTCTGATAGAGATTGTGCTACATGTACCAATTGTGGTTCCTCTGTTGTACCCAAATTGATGGATTGAGTTGGCTCAATCAAAACTGGAGATCTATCCTGTAAATGACTTGGAAGGACATCAAATATCTCATCCTTAGGTGCCTCAGAGAGGTTTTCACCTTCAGATACGTCTTTTCTTTTTACTTTTGTCGGTTCTGAGACTGCCACAAAGTGGTTTTCACCCTCAGAACTCTTTTTCTTTTTCTTTTTACTCTTGTTTTTCTGACTAAGATATTTGATGTCCGACTCGGTCATGCTGACACTCGGTTCACTGATGGAAGTACTCATAGGCTCAACTGCATTGAGGTAGCAGGCAAGGGCATAGTCATTTGGGAAGGTATACATACCATGGTTTGGGTTGGTGGAAGTTTGGTCGATAAGATCAGGGCGTTGGATAGTCAAAGTGGGAAAGGCTTGGGATATGGTGTTCACGGATGTGGATATGTCATCATTGGTCCTAACCTGATGCTCAAGTTCAAAGGTGATATTACAGCTCAGAATGTTCAATTCGTGAATAGGCTCAACATCATCATAGGAGTCCTCTTCAGCCATAGGTGGATCAGACACGTTAAATTCATTGTTTCGCTCTAGACCTACATTGGGTTGAGAGACATATTGGTGAATAACATCAATAAATTTCTCTGTTATAAGCTCATCTTCTTCTGGAATGGCACCCCATTCATAATCATTTGACTCATCTTCTGATTCAGAATCTCTAGGAAATCTTAGAAAGTGCGTGAAATCAGGATGAATACCCCAAGAAGGATTACCCTCAGTCTCTGACTTGAATTCATATTCATGGGAATCAGTGTCAGAATAACTACCCCCTGCTTCTCGATCAGTTTGATTGCCTTCGAGATTGGTTGGTTCTTGTGGTACAACCATCTCTTGCACTACAGTAGGTTCTTGTGTTTCTACTACATTAATTCTTCTGATAGGATCATCTGTATCATCAAGAAGATCTTTGATCTCTTTAGGCAATTTTTCATAGGGGATAAGCTCAGAGCTATCTGAATCATCATCAGAGGGTTCTATTTCTTCTTTCTTAAGAAGGGGTTCTCCTGGTGCAATTTGTTCTATGACATGAGAACAACCACCTTTGAGATGATAGGGTTTCTTCTTAAACCCTATGCCACCATTATCTTTTTTGGCTCGACCAATATGTGAAATGGGGGTCACAAGACCCTTTCCCCTAATTCCTAGAGGTCCTTGACCAGAATATCCCATCTTGGCTATCAATTTGTTTCCTGGACCATATGAATTAGAAGGGACTGTAGGTGCTATAGATTCACTAGGTTGAACAATTTTAGATTCAGAATCCTCTTTATATAGCCATGCTAGCACAGCTTCATCCTCTTCAAATTCTTGTTTAGATACTTGCTCCACCACAAAATGTCTTTTGTATGCTTCCATAGGTTCCTTAGGTTCTGATTTAGACTGCTTCAAGGATTGGCCATATGACTTAGGTGAGATTGGGAGAGATGTCAGAGACAAGACTGGCTCTATAGTGTATTCTCCCATCCCATTTTCTTTGATATTGATCTCTTTAGCAATGTCATCCATCTTAGATGTGGAAGCCACATTTTGTTGCTTGATGGAAGATTCTCTGTTATTGGGAACAAGTTTATCGGCACTTTCCTTCAATGTATTACAAGTTGTACTCAGATCAGCTGGGATAGTAACCTCCACTCCTTCATAGGGAAATTTCAAGCATTGATGGTATGTTGAAGGAATAGCCTGCATTTCATGTATCCAGGGTCTCCCTAGAAGGATATTGTAAGCCAATGGTAGATCGAGCACCTGACATGTGGTATCTTTGATGACTGGACCCACCCGGATGGGCAAGACAATGGTGCCTTTAGAAGCTCTTTCTTGTTCATCATAGGCTTTTATGGTGATCTTCTTTCGAGGATCAATAGCCATCTCTGAGAATCCCAACTGTGTGATTAAGTTGTAAGAACAAATGTTGAGGCCTGCGCCCCCATCTATCAACACACGTTTGACTCGACGGTTCTGGATCAAGACTTCTATGTGCAAGGGCTGATTATGTGGGTGACTTAGGGAGTTGTCATCCTCTTCTGAAAAGGAGATATATTGCGGAGATGTTAGATGACCAACCATAGTTTGGAACCTGTCTAGATCTAGATCATCAGGAACATTAGAGCTGAGCAAAGCTTTGTCTAGGATATCTCGGTGAGCTGGAGAGATTCGAAGTAACTCAAACATAGAGATTTTGGCATTGGTATGCTGGAGTTGTTGTACGATGCTGTAAGATGTAGGTCTGGTATCCTTTGGATTGGGAGATTTTGAGGCAACCTTCTGTTTAGAAGCAGATGTGAGATTGAAAGGTATCTTAGGGACATCAAATGAATTTGGTGTTTGTCCTTTCAGATGCGTCTGAGCTTGTGATCTGGTAACTGCATTAGCTGAGGAATGATTTCTATCTCTTCGTACAATCGTGATGACATTACAGCTCTCAGAGAGGCATGGTTCCACCATATTGATGACAACATCGTTTCCAGGGTAGGCATAGTTGACTTTTGCCCCCATGTTAGGCTGAGAAGTGGAAACTCCCTTCCCATGTTGTGGAAAAGGTTCTGTAAATGCTGTGTGATCATTATTGCTGGTAGGATTATCGATTGTGATGTCCCCTTGATCTATCAAGTCTTGAATGGTATGCTTCAAATGGAAGCATCCATTAGTTCTGTGGCCTTTAGTTCGATGGAAAGCACAAAATTCATTATCTTTCCACCAACATGGTTTTGGATCCGGATCAGGTTTTCGGATTGGTGGTAAAGAGATCATGTTATCAGCTATCAGGGTCCTCAGAGCAGATTCCAAAGATTCTCCCAGGGGAGTAAACTTTCGTTTATTATCCCATCGTTTGAATGGCTTCTTTGGAGATGGTTCAGTATATTTTTGCTCTGAAGCTTCAATGGCTTTGGTGGCAAGGGTGAGATTGTAGGCCGGTGCCTTTGATGGGGTGTGGATAGTGTCAACAACACCGTCAGAGACGATACCTTTGTTTCTATTCCAGGTCTTGTTTTTATCTTTTGAGCTAGATCCCGATTCAGACTTGTCCTTTTGAAGTGTGATTTCTCCTTTCTTGACAAGTACTTTCTCAATCTTGATTGCATTATCCACCATTTTATCAAAAGATACATGATCTTGCATTTGCAATGGATAGTTGAGCTCTGGAACAAGGTTATTGATAAAGATTTCAAGTTTCTCCATTTCGGGAATTGGTCTAGCATATAAAGAAAACTTCTTTCGCCACCTCTTGAGAAAAGTTAGGAATGATTCCCCTGGATATTGCTTGAGGTTACAGATATCGATCATGGTAATCGGATGTTGAATATTGTAGGAATATTGTTGATAAAACAATTTAATCAATTCCTCAAAAGTTTTGATTGTAGAAGGTAATCTTGAAAACCACTGAATGGATGCTCCTCCCAAGGATCTAGGAAAAAGACGCATTAGATAAGTCGGTTCATGCATGAATTCCATGGATTGTGTACAGAACTCTCTGACATGATCTTGAGGATCAGAGTGTCCGTCATATTTGTCATACTTTGGTATCTCCACTCTTTTTGGGAATGGAGGCATATACAAGTCTTTGTCAAAAGGGAAAGGACAAAGGGCCTCCATGGAGAATTCCTTGGGTTCCTTCTCTTTCTCAATTTTATTCATTTTGACCTGCATAGCGTGCAGCTGGTTCATTATGGCCGTCATCGGAGTTTCTTCCTCATGTGTGATGATATCTTCGACATTGAAGTGAGGAGGAAGTTTAGCTCCTTCTTGGGCTAATTGCAAAAAGTATGCCTCTCTATCCATTTTCAAGAAATGCCTCATCATTCTTTTGAATTCATTGTCATTCTGACACCGATGGATTTCAGAGGGTGTGGGGTCTTGGTCGGCATTATGTTGAGAGTGGTGTCCCTGGGATCCTCCTCCTAGAGAACCATGGTTTGTCCCTGCTTGAGACATGGTAGGAGTTTTTGGGCTCCCTGGAATAGATTGAGGAAGAGTTTGTTGATTACCTCTGTGAGTTGATAGAGGAGGTCTGTAACCAATTTTCAATCGAAAGTTACCGAGACCGTCGTCTTCGTAGATACCTGACTTGATGAGTTGTTCAAGAGTTGGACCCGGGGTATTGGTCAAAAGTAAGTTTTGAGATGTTTCTTCTGATTTCTTGTGTGAAGAAGCTCTGGTCTCCACCATTAACTTTGAATGAAACAGAAGAAAAGGATGAAGACAACTGAAGAACAATTTGATTCGAGAAAATTGGATGACGCAACCTTGTCAAGATTATGATAGTTTTGAAAATCTGATGAGATGTGGGTGAAGGAAACTATGCCCTGGATGCATGGGATAGATCGCCCAAAAGATAGCGGACACGAGTTCTCAACACTTAGTTTGTATTGAACATTCAAGTTACTTCCAAAAGACTTGGGATTTGTGGAAGAGGGAGGATACGACTGGTTTAGATGGGTGGGTGGATGAAAAGGATTCAAGGGTATGCATCTATGTTGATCTTGAGGAAAGACGGGAGATGGAGGTATGTAAGGACCCAAGATGGATGGTGAATTAGGAAAGTTAGGAGGGGAAAGTGAAGGGACATAAGGACCCAAGATGGAAGGAATGCGTGAAGATCTTTGTAGTGGTGGAAGAGGTCCAAGGATGGAAGTGGAAGATGCAAAAGGATAATCAATAAGTTCATCAGCATCTATAGAGTGAGCATTAGAATTTTCAATAAAATCATGGACATCTTGAATAAGAGCATTTTCTTTGATAGGATCATTCAAAGCTTGCGAAGACTTAGGAAGAGTAGAAAGTGGAAGTGAACATGGAGTGGTAGAATAAGAAGATGAAAGACTTTGATCTTGACAAGGATCTTCGGATAGCATAAGCGCATAATTTTTTTTTATATTTTCAATAGGCTTAACATTGGAAGGAACACTATTTTTACCAACCTTAATGGAAGTATCATCTTTGGAAAGCGCAAGTGTAGTAAGGTTATTTTGATTGTCAATAAGCTCAACAGTGTAATTAGTAGCTTGATCTTGCTTAGGCGAAGACTTAAGACATGGTGGAATGCATGAAAAAGGGGATACAGGATCAAAAGAACCCTGAGGCAGATAAGAGACATCGTGAAAAGGAGTGGATGACATGGAGGGTTCTTGATCTTGATCTTTCTTTATGTTCTTTTCTTCATCATTTTTGAAATCCTCTTGACATGGAACCACTTCTAAGGACAAGGAAGCATGTTGGGATTGTATGGATGACTTTGGAAGAGATGGTGGAGGACTAGCTAAAGTAGGGATTATAGCATATGAAGGCTTAGGCTCTTTAGGTTTATCATTATTGAAATTATTTGCAGCCAAGTGAAGGTTAGCTTGAGTTTCTTTAAGAGGTAGCCCTGGAGGATAACTATAGGGAACCACATGAAAAATATCAGAGCTTGTGTCAGATGAAGGTTCTGTGAAAGATTTGAAAGACTCGGAAGCTTTAGGAAATGTATGGGTATTGGAGGAAGTAGGGGATGGAAGGGAACCATCACCAGACAAAGGTTCAACATTAACATGATCTTGCTTGAGAGTGTAATCTTTATTTTCAGCCTGAGAGTTCTTAGAGGAGAGATCCTTATAGTATGCATGTTTATAATCAGCGTGGTAAACTTTCTCTTCGTCAAGTGAAACAGATGGATCATTTGGGTATTGTGCATAGAAATCATCAAAGTCTCTTTGATAATCAGAATCATATGGATCACTCTCCTGATCTATCCAATGTGATGGCCCATTTGTAGTAAGTAGGAACGAACGATGAGGAGGACTCTTAGGAACAGAGGGGTCATAGGTATCATTACATTTTCTGTCATCATAGTCATCATAGTCTTCAAAGCTAGATGTGTCACTCTCCGTGGAAGAGGTATCATATTGCTTAATTTTTTTCCGGGGGCATGGTGACATGTACAAGTCTTTATCAAATGGAAAAGAGTATAGAGGTTCCTTTTCTTTCCCAAGTTTGTCAAGCTGGACTTGCATAGCATGTATCTGTTTCATTATAGTGGCGATCAGAGCTTCTTCCTCTTGTTTACTGATTCTTTGAGACATGTGTACTGATTCTCAATAGCTATTGCTCTATTCCTGACACAATGATATTTTTGACAGATTCTGGAACTAGGCTGGAAACATTGGATATCTTACAATTTGACAATTTCTGACAACTCTCTCAAATTTTTCCAAACGACACTCTGCAGACTCGTATGACACTGGGTAGTCTATGAAATGACAGTTGCTAAACTCATACGACAGTTGGGTAATGCTGAAATGACACTTGACAAAACTCGTACGACTTTTGAATTCTTGAAAGAACTTTACGTCAATTTTTTTGCAAAATGTAAGGTCTTCAGTTTTGGATTGTTTGCAAATTGTATTGTTCAGATTTTGAAAGTTATACCAGATTTGATCATTTTTAAGAGCCAAGTAGATAAATAAGCATGCAGAACAGCAAGCAAGTGAGTCCAAGCACGTCTGAAAACAATGAACAAGGGCAAAAGCAACCTTGCGCATGAACAATCAAGTGACCAAATTGTGCTAATCCCTGAGAGTACTAATTGTGTATGTTCTGAAAAGTTTTGCAATAACACACATATACCTGAGAATGAAAAATTGGCCTCTCTAAGGTTTTTAGTAATGGTTTGACTCTGCAACTTTTATGATTCAAAGGGGTGAACTCCAATCCCGGCGCACCAGGGTTTTGACACAGTCTGAGAACTTAATCTTCAAGAGCTGCTAGGGAGATCTGACAACCCAACAATGAACCATACCCGTGGAGATTTCTTCCACAAGGACATTTATATAGCGGTTGTCACTACCATGGCGAAAATGGCTATTACCGCTTGAGGTTCCGTCAATGCAGTTTGCCCTGTGAAGGGATTGTCCGCTACGGTTAACCCTCTCTAAAGATGACTCACAATAGTATACCACAAGGGGACTTGGCTCTAGATTCAAGGTTTTGACACCTCTTCACTTTTAACCCAAACAAAGCAAGCAGATTAATCCGACACGCTAAGACAAAGTTTTGTTCCACCAAGGTCTGTGATATCAACTCCACGTGATCTATCAACCTCTCCGGGGAGAGAATGTATCAATCAATAAGAGAAGACGCACTAACCAATTTTGATTCACCAAAGCTTGTGATATCAACCCCACATGATCTATCAACCTCTCCGGAGAGAGAATGTGTCGATCAATAAGAGAAGACTCACTAACTAAGTTGAATGTGAAACGCACTAAGTATCCTCCCTACCTACAAGGATTCTATCGTCAAGAAGGATTTCGCTAGGAATCCAATCTCTCAAGAATCACAAATAGTGTTCATAGGGCCTAATTACTATGTGAGCACAGATGTATGTTCCGAAAGCAAATCTACCAAAAGCATCCAAAAAGTAGAAAGAGGAACACTTAACGTTTAAAGCGAATATGAGATGAGTCCACAAGGTGGAACACTTAACACCTCACACAAGCTAAAAACGAGTCCACAACTTAGAAAACAAGGGAGTTCCTAAAAGCACAAAAGGGTTGCCAAGTGGAACATTTAACGCTTCTGTCCTGTTGACCCCTCCCCTTTATGGCGCTGAGATTGCAACCACGGGGCGGAAATGAGGGGCCGGCGGATTAGCGAGTCCAATAACCCAAGATAGCAATCAAGATCAATCACAAGTATTCTAAGACTACTTAATGAATCCTTAAGGGTTCACAACCTAATATCAATTATGCAAGTGTGTAGAAATAGATCAAAAGCATGAAAAGATGCACACAAGCTTGACACATAAGAGATTTATTTTAAGTCCCAAATCAAAATATTATTAGATGAAGGAGAATACCTGGGATCCTTGCAACGCGCTTAGTAGATTTTACTTGATTTTTAGCAATTTTTTTTGAGCTTTTCCATGCAAGCAAGTGACGAACTCTCCAACAAGCAAACAAGCAAACAAGATATGCAAAATATATTCAACTTATGAAAACCATAGGGTTAGCTCTAAAAATCAATTATTATCAGTAATAATAACCAGCAATCAACCCAAATGACAACTCATATCATTCATTGAACCATGTAAAAAAAATAAGTGCATACCCATCACAAAACTTTATTTATTTTTTTTGCTGCATTTGACCTAGTCAACAAGATCTAATTTTTTTGATATGATTTTGGCCACAAAAATAGAAATTCAGAATAGAGACCCCTGCTAAAAAACAGAGAACTTTCCAAAAATGCAAAAATTTTAGAAAAACCTCTTCATTTGTGCCCTAGAGACCCATTTTATCAAAACAGACCAATTTTTGTAAATTGACTATTTGAGCTATGATATCATGTCCAAATTTAAAACACAAAGAATGGACCCCCTATAGAATTTAAAGAGCTTTCCGAAAATATAAAAATTTTCGAAAAATATGCTGATTTGCGTCAGATATTAATTTTTTCCGGAATTTCAAGAAAAAATTATTAAAAATTCAAAACATCTCAGAAAATTCTAAATTTTTTACTGTAGCTTTCATGACATGTCACCAATCTGCAAAAAAAATTTCAGATCAAAATTCCAAGCCGTTTGGGAGATAAAATTAAATCTTTGAAAATTTGGGGTTTTAGCTCCCAAAAAAATCAAAACCAGCATGCAAAGGTGGGTTGCCCCACGGTGGGCGCCAGAAATGTGTGTGTGAAAATTATACCTGATCTGTAGACACAACACTCAGTAAAACATTAGAGGTTAGCTATAATCAAAATCATGCAAAATTGAAAGCTATCTAACCAAGCGATTTACTGCCTTCTAATAGGTGCGAGATTAATGTTCTCAGATTGTAATCAAGATCAGTGACCTAGACGACACCTAAATGAAGGATTTGAATGCAAAAGATGGATATGGAATAGATGCAATTAAGCTATTTTTTGGATTTTTCTATGCAATAAGAATGATAAAAACTGATATGATATGAATGCTATTGAAAACTGATATGCTATGCTAATCTAGAAATGATATAAAATATGAATGCAAAAATAAGATTGATCTCACAAAGATGTCGATTCGCAAGAGCTTTGATTCTTCAATTCCAATTCTCCAGCATGATTGTGCAAAATATGAGATCATTGTGAAGAGCTGAGCCTTTAATTTATAGAAATCCAGGGCTTTGGAGGTGCATGGGAAAAAGCCATAAATCACTCAAATAACTCAACTTGATTTTTGAGTTATTTTTAAATAAAAGATAATTAACTCACAAAACATGCAAAAGCTAAGTTTTAACTCAAAATAGAGTTTAGCTTTAATTGATAATTGATAGTTGTTTACTTTTATGATTGTGCATGTTTTATTTATGAATTAATTTAATAATAAAGTGATTTATTTCCAACTTAACTGCTTTTAAAAATAAAACAATTGATTTATGGGTTAATTAACTATTTATTCAAACTTTTATTAAAAATTATATTATTAAATAATGACAACATGCTTTAATTAATTAAATAAGAATTTAATCAATTAAAGATAGGAATTTTGATTTATTGTCAAAATTAAATAATACAATTAATAATAGATAGAATTAAATTTAATTACATAATTAAGTGGCAAATATTAAATCTAATTAATTAAATATGAAAATATTCAATTAATCAAACTTTAGGATAAATGTGATTTATTGCCAAATAATTATAAAATTAAAGATAATTAAGATAATTAGGAATATTACTAGGAATATTCCCTGATGCAAAATTTAAGATAATCAATTATGATTCGATGATGTTTAGATGTGCCTTAGGTTAGGACTTTGATGTCAATTTTGTTCGAATTGAAGATGTAGGAGATTAATGAACTTATAGCCCATTTTTGGGGTATTACAATAATATGGTATTTAATTGATCGATGATATAAGTATTATGGGAAGAGATTAAATATTATTCAATATAAATATATGTGTATATATCAATATATATAATAATAATATCCATTATTATTATATATATTATTATATGTATACATGTATATATAGTTTGATCTTTTCTCATAATATTAATAACTATTTTATCTGATCGAAGCTACAAACATCAACAATTTTCTTAGTACACATATGACACATCAACATCTACAAGAACCTAGGAACTTTGTAAACTTAGGAAACACAATTGTTAAGGGAGGACACTAGTATTTGGAACTAGATATGACCATATGAGACTAGGGGCAAGTGTTTGAGGATGAGTACCAACTCCCCAAAAAATAAAAGTTATTAGAATTTACTAAAAATATTAATCAATAAATTTTTGGTTTCATAGAGTCTATGCTTTTACATGAATATTCACATCATACATTTTTCCAATCATTTCTATATTTTTCTGTATCATAAGATATTTTTTGATCAAACACATAGGTAATTTTGTGCAAGAGCATTCACATTCTAATTATCATGGGAACAACTCACACTCAATAATGGAGTTCATGCTAACTTTGCATTTTAAATTTTGTTTTGTTGTTTTATATTGAATTTTATTTTATGTTTTATTTGAGGTGTATAAATGTGATTTGTGTGTGTATATATGCTTAAATTAGTATCATTTCTTAGTCTTTTTTTTAATTTTATGAACTAGATGTAGATTCAATATGTGAGCTACATGTTTCATTTATGCTATGTTTAATCTAGATTTTACCTTTGTAAGAATTTGCAAATAGCAAAGATTGAACCAAGGATCTAGAGGTTAAAGAAAAGCACAAGAGATGATATGAATGCAATTATGATATTGAATTGATCCAATGAATTCACCTTGAATGATTGATGAATGATTACATAATAGGCCTCCTTATATAGGAAAGGCGATAAGAGAGAATGAAAAGGAGCTGATAAGCTATCTCCTATGCTAGGTGTAATCACATGTCCACCAAATGTGGATCATCCTCCATTATGAAATAAATTATGTGCAATGGATTAGGATGATAATGTGATAAGAGCACTAAAGGTGGATCTAGCACCAAAAGTGGAATTTCTCCTACACCATGTGCTTAATGAGGTGCACACTCCTAGGTTTCTCAATCACAAACTACTATGCAATGCATTAACCTAAGTAAGATTAAGTAAAGTGTAATTAGGAATATTTAATTACACCAACACCCCCCCTTAAGTGCAACTTAGGGGAATGCACTTAAACTCACATTGCAAGATGGGTCCCGGCTACTAGGCCATGTTAGGTACCCATGTACAAAATCCAATACATGAAATGCATAACTCTCATAAAGTGGAGAACGAGGGAAAACCTCATGGGAAAAACCCTCCCTGAAAAAGAGAGAAGAAAACAAGATGCATGGATGGATGGAGTACTCAAGACTCCCCAAGAACTACATACATCATGTATATACAAAGAATTATCCTCCCATAAGAAGGATAGTTGGAGACATGATATCCCCCTCATAATGTAGAAGCTCCTATGTTGATGAAGAGTACCTAAAAACAATAGATAATCCAATGCTTACAAGAAACATATCTCCCCTTAGGAAGAAACATATACATCAAATTATGAAGAAGCCAATCCATGTGAAAATGGAATGAGGAAGAAGATGTAGGTCTCCATGCATGAATCTCTGAAGACTGAATAGGAATCTCCAAGCCCAAAGAATCTATCACTTCATGTGACAAATCAAGTGATGAAGGATAAGAATCAAGAGTGCCAATCTCCAAAGAAGGTGAAGAAGTGTCCCCAACTATGATGAAACTGTCATCAAAGGAAAGAGAAACCCCCTCATGTATGTCTTCCAAATCTGCATCATGAGAATCAACAAATGTTGAAGCTACATCCAAGTAGTCATCACATTCTGCAAGATCTAAAACACTATGAATATCCTATTGAATAGTAGAGCCCATGTCTGAAGAAGTAGGAGGTTGAGGAGTAGGAAGATCAACACTTGTCTCAACAACAAAATTATTTAAGTGCCCAAAATTCTCCTCATAATTATCCCTTGGCAAAGGGATGTGTACATCATGAATATTATCAACATTATCAACAAAATTTGAAAAAGAATACAAGCATGATGTATGATCAACAACTCCCATAGCTATGACATCTCTAGTCTCCATGTCCCTAATGTAGACATAATCAGGAGTGAACTCAACAATTTTACCTTGTGCCCCATGTGTAATTTGGTAAATAGTAAGGAGATTAATGGTCAAGGATGGTACACAAAGAACATCATTAAATGTGTTCTCTCCCATAGGAATAGAACCTTTTCCACAAACTCTCATGAATGTGTTGTTACCCATCAAAATATTAGGAGAATTTTAAGGCTCAATAGAAGAAAACATATCCATAGAAGATGCCATATGATGTGATGCACCTAAATCAAGAAGCCATTTACCTTGCTCAAGATGTGTGGAAGCCAAAAGTGCTTGTCCTTTACCTTTATTTGTGGATGATGATGTAGATGTAGAAGCTGTCAAATGTGTAGAAGAAGGAGTAGAAACTAATGAGGGAAACTTAATGTTGTGTTTCTAAATAATGTGAGTTATCTCATCAATCTTCTTTTGACAAGACTTATCCTCATCATGTCCTAGCTTTTTACAATATGCACATTTATCTCTCTTTCTTCTAGATGATTCCTCTCTTGAAGAGGACTTGGATTCAGTGGCATTCGATGAAGAAGATTCATTACCTTTGTCATGAGGCTTAGGATCCTTATGTTGTTTCTTTCCTTTTCCATTAGAAGCATTTGAAGTAGACTCACTTGCAATCAATGCTTGATGTGTTGAAGGCTTCAATTGACCCATGTGTGCCAACTTTGCTTGTTCCCTTGTGAGCCACGCTGCAAATTCATCAAGAGAGGGAAATTTGTATGCACTACCAAGAGCATCCATAGTAGCATAGAATGTAGAAACAAAGATAGAATAATCAGGACCAAGCTTGGAAAGAGTAGAAAAGATCAATTGTTCATCCCCTTTAACAATGCCACAAGTAGAAAGCTCCAATCTAATAGAATTGAACTTAGAGAAGAAGTCTTGAATATTGTCAAAATCACTAGGATTTAGACCTATGAGATCATTCTCTAATCTAAATTTTCTCATTCTATCAGGTTTACCAAAGAGTCCTTCCAATATGACCCAAGCATCATGAGGATGTGTGCAAGATGCAATATGAAAGTACAAGTCATGAGAGATGGATGATCTAAGAGAGACAAGTGCTTTATCCCTTCGATCAAACAATTTTTGCCTTTTTGCAACACCTGTTTGAGGTTCTTGATCCTACCCAAGAGTCATTCTAAGCAATCCAAGACTCAACAAATGATCACTTAAAGAAACTTTCCATTCATGGTAGTTAATATGGAGTGAGGATTTTAACCTTTGAATTATCCATAATAACACCAAATAATGACTGATAACTATTGATAACTTCTTCAAATGACTGATGCAAATCAGAAAACTGAAAACCAAGGATTAACCAAGTGCAATTATAGCCCCAAAATGACTTATTTCTGAAAGTGATATGTCCACCCAAAATCATAGAAATCTGATTGCATATCTGGAAAGTAGACAAAAAATCATGCACTTTCAAAAAAAATTTCACCTCAAAATGTTACCGTATGAGCCCAAACGAAGCCCTGGAAGTTGCAGAAATTAGGAACAGACAGGAATAGTCAAAAAAATCTACAATTTCTAAAACCTATGACTACCAAATTGCCAAAATAATACCACCACTAGATTCTTCAGGCAATTCTACCCAATTTCAAAAAAAATTGCTCAAAAAAAGGAGCAAAATTGAGCAAGATATGGCCCTTTGAAGTTGGACTGTCAAATTGAAAACTCCAATGGTGAAGGCAGAGAATTTTCAAACCATGATGACGTCAGAATATCACTTGGTTCAATTTGATGGTCGGATGGCTGTCAAAATAGCCCAATTCTACCTTGTTTTGATAGCTAAACGGTCGTCAATTTTAAGACATTGAAAAGGGTGATGTCAGCAAAAAAGACCCCTCCGGTTGACGTGGTGATGTGAATGCACCAAGATTGAACCAAGGATCTAGAGGTTAAAGAAAATCACAAGAGATGATATGAATGGAATGATGATATTGAATTGATCCAATGAATTCACCTTGAATGATTGATGAATGATTACATAATAGGCCTCCTTATACAGGAAAGGCGATAAGAGAGAATGAAAAGGAGTTGATTAGCTATCTCCTATGCTAGGTGTAATTGCATGTCCACCAAATGTGGATCATCCTCCATTATGAAATAAATTATGTGCAATGGATTAGGATGATAATGTGATAAGAGCACTAAAGGTGGATCTACAACCAAAAGTGGAATTTCTCCTACACCATGTGCTTAATGAGGTGCACACTCCTAGGTGTCTCAATCACAAACTACTATGCAATGCATTAACCTAAGTAAGATTAAGTAAAGTGTAATTAGGAATATTTAATTACACCAACAACCTTGATGCAAGTTATGTATATATAGTTAAACCTAGTACAAATTTATTAGATTGCTTTTAAAAATTGTACATAATGTATGCATGTGCAGATATCTACCTATTTTCACATATACATTTTAGATCATGGAATATCCCATAAGTCTCACAAACCATAGTTCAAAGGCTAGTGTGCATGTTGGTAGTGAGTAGACATCACATCAGTCGGCTAGAACTATACATGATAGAGAGATTATTTGTAGATAGTTGACAGATTATGGCATGCTTTAGCGCTCCTAGACCATACTTTATAGAGTTCCACTACCCTTCCCAATAGGAATAGGGTAAATAGCATTAGAGATGAACTATTACATATGATTGAGGTTGTCCAGTCATACAACCCTTATGATGATATTAGCATTGATGTGTTCTACACCTCTCTCTCTTGTAGTGTTGTTGGTGCAATAAAATGGAGACAGAGGGAGTGATGTTTCTACAATGAATGTGAAGACCATGCTTCCTCACTAGCAAAATATAGCCCAAGTCAAAGGATACCATACCACTATGTGCACAAATTCAATTATTGCACCATTTATATATCCTAGATGGTTTTCCACTCATCATAGGTGACCCACAAGGATGAGTTGTCAATCTATTTATGTAAACAATTGCTTGCATAATTTCATTTACATTATGATGTTGATTATGTAGATTTCCCCTTGCATATTGGGCAAGGGAAGGGGAAATTTTTTGATAGATTTAGATGACCTTATACCCTAGAGCTTGCTAATAAGAGGGAAATGGTGGTTCCAAAGCTTTTGGTTATGCCAAAATGTTTTGAACTCTCTATTGCAACAGAGAGTAGTAGATGACACCAAGAGAGGTGTTTTCTAGTATCACAATTATCACGGCTCAGGTTGACCAGATCTCATCTGATCATGTGGGGAGATATATGTTGTGCTCACGTACTACCATTCCTCCACCTATTTGTGATACATATTCTATTGTTGATCCTTATGAGGTAGTAGACATACCATTTCCTCTTGAGGTTGCATGTTTATCCGAAGTGGACCCTTTGCGTCATATGGGCACATGTTTATACAAAAATCTTCTTGATGCATATTAGGTTATAGAAACACATCTTGGGGTCTCTCTATGTTGGGTGTCATCATATATCATTTGAGATCTTCCTAGACCATCCACTGGTAGCACCCATGATGGAGTTGGATCAGATCCTCAGGGTACACAAAGAAAAGATGAAATTTTTGCACATCCTACAAGTCCTCCTCAACAAACAATAATTGACCATGATACACCTCCCCCTAGTCAAACATCTCAGGTGTGTGATCAAAAGTTTGACACACTTCTATGAACCATTACACTTGAGGGAATCCATGGAAGGGGAAATCTCAAGAAGTGGCTCATAGCTTCCTAGTTGAAGCAAGTTTAATCCTTCTCATGATGCTCATCAAATTGGCATAGAGGATTAGTGACTCAAGACTACTCCAAAATGAAAGATTCAAAGCTAGAAATGAAAACTAAAATACAAGATTAAGAAGATAGAAGGAGGGATTAAACTATAATGAATGCAAACAACTAGTATTCTAGAATGAGAATGCAAGAGCTATAATATTGAAGAAATGCAAGGAAATAAACTAGATTAACAATGCAAGATTAAGCTAGAAATGAAGCAAACTAAGAGAAACTAAGATTCAAATTAGCAAAATCACTCTAAGAATGCAAGAGAATGTAAGAATGCAAGAAAGATAAATTCAGCAAAAGTTAAGATCACAAGATGAAAGATAACAAGATTGAACCTTTTTTACAATGAAAAAGAACGGACTTAAACAATAATCAAGATGGAACCCTTGAGCCAAGGAAGCCTCGAAGATCCAAGAAATAAAGGCAGAGGTGAGCAAGAAGCAATGGCATCATCGATCAACTGTGTTTAGAAGATTTGACTATGTCACGATGGATTTCAATTTTGCTCTCGAAAATCAATCCGAGATTATGGAAATCAAATGAGTGTTAATGAGATTTCAGCACTTGGTGCCCCTGGCAGGTAATTGATCTTGATTCACGCAAGTATTAGTTAAAGTTGTTAGGAGGTATTTGCAGTTGAGCACTTCGACAAAGAGAAAAGGAAGAATAGCTCAAGGTAACCAGAAGATGAAAAGCTAAAATGTGGCCCTAAAGCAAGATGCATCCTAAGACACAAGAGTAGTAAAGTCACTGATCTAGTAGCTAGTTATTTTTCATCATTTGAGCATTTGGAACATTAGAGGTCAATACAACCTTCACCAATGTGAGAGCGACCATGAAAATATGAATATGACCTTATTGGATAACATATAGGAGACACCTATAAGCATCAAGACATAAGAGCCGAGATGACCTAAACAAGGTTTCCAAGTTAATGTTGTAATAAAACACCTGTATCGAGGCACAAGCTTCCAAGATAACCAAGAGTATCATCATACATGCTACACACAAGCAATAAACAAGGAGATAATTCCAACCTCACCTAAGTGTCCAAATAAAGAGGTTTGAGGTATGTGTCATGTTCCAATCATGATGGAGACTCTTACCACATACACCCAATTTATTAGACCACCTTAGGATCATTGAAATCACACCACAAGTAGAAATCAAAGAAAAAGATGGTATACCCATAGTCGTGAATCTCTAGTAAAGTAGACATCATCAAGCGACCTTAGAAGACATAGCAAGTGAAAATCAATGATAACATACAACACACAAGAAAATAGTTTAGCATAACTTAGTTATTTCAATTTTCTAAGTTGTAGTTTGGTGTTGGGTGTTAAAGAAACACCTTTGTGCTAGTGTCAAAGTGCAAGTGCGCAGTGGATAGTGCAAGATCTTATATGTGTTTAAAAACATAGTGATGTCTAGATTGGTAGTGTTAAGAAACATTGTATGATTGGGATGTTGAGAAACATCGAGTAGTATCCATGATAAATTACCAATCAGGAAGGACTGATAAATTGACTCAAGTTAAGCTCAAAAGATCGACCAAGTGATAAAGCACTGACAACTTTAATAGGCATATGATTGCCTCCAGATGACAGATAAGAACCAAGGATGAGACTAAGACTAGTTCCAGCCCATGATGGCATAAGGAAACAAAAAGTGAGATGGATGGAAGCACAAGAGCTCAGCCACATGGTTATAGATGGAGCGTTGATTAAAAGTAGCACCTATTTTCCAGGTTTTCACCACTTGGGATTATTTTATTTTTTCTACCAAGGAAAATCTTTCTAGGTTTTCGCCAAGGCATTTTTTTTCTTTTTCAATTTTTTTGTTCTTTTTCATTTTTTCATTTTTTTTGTATATTTTTTTTGGTATCCATCAAAGCACCTATTTGCCATGTTTTCACTAAGATTGTCATTTTTTCAAGACATTTTACAATTTTTAAGATTTTTTTAAGGATCATATATGATTTTTAAGATTTTTCCAAGATCATAAATTATTGTACAAGAAAGAAGAATGTCTATATGTAGAGTCACTTCAGGTGAAGAGTATTGAGAGGCCCATTGAGAACATTTTCATCTAAAGTAGCCATTTTATAAGCTTTAGAATCAAATGTTGTAGTGATGATAAAAGGATCCGGCCAGTAGTGTCCAGGTTTCAAGATTTTCATAGCCAGGGAAAGACTATTCAAGTGAGACCCACAAATATCATCATGGACCTCTCTTAATGATTTGTTAGATTCCTCATGTTCTAGACACCTAAGGAAAGTACCATCTAGATTCTTCATAAATAATTCATTAGCGATGAGTAGATACCGAGATGCACTTCTTGGAAGGTTATGATAGATTTGAGAGTAGCAGGAAGTATTGGAGGCAATGATGGTGCAAATGATCTAGGGATTAGGTGAGTTATTGGTAGGAATTGGGAGTTCTTCCACTAGGAATTCATAGAAAAAATTATGTTCTTCAAGTTGTATCATGGAGGCTGAGATAGACACAACATCCATTGTCTTGTCTTTTGCACAGAGTAACTACTGGAAAGTGATGAATACAAAGTATTTCTTTAAGTCATCAACCAGACGTTCATATAGAAGTATTTTGTTATCTCTAGTTTGGTATTCATCATTAACTTGATTGATTATCAGTTGAGAGACACCATAGACATGAAGTTCTTTGATTGTCCATGTAATAGCCAGCTTAAATTCATTATTGGATCTTTCATTTTTTGTCACATTGTTGGTGCAAGAAAAGATTATCTTGTATGCTTGTGGAGCTTATAGTTTTGTTGAAATATGAACAAAATAACAACACCTTGTTGTATAAACGAGCCATGAAAGCATATCCTCTAGGGGTTTTTAGTCAAGTGTATGACAGATTCATCAAGAATCTCATCCATAGGTTCCTTAGAGAGGTTTTCACCATTGGATACATATTTTATTTTTACTTTTTTAAAATCTAATATTGCCATAGAGTGGTTTTCACCATCAGACCATGTTTTCTCTTTAGCTTTGCTTTTATGACTTAGATATTTTATATCTTCCCCTGTCATATCTTCACTCAGTGCACTAGTGGAATAAGGGAAAGGTTCAACATTATTTAGATAAGAGGCAAGTTTAGGATCATTGTCAAAGGATATGAGCTGGATAGATTCAGATACAGTCCACTCAATTAGCTCAGGATGAAGAAGGGATAAAGATGCAATGGATTCAAGTCCAAAGAAACTGGTATCGTCCTCATCATTTATGAATGAACTCAACAGATCAATAAATTTATCTTCCATAGAGCATTCTCGATCATGAGTAGTCCTACAAGTATCAAAGGATTTTAGAGGAATATTACATGAATCTAACTAGAATGACCCATTCCTAGGGCTATGTCCCTCTTTTTTCTCTAGAAGTGTACAAATAGGAACCATCTCAATCCTAGATATTCCTAAGTTCCATGTTGTTGTCATAGGATGAGGTCTTATATATCCATGATTCTCTTGATTAGCTGGAGTTTTGTTTTGATTATGAGAAGATGGCCTAGGATCCATAGGGATAATTTCAACAGGATGATGGAAAAGATCTTCATCATTTTTCAAGTCTTGAGAATTTGAGCTTTCTCCTCTTTCAAAGTTCATAGTAGTGGTGTATCTGTGTATAAAAACAACTTGAATTTCTATTGTAGAATTTGATAATGAGTCTCACTCATATTCTTGTGAATCTATTTCACTATTATGATACTACCTGATGTAATCAACTAGAGTTATTGTAGGAGGTAGATCTTCATCATCACTTTCTTCTATCTCAAGAGATGTGCTTTCAGTAATAGTAGCTTGTTCAGTAGCAGTAGAAGTAGAGTAATCTAGAATAGGCATATCCACGATATGGGGGACGTTAGCCAGTTGCCCCTAGTTAGGATGCATGTGATTAGATTCAATGATGTGTTCAACAATAGCATGAATTAGCTTAGGAGACTAAGAGAGATTTTCTTGATCAAGACCATTTTCTATTGGATCTGCAGGTTCCACTGGGTCATTTTCTTGAGGAGCTTGAGATGGTATATAGGGATCTCCTTGATAGTCTGGATTATAAGTCTAGATATGTAAGAGCCTTTCATATGTCATTGGTTTAATTTCTTCATTTCTTCATCATTTGAGTCCTCATAGATGTGAGTGTTGTTGTTATATTTGTCAAACTTATGTTCATGATAGCCAACAACAGTCTTGTCTTTAGGATTTTTGAATTTAGCATGTAAAGGTTTGAAGAGACCCTTGCCTTTTCCAAGAGAACTTTTCCCATCATAACTCATCTTCTGCATAAATTGGTAGCCCAGACCATACTTTTCAAGTGAAATTTCAGCATGTTTGATCTCTTGTTCAAATTCTTCTCTCTTGTGGAGTCTTTGTAGGATAGCACTTTCTTCCCTTTCTAGCTCTAGGGGAATTTCAGCTTTAATCATTCTAGTACCTTCATGTTTGATAGGTTTTATTGCAATTGAGGGAGATGATTTTCCATAATATTTTAGAGAGGTCGAAAGAGTTTCCACTCAATATCCTCCCATACTAGTAGGTCTTACAAGTATCTTTTTCCCGTAGTTTGATAGAGGTACTTTTCCTTTTTCTTATGCTTCTTTAGGATTTGATACTTCTTTGTTGTGAGGAACCACTTGGTCTGATTGTTTAGGATTGTTACAGATATATGTTGAGTCTTTAGTAATAGTAATCTCAATTCCATCATGAGGGAATTTAATGTGTTGATGGTATGTAGAAGGAACTGCTTGCATTGAATATATCCAAGGGTGACCCAAAAGTATGTTATATGCCAAAGGAATATCTAAGACCTGAAAGAGGCATCCCACTGAACATGACCCACCTGAATGGGAAAGACTATCATTCCTTTAGAATAATGTTCCTCTTCATCGTATGCTTTGATTATGATTTTGCGTCAGGGATCAATAGCATGCTCTGAGAAACTGAGAGCTTTAACCAAATTGAAAGCGCTGATGTTCAAACCGATGCCTCCATCTATCAAAAAATGCTTAACTCTATACTTATGGATAGTGACTTCAATATGGAGGAATTGATTATGCAGATGCATGAGAGATATGTCATCTACTTCAGAAAAAGTTAGATAATGAGATGAAGCGAGATGAATGACCATGGACTAGAACTTATCAACATCTATGTCCTTAGGAATGTTAGCCACAAGAAGGGATAGATCAAGGATCTCCCTATGATCAAGAGAGATTTTTAGTAGCTCAAGTATTGAGATATGATCTGAAGTATGTTGAAGTTGACCAACCATATTGTAATCTTGTGCAATGGATGATGTAGATGGCTTAGATGTTGAGGTTGTTTCTTTCTTAGGAGCAAGGGGGGGATGAACCTTCTCCTAATAGATGACTTTTTCTTGAGAGAAATTTATCACATTAGATGATTTATCTTTAGCTTTGTCCTTAGCTTTAATAGTATGATCAGAGGATTCAAGCATGTTGATGACATTGTCACTATTAGAGTATGTATAGCCAACCTTATTATCCTTTTCCTTAGAAGAATCCCCTTTTTCAAATTTAGGAAAAGGCTCCTTGAAAACCTTATGATCATTTTTTTCTTGTGGGGAATCAACCACAATAGTCTCATTATCAATTAGATACTAGATGAGATTCTTGAGCTTCATTCATGTGTTAGTCTTGTGGCCTTTGTTATGATGATAATCACAATAGTGGTTGTCATTCCACTATCTAGGCTTTATCTCAGGATCATAGGGCCTTGATTTGTCAAGAAAAGTAATGATCTTATTAGTCAAAAGCATCTTAAAAACATCTTCAAGTGGTTCTCCTAGAGGAGTAAAGTCTCTCTTAGGCTTAGAGGTCTAAGGCCTATCAGTCTTGGAGCCTATGAAATCATTCTTATTAGCTTTCACATCAGTAGATAGATTGAAAGTTGGCTCTTTAGACTTAGCATTGGTAGATACTAAAGTTGTTCCCACAATTCCATTATTAACGACATCTTTGGTCTTGTTCTATAATTTGTTCTTATCTTTGTTATGTTGGTTGTTAGAAGAGGATTTATGCTCTTTATATTAAATAGTGATTTCACTCTTACAAACAAGGACATCCTCTATGTAAATGGATGATTCAACCAATTTATCAAATGAAGCATGGGTGTACATTTGCAATGTGTAATACATTTTAGGAACCAAAGCATTGATGAATATATCAATATTTTCAGTCTCAGGAATCTTTCAAGGATAACATGAGTATAGCTTTCACCATCACTGAAGGAAAACCACAAAGGATTCACCTTAGCATTGTTTGATATTGCAAAGATCAAGCAAGGTGATAGCATGTTGGATATTGTAAGAGTATGTTGAATAAATTTGTGCACTAGCTAGTCAAATGATTTAAGGGGAGGAGATAGTTGATTAAACCACTCTATAGCTTGACCACTAAGAATCCTAGGAAAGGGTCTCATAATATATGTGGGTTTATGTAATAATTCCATGCTTAGTTGTGCAAAACTCCCTAATATGATCATGAGGATCTCTGCTACCATCGTACTTTTTGTACTTAGGAAATTCAACCTTTTGAGGAAAAGGGGGCATGTATAGATCTTTGTCAAAAGGAAATGAGCATATAGCCTCAAGAGAAAAGGATGTGCTTGGTTGTTCCTTTTCCTTTTCAAAGTGTAGCATTTTATTCATCATTTCTTCCATTTGTTTCTTCATGATTTCCATTTCATATGGTTCATCTTTCTTTATTAAATTGTCAACGTCAAATTTGTGAGGTATCTTGACTCCTTGCGAAGCCAAGTGCAAGATGTATTTTTCTTTCTCTTGATTCAAGGTCAACTTCATAATTCTTTACAAGTGTTCATCTTATTGAAACTACAATATATCTTCCTCGGTTATTTCATTATCTGAATCACCACCTTGTGAACCATGTGATCCAGGTCTAGTATATTGAGAGCCATGTAATGAGCCATGTATAGAGTTGTGATGTTCTTGTTTTTCTTGTCTAAAATGCATCTCACCCAATTGTTTTAGAAATTCCTCAATATTTTTTTTTCCATCTTCCATGATTGGAGTGTAAGAAACACTATGTTCCAACCTAGGAGAGGATAAGTTAGATTCACTAGAGATATTAGCAAAACGTTTAAAACCCCAAGGTTCAAGATCTCCTTTAAATGATTTGTCAAAGGTAGCTTCGTCTTTCTTTCCTTCTTAGATCTGATATCTAGTTGTGACCGACGTGAAAGAATATTTGTCAAAAGCTAAATAGGGTGACTTAGGATAACTTGATTTTCAATCTAGGTAAGCAAAAGTGTTCACTTGTCCAAAGTATAAAAGTGTAAAAGAGATAGAAAAGATAACTTGCCACAAAATGTCCAAGTTGTAGGTAGATCCCTGTGTACAACACTTGTGAAAAAGAAAAGATAGGATAGAGCATCCAAGAGAGGTGATCAAAAAGATGGTTGGAAAAGTGAACATTCTACTAGCCAAGAGTGTAGTCAAGAGATCAAAGTAATCTTTTTCAGCTAAAGGTAATTCATAACATATTGGAATGTACCAAATAACAAGATGAGCTAAGCATCACAAAGAAGAAGCAATGTTGACAACATCTAGGCTTAGTTTGAAAGTTCAATTTCAAAGGATTGCAAGGGTTGATTGACAAGATTAGAGGGCTTCCTAGACTAAGTCTATTTTGAAAGCAATTAGTGCGAGCCAGCAATAGTCTTCAAACAATCCAACAAGGGACAAAGAAACTTTATGGATACAAGAATATGTGAGGTCTTTCAAGGTATAACAATGTGTCAAGTTTATCAAGTGTATGTTCCACAAATGTTTTCACGGGTCTTAGCACATTAAAGCACATCAAGAAAAACTACCTAAGATCAAGAGGGAATTGTTTCAACCTTTTCCCATAACTTGATACTCCTTTGCCTCACACAAAGTGATGTTGGATTTTTCATGGATTTGCATCCAATGGAGTACATATGGTAAGTATCTTGGGGTGATCCAGGTAAGTCAACTTGGATCAATCCTTGCACAAAGGAAGCCACACAACCAAAAGGTTAGCCTCTAAGTCCTAAGGTGTTTAGTAAGGGTCTCTGTTCATGACTACCCCTTGTAGTTTTGAGGCCTATAGCCCTGCAAGCACTCAAAATGCATAGTCTCGAAAGAAAGATTAAGATCTCTTGGCCCTATACAAAGTGAATGCACTTCCCTTTTAGTCTTGTAAACAAGATTGAGATCAAGAAGGTCCTACAAGTGCCTAGTCAAAAGTAGTGTTGCTTAGCAAGATTGAGGCAACTAGGCCCTACACATGAAGAAGCATTGGAAGTATAAAATAGCCAAGTCTTCCCTCTCTTTATAATAAAGGAATATTTTGATTATAGTGGGATGGAGTAAGCCAGGTTCTCTAGTTCCCGACTTGGGTCATTCCCAAAATATTTCTCTCTTGGCAGGCCCTCTAAAGGTAAATGCAAGAAATCAAATGGATAGCTAGTGGAGGTATAGATTTCTTATTTTCCATGAGGAAAAGAGCATACTTTCTTACTCCATAGTGTCTCCCAAATGCATCAAGAACATGTTCATTTACCCAAGACTCTTTTCAAGTGATCAACTAAGTAGGTCAATATTTTTTATTTTCCAAAAGGAAAAGAGCATACTCTCCTACTACTCAACTAATCACAAGCCAAGAAGCCTTCTAATTAATCTAGGTGCCTAGAAAACCAAATGTAAGAAAATACAATGTTGATTTGTGTCTCCAAGGTAACCAAAAAGAAAAATAGTATTAGTAGTTTCAAGATTGAGTTTTTGACAAGCGTCCTACATTACAAAGTTAGTAGTCATGAAAATGTTGATCTCTTTGGAAAGAAAATCCTACAAAACCACAAGTTAGGGAACAAAAGGTATGAAAATGGAAGCAATATCCCTACAAGATCATTTGTTAGATGTTGTTATAAAACCATGAAATCTGAAAATGCAAGAAAATGCAAGAAAACTTAGCTAAAAACTCGTACTATGATAGAAACTGAATCTGGACGATACTTCACAGTATGTCAAAAATATGTATGATATACCATAAAGAGGCCAGATGATATTTCAGACCTAGATGATAAACTACAGAGAGACAAAATGATATTTCTCTGGAAAGGAGATGATATTTCTCAGAGAAGTGGGGTGATATTCCAGAGACTGAGAAATTTCGCCTGGTAGTATACTAGAATGTCGCCCAGGTATATTGTGAAGTTTCATACGATTCTCTAGCCTACAAAAAAAAGTGACAAACCTGTCATAATAAAAAGATGAAAATGCAAGAAATGGAGCTAAAAATGAATGTCTAGCCCAACGGTGGGCGCCAAAAATGTGTGATCAAAAGTGTGACACACTTCTATGAATCATTACACTTGAGGGAATCCATGGAAGAAGAAATATCAAGAAGCGGCTCATAGATTCCTAGTTGAAGTGAGTTTAATCCTTCTCATGTTGCTCATCAAATTGGCATAGAGGATTAGTGACTTGACTACTCCAAAATGGAAGATTCAAAGTTAGAAATGAAAACTAAAATACAAGATTAACAAGCTAGAATGAGAGATTAAACTAGAACAAATGCAAATAACTAGTATTCTAGAATGAGAATGCAAGATCTATCCTATTGAAGCAATGTAAGGAAATAAATTAGATTAAAATTTTAATATTAAGCTATAAATGAAGAAAATTAACTAAGAGCAACTAAGATTCAAATTAGAAAAATTACTCTAAGAATGCAA
Organism: Chamaecyparis obtusa; assembly: GCA_027943335.1. Classification (NCBI taxonomy): domain Eukaryota; kingdom Viridiplantae; phylum Streptophyta; class Pinopsida; order Cupressales; family Cupressaceae; genus Chamaecyparis; species Chamaecyparis obtusa. Next base: position 78,993 of record BSBK01003624.1, on the reverse strand, counting down.
GAAAGCTAAATTCACCAAAACCTAAGATGACAAGATGCAAGATAACAAGATTGAACCTTTTTTAGAATGCAAAAGAACGTACTTCAACAATAATCAAGATGGAACCCTTGAGCCAAGGAAGAGCTTCCTTTTAAAGGAATTTCCTCAAGAATGAAGGGTGGAAGATTAAGAGGCAAAAGAATGTATGGTTGAGATGAACAGGCAAATGAAGATGTAAGGAGATGGAAGGTTAGGTAGAAATGAGCAGTGAGGATTAAGAGGCAAAAGGGAGATGTTAGGTAGAATAAGACAAAATATCAATTTTGAAAGCACAAATCCATTTTAATTGCTAATTAATCAAGATTAGGTATGTGCACACATGTGAATGTGTTTTTTTAATAAAAGTGTAGAAACTTTATATTAAAAGCAATGTTATAGCAATTAAATAAATATGAAAGCTCTAGAAATTAGACCATAGTATAAGCTTGATATAAGATTTTGATTTAATTATGAAAAGGGGATTTTAAGCATTACTCTATATAATTAATCCTAGTAAATATGTCTTTGAGATTTAGGATTTAATTTGAGGCAATTTGATCGAAAGGGGGGGGGTTCAAGTTCTACTAGACCAATTTTAGGTGATTACATGAGGATCGTACACCTCATGCAATATATGTTCCAGTTTAGGGACTATTCTAGTTTTCTTATGGATGTTGATGTTGATCTAGATGTAGTTTCCTTACACTCATCAGAGCTAAGTGGGATCAGGAGAGCATAACATGCTACTACGGTATAAATATAAAATTTGATTTTAAAAAGTACATGTATCAAGCTTGGTATAATAAATGAATTTTGATTTTTAGGTATAATTTTTTAAATAAATTTTATATATTCCATGGTATTATCATGAATATGACGTCCTTTGGAGATTTGGAGATACTTGATGATCCCTTGCATCATGACATGGGTAAATTTAGACCTCTATTTAATTTTTCTTTTAAGTATTTAAAATTGTACAAGTTTTTTTTAATACAGGTTTTTTAACATAATTTGAATACAAGAAAAGTCTCACATTCATTTATCGATTTGTCATCTATGATTCCTAGGGTAGATGAACATGATCAAGAATTTGGAGACCAGGTATGTAGTTCTTAATTTTTTGAAGTTCAAATTAAAAAAATGTGTGTGTGTGTGTGTGTGTCAATTAATTGATTTTTACCACATGTGATCAATTGAATATATGTCCATATGTGTTACATATCTAGACATGTCATGTATGCATGTTTATTTTATTGCATGTAGGGATCCAGATGACGTGGATCATCATCAGGTCATGGAACAGGGTGAAGCCCTAGTTGACTACACAAAGATATTTGTAGAAAGAGATCTACATTTTAGGCATGTTACCTGGACTTATTTTATGCATATACATGCACATGCATGCATTTTCTAGACTTATTTTATACACTCTATACATGTACGTGCCATGTATATTTTAGACATTTCATGTGTTATATTTATTTTAGACATTGAACATGTTCATTTGTGTGTGTTTTAGACATTTCGTGTGTTATGTTCATTTTGAACTTATTTTATACATTCTATGTACATGTGCATGCACATGTATATTTTAGGTCCATTTCATTTTACATACATATTTTAGACATTTCATGTTCATTTGTGTGTGTTTTAGACATGGAGTATTCATATGGGTTTTACATTTGATATGAAAAAAATAGAGTAGCATCTTCATTTACATTCAATGATATGATATTTCTAATGTCTATCAATACGAGCTCAAAAGAGATCTTTTTTATACATACTTCTCCTTTTACTCATTTTTAACTATTCACCAAACCTCTTTAGATTATCTTGGAGGTTTTTTTCTGTTAAGTAAAATTTTAAACATTTTTTATTGAATTACTTTTGATTCATTGTCAAGGAAATATAACATCTAATTTTAGAAACTACAAAGCTCCTAATATTCTAGAAAATTAAAATATGAATTAAGAGAGGAAGGAGAAGTGTTAGGATGTTAACAAAGAAAGTGTACTCACGCTACAACATATTTATGATAATATGAAAGAGACTTTTATAGTTGAGGATGATCAAAGAGTAAATATTTTGGGCAAAAAATTTAATTGAAGTTCAAAGGAAAACATAGATTTTTGAGAAAAATCATGTTTAGTAACAACAAAAAATCACCATCATTTAATAAAAATGACAAAAGGTGTGTTAAAATTCAAAATAAAAAACATTTATAAGGAAGATGTGAATCTTATACCATGAATCTTGAATTTACTTGTATGTAATCGTTTATTTCTCAAGTTAGTGGTAGAGGGTTTCTTTTCTTAATACACTAGAAGACATTTAAAGTGTAGGATTTCTTCATGTTTAAAATTAATTAGATTTTATGATTTTAGTATTATAAGGTGACATGGTGTTCATCATGTGAAGATTATAAGAGGTATTCCATTAGAAAAGTGTTCAAATTTTGAAGATTTTAAGTCACTCATGTGAACTCAATGCCACATACATGATCCAACATTAAACAATTTTGAAATTTATCTTTAATTCCAATATAGATATGAAGTTAAATTTAAAATAAATACAACAACATTACAGATATGGAAATAAAATTCCCTATATTAATTTGAAAGAACAAATTACTTTATATTATTTTTTCAAAACATTGACAATGACATTCATTGTTGGGGATTTCTGAGATATATTGCATAAATGTGATGTCATTGATGTCAACATATTCTCTTATTTTGATTATGATTGCGAGGATTTTGAGGCTCTGCAAGTTTGGGCAAGTGGATGTCCTTGCCCATACTTGCAGGGTTTACGTAGCTTCTGCTTTATGGCATGGATTGTCCTCCTTATTTACTTGGTTATTCTCGTTTGATTGTTATCTTTTTTTGTCGTAGTTTTTTCCTTTTGCATTTATGTTCTCTTGTGTGTTTTCATTCATACTTTGGTGCCATTTAGGGCTGATCTTTTGAGGTCATTGTTGTGATTGTTTATGTTGTATGGAGCTTACTGATGATGATTGTAAACATGATGGGAGTGATTAGGGTTTTAATGATTTGGGAGATAGTGTTAAAAAGCAATTAGTGCAAGATTTTAGAAAACCTTCCTTCAAAGATTTCTTGGCAAAGAACTCTGGTACCACGTGCCAAGAGTCAATGTGTTTTTATGCAAAATTCATCAAAAACAATGTCAACACATCCATTGGAAGAATGGCTTCTAGAAGCGATGGATGTGGAGTGGGAGATGGTGCCTTCATAGAAAATGCAGACCCCAGAGGGGGAGCGAAGGGTAAGCTCCCTCATCTTGAGTTGAAAAATTTATCGTTGACATTGAATGAGGATATGGTAAGAGTCATCAAAACTATAAAAAATGGATTAAAAAAAAATTCTATCTTCTTTGTTTATATGGATAACAAGTTCTTACTAGCTAGAAAATTTCTTGATGACTAGTTTAACATTGTCTGGAGCAAAAAGCTTTGAATTTTTGTCAATTTTAGTAGAATGATATAGAGAGGGTTGTTTGTAATTTTTTAAAAATTTAATAGCATGCAAGAAAGAGTCCTTGAGAAGGGGTTTTGGAACGTGGGAAAATCTCTGTTTAGGGCTTTCCCATGGTCACCCAGTGGTAATTTTGATAATGTAATTGCAAGTTCATCTCCCCAGTGGGTTGAGATTAAAAATGTCCACCTGGAATTTTGGCCTTTTATTCCCCAGATTCTGAAACCTCTAGGACCAGTCTTGAAAGTTGAGGATTCCATAGTTACTCTCCCCCACTTAAATGTTAGGGCTCTCATTTCCCTAGAACCGGAATTTGAACTCCCTGAGACGCTTTCTCTTGACCTTGAAGGGGTTTTCTTTGAATGGGAAATTGTCCCTCTTGGTAATTTGGGTTCTTGTTTTTGTTGTAAGCTTAATGGGCAGACTAGGAAAGAATGTACTCTTAGAAACATTCAGAAAACTTTTGAGGTTAATAATAAAAATGATATCCCCATTCTCAACTCTAATAATATTGATGGGTGTAATAATATGGACATATATGTAGATAGCAGTCCAAAAAATATTTCTGAGGATGTTAAGGAAAATGGCATGATAAAATTCATAAGAAAGATAATGTGGTGAATAAGGAATTTGATATTGCAGGGAAGAAATTTGTCTCTTTCAAATCCCCTTTTTTAGGATGACCTTGAGATTATTCCTACTAAATGTGTTATAAAAGATACACATTTACCCTTAACCGGTTGTCAACCAGAACATGGTAGTTGTATTAGCAATAATGAGAAAAATAAGAAAGTTGAAAATAATAATAGGAAAAATGCCCAGCAAATTGCTCTAGAAAGCATCAAAGAGAAATCTGAGACATGTAAGGAGCTCCCAAAGCCATCTTTAGATCAAACACACTCTCATCTGAATCTATGGAAAATTTAGAGAGTGGTAGTGACAAGAAGATCGCCCCTTATGAAACCTTGGGTGACATGGTGATAGAAGCAAGAGAACAATTTACTGAGTTTCTAAGAAAGAGTACCCCAAAAAAAAGTTAACTGAGAGGCACTCTTTATTGAAAAATAAGGATAAAGGTAATAAGAAACTCCACGCAAGATGTCTGAATGTTTTAATAGATTGCGTAATTGCAAGGAAAAACCCTTCCCAAATTAGTTTTCCATGATGATACACACACATAGTTGGAATATTTGTGGTTTAGAAATCTCAGATAGGAAATACATTGTTTGAAAGTGGTGTAATGGGTTACATAACAAAGATATCATATGTTTGCAAGAAATCAAATTTGTAGGATATCATGCTTATAACACTTTGAAGTTCTTATGGGACAAGGCCATGTGTTTGTTCACAAATCATGACAAGGGAAAAGGAGGTACTGCATTCCTTATTAACCCAAAATGGACTGAGAATTTTGAGGGGAAAGGAATTTCCCCATGCCAGAGATATCATTGGATCCTACTCAAATTTGAGGATAATATGATAGGAAAATATAATATTTATGTTGCTAATGAATACAAAGACTGGGCCATGTTTTGGGATTGGCTTTCTAATAACTTACCCAAGGTACATTGGATATTTGTGGGAGATTTTAATATGACTGAGAACAAATATGAAAAATTTTGAGGTATTATTCAGAATTGGAAAGGTAAAGAATATTATTTTTGGGCCATTTTTAAAAGGAGGTTTAATTTGGTTGACCCTATGGAGAAGAATAAAGTTGATGGTAGTGCCATCTGGTATACATGGTGTAATTATTCAGGCTGGGAAGTAGAGTGTCTATTGTAGGTTGGATAGAATTTATTTTGATTCTTATTTTCTTGGTGTTTCTCATGGTTCTAATTCGTACCATGTTAGATTTTCACCGGCCATTATTTCTAATCACTCTCATGTTTCTTGTGATGTTATTATTGATGTTCATCAAAAGTTGAACCATGGTAGAATAAAGGGTAACTTTATTAAGATACATGTATCCTTAATTCAATACTAAGACACTAATGATGCTATCAGAATGGTCACTCATTTATCTAAATTCAGTAGTGGGTACTCTTCCCCAAGAAAATAGTGGGAACACTTGGTGGAAGTGTGGAGGAAAATGTTTCAAACTATTGGTAAGAAGCATGCTATGGACAGAAGATAGAATGAAGCTAAGCGTCAGAAGAAACTAAATGAGATTGAGGAGATTTTGTAGAAAGAGGGGAAAAATGAGCAATTAGAAAAATATTTAGTCAACACTAAAGCTAAATGGAGAAGGCATCAGAACTATGATATTCAAGGACAAAAAAATTAGACCCAAGATGAATTAGCTTAAAGATGGAGATAGAGGGACCAAATACTTCTTTAACATTATTAAGGAAAAGAAAAAAATGGAGATCATTGAGGAAATACAAACTAATTTAGGCTTTTCCAGAGATAACAAAGAAATATTGGGTGCTTTCTACCAATTTTACAAGGATCTATTCACATCTGAATATGGTGTCAACCGTATCAGAGCACTGGAAAAATGTGTGAAACTTATTCCAAAAAAGATTAACAAAGAAGAATATAAGATGTTAAAATAGAGAATTAACCTAAAGGAAATTGAAGAGGCTATTGGATCCATGGCCAATGGAAAATCTCCTAGTTTAGATGGTCTGCCTATTGAATTATATAAAAAAAATATAGTGAATGGATAAGCTAGGAGTTGTTAGAGGTCTATGAAGAAGCTTTTGAAAGAGGAATCCTTGGGGAGAAGATCAATAGGGGCATAATAAAACTATTATCCAAGAGTGGGGATAGGTCACAAGTAAAAAACTAGAGCCCCAGTACACATTTGAATCTCTCATACAAAATCATTGCTAAGGTACTTTCTAGGAGGATTGTTAATATTCTAGGCAGAATCATTTCGGTTACTCAAACTAGATTCATTAAGGGAAGCTATATTTTGGAGAATCTCATTACCAGTTGTGAGGCTATAAATTAGGTTCATAGTGATGGATAGAATACCGATATGGTACTTCTTGACTTTGAGAAATCCTATGATCGGGTGGAGTGGCCTTTTGTGATTAGTATGCTTCAAGCTTTTGGTTTCCTCCTTACTACTGCAGATGGATCTCAGTTTTATTCAAGGACTCGTCCACAATTATGGAAGTGAATGGAGAAATGTTTGATACTATATCACTCTGAAGGTCTATTATATAGGGTTGCCTCATTTCCCCATCATTATTCATCGTCATTGTTGATGCCTTATTCTTCATTCTTAAAGATTTCGAGCTAGGCCCTCTTGTGAAATGTGTAACCCTTCCTAATGGTGAAGATCTAATTAATGTGCAATTTTTTGATGATATTGCTATGTTCCTTGAGCTCTCTCCTAGAAACTTTGATAATATCATGCATAGACTACATTTTTGTTATCTTGTAGTTGGAGCCAAGGTTTCCCCTCATAAATCAATTGTGCTCAGGTGGAATGAGAATGCTCCATATTGTTTATTATAGAAAGGTTGGTTATGGAATGGCCCTAATGCCATTGTAAGATATCTTGGAATCCCTTTTACAGTTGAGCCTGTACTTAAATATATGTGGCAGTGGATTTATTCCAAAATTGAGAAGAAGCATATAAAGTGGCAAACTCACATGTTATCGTTGGCTAGAAGGGTTCAATTTGTATAGAAAGTACTAGCATCTCATGATATATATTATTCTTCATCTTGGTTGTTTGCTAAATACCATAATAATAAGCTTGAAAAAATTCTAAGAGACTTCCTTTGGTCAGATGGAATAGGTACTAAAAAATGGCATTGTGTTAAGTGGAAATGGTGTTGCACTCCAAGAAGGTTAGGGGGGCTTGGTCTCGGGGATTTAAAAACACATGGGATAGCCCTAGCCTCTAAATGGATTCTAAATAGCCTTTATAGAGAAGATCCTTGGAAGGTTTTGGTTAGGAATAATTTTCACAAGTCTATCATCAAAAAGGGTAAAAAATGGAAAAAAGTGCCTCTTGCTGATATTGTTTTTGGATAATTTGAAATAAAGTGCTTTGGCTCCAAGGTTTGTGCTTCCATCTAGAAGGCATGGACTCAGGTGAGAGCATTTCTTTGTTCTATGAATGCCATAGGGAGCTCACCTAGATTCTATATTTCTAATAGATCTATTTGTTGGGGCATTTACATTAATAACAAGCATTTAGCTCTTACTCAAGGCTTCTCTGCTAAGGTATGGAATAATAAAGGAATTTCTCTTATTAATGATGTTTTGGTTGACAACCGGTTTAGTAGTTGGAAGGAAATATGTGATAGATTTGGGGTGCCCTTCACCCAAAAAAAAATACACTATGTTGTGTAAAGTAGTTGGTTCTTTCTTTCCTGGTAAAATTCTTAATACTAATCATTCCATAAATAAAATCAAGTGGGCTTATGGTGGTTATTTGTTTAATGCTTCTACTAAATCTATTTATAATATGCTCAAAGAGGAAACCTCCATTTTTAACAAAATTAATCATAGTTGGGGCTTTAATTGGTTATTTTATAGATGACACCATGTGTTTGATTTGTTTTGGCACTCCCATGTGGAACCTAAAAAGCTATGCTTTAGATGGCTTTTGATGCTTAAAAAACTTGTTGTGGGATCTTGTTTGGCCTATGTTGGTTTGGAACATGTCATTTGTTATGTTTGTGATTGTCTTGAATCTTTTGAACATCTTTTCTTTGAGTGCAAGTTTGCATCCAGAGTTAGGCCTTTATTTCTTGGTAATCCTATCAAGTGTAATAGTAGACCTGGATTGTCTTGGCAAGAATTCTTGGTGGGTTTTGTAGAGCCCTTTGGTCTTTTGCTTAACAAATTTTGGCTTGCTCTTACTTCTGAGGTTTTTTGGTTTATTTGGAAGAGGAGAAATGAAGATGTTTTCCAATAGAGAAAGGGGGTGCTTACTGATTTTAATTGTAAACTCACTCATTTTCATATTATGTCTCAAGTATCTGTAGTCCTAGAGATCCCTAAGGATAGGTTCATGATCTTGGTGAGTGAAGGAGCCGTGATAATCTATAAAGAAGATACTTTGTCAGCTAATTATTTTGACAATTATTTTGATGAATTAAATAAGGAGGAGATGCATAATCTGAAATTGTTTATCAAAGAGAAACAAATTGACATTGGGAAAGAGAACATATTGATTAGAAAGAGTTGAGATGACAAAGGGCCAAGCTGGGAAGATGAAACAAACATCCTACCAGCTATGGATCTACCCATTGGAGCCTTTGACTTTGACAAGGCTGAATGCAGCAATAATATAATAGGACAATGGGATTAATCTTTGTGTTAGAAAAGGAAGTTGTAGTTTTTTTTTATCTGGCGGTATACGATATATAACTATGTAATTGGGACTTTGGTTGTAATTTTGTAATAGGTGGGTTGGTATCTTTCTTTTGACTAAAATTTTTGATGATACTTATGTGATGGTATATCTAGCTTCACAAACTATTATAATATAAAAAACACATTATCTTATTTTAGATAGTGTTCCTAGTTTGTTCAGTAAAGTGTTTGGATCGGTTTGGCTATTGTATTGAGTATCAAATGTTGTGTAGTTGTAGATATGTTGAGGATGTTTTTACTTTATCTTGTTCAATTTCAAAGGTTCACATTATTTTTTTAGTAAGTTTCAAATGATTTATCAAAGGATTGTTTCTTGGATATTCAGGAAGTGACAATGTTGTAGTTGTTGGATTGGTATGGATCGATTATGCAATATTTTTGGTTACTAACATGGTGGTGAGTTTAGGACATGGATGTGTTTACTCAGCTTGAATGGTTCATTATTTGGATGTTGGAAAGCTATTTTTCTTGAGTGATAGAGGTTGTTGTTTTGTGTTTCTAATAAGTAGTGCAGAGACAATTGTGGATTATGAGACATGGATGTTTATATTTTTAAAGTGGTATTTCATGTTTGTTGTTGATGTTTCTATATCATTTCATATTCATGTTGTTGGATTGCATTAGGTTATGTGATTTGATTCAATGATTTCCCTATGGCGTGTTGATATTTTTTATGTTCTTGGACAACTTGGTGAGATAGAGTATTTCAAATATTTGTGGCATCATTTATGGTTCATAGCATGTTCATGGATGGAGATTTGGGTCCTAGCTATGTCTTTTTTGACACATCTTGGATCGCATTATTGTTTTCATTGTAATTGATTAAATATTTGTGATTGAGGAGTTAAGGTTGATGTCAACCTTGTTCATGTTTCTAAGGTGATGAAAATGTATATAAAGATGTAATTAGTTATAATTGTGGAAAGAGCTAGTGGATGTATGTGTGTGTATATGAAGAGGTATGAGTAGAATTTAATAAAAGATTCATTACACTTCATCAAAAATATATTGGCATATCAGAGATTCTATCAGTCAGTTCATAAATCAATGGATTGTTGTCCACAGTGAATTGTAGTCCATTTTGGGGTTGTAGCCCTTTTTGTAATCTCAAGGTTGTTACCCTCTATTGTATTTGAGAAGTGATCTCTAGGAAGTGATCTTGAATGCATGTGCCTTCTCCTATTGTACCTTTAACAAGGTTTTTGTTCTAGTACTTTATCTTGTGAGTTTGATCCCCACTGTGGTTTTTCCCTTAACTAGGTTTCCACACAAAAAAAAATTGTGTTATTTGTTGTTATGTGTTGTAGTGTTGTACTTTAATGATTATCTATCTTATCTAAGTTTTATGATTAAGTTTTGGGTGAAGTTTTGGAATTAATTAACACAACTGATTCACCCCCCCCCCCCTCTCAATTGTGTGTGATGTCTTTTTTCTAACAATTGGTATCAAAGCTAGACCCTTTTTTTAAGATTAACCACTTGAGGTGATCTAGGATGGAATCCTTTGAGAAGGAGAGTTTGAGATTTGAAGGAACAAACTATTCTCTATGGAAGGGTCGGATGATCACACATTTAAGATGCATTGGAGAAGATTATTGGACAGTCACAAACAAAAAATATACACCTCTTGCAAATATATCTACTACTACTATTGATGAGAAGGAATTTGAGTATAACATAAGAGAAAAATAAGCCTTGTTGAGCACCTTATCAAATGCATAATATACAAATGTTATGGAGTTAGAGACTATACATGAGGTATGAACAAAATTGGAAGCCTTACATGAAGGAGACACCTTAGTGAAGCAAGAAAGGTTGTAGAGCCTGAAAGGAAAGTTTGAATCCTTGAGAATGAGTGAGAATGAAAATATTCAAGCCTATGTTTACAAGGTGACCAAACTTCTTTGTGGAATCAAAAGTGTTGGTGGAAAGATGGACGAAGAAAAAATTGTCTCTAAGATTATGAGATCCTTACCTCCTTATGACAAGAAAGTTGTTGCTATTGAAGAAATTAGGAACATGACTATGGTAACAAGGGATTCATTGGTTGGTAACTTATCTTCTTTTTAAATGAAAATATTTGGTTATAGTCTTCCTAAAGTTGAATCTTCAAAAATATTTCTAAGATAAGAAAAAATATGAATCTGGTGAAATTTCTTCTAAGTATGGATCTAGATATGCTAAGGAATGGGAAGAAATTGAAGAAGAGCAGAGAAAGATGGAAGAGCTAAGAGCCCTAATTGCATAGAGTGTGCCTAAGGGTTCAGGTAAGTATGAAGGGAAGATACCTTTGAAAATTTTTTCATGCAATAAGATTGGTCATTTTACTTCTAGATGTTCTGAGTGAGTACCAAAGTATAAGCCTATAAATTTTCAGCCTAAGTATCATAAGAAATGTTTTTTAGCTACTTTTGAAGGTGTAACTAATGTCAAATCTGGGAAGAGTGAAGATGAGATTATGTTCATCACTATTAGAGATAAAAATCTTACTTTCTTGAATGAGGAAAAGGCCCTAGCTGCACATGTTGAAATAAAATATGAATGGGTAATAGATGGAGGTTGTTCACATCATATGACTGGAGCTAAGAAAAAATTTGTGAAATTGAAAAATTATGATGGTGGTGTTGTCAAATTTGGTGACAATACTCCTCATTTCATCAAAGGAAAAGGTTCAATTAAACTTGATGGAAAGAAAAATACTGATGAGTTTTTGTATGTTGAGGGCTTGAAGCATAATCTTTTGAGTGTTGGACAACTTGTTGATAAAGGTTACTATTGGAAACAATTGTCTAAAGGAAATTGCTACTCAAATTATGTATTGTCTTTGATGTCACACAATGTCATAGTCCACAGCAATCAGCTCCTACCGAGCTCAGTCGGTCTGCCAGACAAAGAAAATTAGTGCTTACCGAGTCCACTCGGTTATCAAAGAAAATTAGTGCTTACCGAGTCCACTCGGTTAACAAAGGAAATTCAGCATTTACCGAGTCCAGTCGGTCGTCAAAGGAAATTCAGCATTTACCGAGTTCAGTCGGTCGTCAAAGGAAATTCAGTGTTTACTGAGTTTAGTCGGTTGTCGAAGAAAAGTTAGTGTTTACCGAGTTCAGTTGGTTATCGAAGGTAAAGGATTGTCAGTGTTTACCGAGTTCCCTCGGTCTCCGAAAGATTGTAAAAGTTATGGTCACCGAGCACTGTCAGCCCTTGAAGGATTTTTGCAAATAAAGTTTTCTTAATTCAGCCGACTGTTATGCTAAGTAATGTCGATTTGACAAATCTAAAATCATATAAATAAAAGGTCAAATGTGAAAAATAAATAAGAAACATAGCAGAAGATTTAAAGAAGAAAAGCAGAAAAGGTGTGTGCGAAATTGTGAAGGATGATCAGATATCCTTGAGGTGCAGCAGAGATTTATTCGATCAGGAAGGATCACACTTATACAGAACAGAGATCTGTAATCAGCAAGGCAGTTGCATTATTATACAGGTCATTTTCATTGTTACCTTTTTACCATTGTAACAGTGAATTCTAAATCTCTTAACCAAGTTGGTTTAACAACCATATTGTAAATCCTCTAACAAGGTGACAATTCCATTGAATTGTTTTCAAGACCTCTTACCAGGCCACTCCTAGCAGGGTGATTAAATCCTCTAACAAGGTCACACCTAACAGTGTGTTTTGTAACCTTTTACCAGGTTGGCTTCTAACTGGGCATCACTTCAGAAAAGTGAAAATCAGTATCTAGATACATTGGTGGTTTTTCCCATATTGGGTTTCCATGTTAAATCTTGTGTCTCTTGTGTTCTTAATTGCTATCTTAATCATATACATGTGCTGATGAATATCTAAAGATATTTTGCTAATACTTTCTACATCTTCAAAGTTACTGCAATCTATTTACCGAGTGCTAAAATAGATAATATTCTTTAAGATATCCTAAGGGATCTGGAAAGAAATAATTGTGAAGTGTTTTATGGTTGACTGATTCACCCCCCCCCCCCCCCCCTCTCAGTCACTTCATCCATATTCCATCAGTTACAACTTAAAATTCAAGGATGGAAAGTGCATAATCTTGGAAAGCTCCAGAAATGAGATTGCATTAGGTACCAAGACCAAAGGTAATGGTTTTCATATTAATAGCACAAAGAATAAATGCTTGATTGCTAAAATTGATGACAGTTGGTTGTGGCACAAATAGTTATGTCATGTAAACTTTGATAATATTGTGAAGATAAGTACTACAAATTTTGTGATATGTTTTCCTAAATTTTTAAAGCTTGCTAACGCAATGTGTAAGGAATTTCAATTGTTTAAGCTAACTAAATATACTCTTAAAAGCAAGACATGTTCTTCAAGTGGATTGATAGATTTGGTGCATACATATCTATGTGATCCTACTAGGACTAGGAGCTATTATGGAGATAAATATTTCATATTATTCATTAATGATTATTTAAGGATCATATGGGTTACATTTTTTAAGGAGAAATATGAAGCTTTTGATAAGTTCAAGATCTTTGGAGCTATAGTTGAGATTGAGACCGGTTTGAAGATGAAGTGCTTGAGAATGAACAAAGGTGGAGAATCTACTTCATACTTCAGGAAAGTTTAACACATATTATGAGAAGCATGGAATAAAGAGACAGGTGTCAATGTCGCGAACCTCACAACAAAATGGAATTACAAAGTGAATGAACAAATATATTCTTGACACTACAAGGACCATGATGATAGAAGGAAATGTACTATAGATATGCTGGAGAGGAGTAGTGAGTACTTTAGTATATACATTGAACTGAGTTTATATAAAGCAAGGACCTGGTAAGACACCTTATAAACTTTGGCACAGCCATGTCCCTACAATGAAGTACTTTAGAATCTTTGGAAGTAAATGTTATATCAAGAGAGATGAAGAATTAGGTAAATTTGATCCTAGATGTGATGAGGGTATCTTTCTTGGTTACTCTATAAAGAGAAAAGCGTATAAATGTTTTAACAATCAGTTGAGAAAAATATATGAAAGTGATAATGTGAAAGTTGATGAAAGTTATCAGAAACATGCCATATCATGAGGTTATGAATTAGATGAAGAAGAGGAAAGTCAGATTGTGCAAACTCAAAATCAGAATCAAAGTGAATTAGTAGAACAAGATGAGGAAGTTACAAATGAGGAAGAAGTGGAAACACAAGAGTCTTCTAAAAAATAAAATCCAAAGAATCCAAGGTATGTAAGGATGAATCATTCAAAAAATCATATTATTGGTGATAGGACTCAAGGTGTTTTCACTAGAATTAGACATGCTAGAAATAGAGAAGAAATTTTCTTGATCTCTAAAGTTGAACTTAAAGATGTTGATGAAGCATACAAAGATAAAAGTTGTATTAAGGAAATGGAAGTAGAGTTAGAACATATTGAAAAGAAAAAGAAAGGTGATGCAAAGCCCTCCTATATTCCTCTAAGGAACCTAACTCAACCCAAGGGATTCAACAAATATTGGAACCCTCTCAAGGAATTAGACTCAACTCAAAGCTTTATAGAAGGGTCTGACTTAAGGTAACCCAACACAACATAATTTTGAATGAATTTACTCACATTGAACCTTGTCCTTTAATCCCAATCATATTCCAACTCTAACTTCTCACCACTTGGTAACACACCATCCCACACATCCTGAGATTGATCTTCTCTTCAAGGCATACTAGCCCTTTGATCCTTCACCCAAACTCCAACTGCCCACTCTAATGGCTTCTAGTATATTCAGCCTACCCTATCCAACTTGTATCAACTCTCACATAATCCCTCTTGCAACACCTTCAATGTCTCTAACTTGCATCCACTCACCTAGACCCACAACCCAATAAAATACATCCTATGCTCCAACATTCTTCCACTTTCTATGACTCCACTGTTAAGACAATCATCTAAATCCTCCCAAAGCCTTTTTACTTTGTCTCTTACTAGAAAGACACCTTAATAACCTTTTAGGATCTTTCCACCATCCCTTATCCCAACATTTCATCACCCATTAATCACTCTTAACAAAAATCAAAATAAATTACCTTCTTGTTGTCTCCTTTGACATACCCGTACTAAGATATCCATATCTTTCAATAAATAGAACATTTCTTCAATCACTCTAGTGAGAACGGGCATAATTAGCTTCTCAAAAACATACTTCAATCTAAGAAAGATCCAATTATTCAATTCGGAGATATGGCCCCCACACTGGACTGCATTTTTCTATGACAATCAAGCATTCACCCTCAGGATTCCTATTCCCTTTCTCCATCCTCCTTCATGCTTTCCCTGCATTAAATAACAATACAAGGAATATGATACATGTTTATTCCCCTTACACCTTTCATATAAATCCCAAGGTGGAAGGTTCACTTAATTCTAAAACCCTCAAGACCGAATTTGCTGACTGTGTCTTTTACCAGTCACTGGCACACTAGTCCTGTACTTGCTTTAAATCAATAAAAGGAAATCAAGATAACATAAAACCCAAAGGATAATGTCCTAATGACCCCAGGAAATGTACTTACAACATTAAATAATAAAAATTACATTCAATCGAAAACATAACTTTTTGCTGCAATGACTGTCACGGGACAGTGAGTTACAAGAATGCAGGGAATTTCTTTTTTATTAATTGATTTTCTTTAAACTCAAACCAATACACCACCACCTGATCTCTCCTCTCCATTCACATGGATCTCCCTGAAATAAGACTCTCTTCTTCCAAATAACTTGACCAAGACCATCTAACCAACTCTAACTGTCTCAATTGTTTGATAACAGTCCCTAACTGACTGTTGAACCGAAAATGGATAAAGATTGTTGTCAAGTTGACAACAAATGTTGTCAACTCAACAATATAACATCTAATGGCCCTCTCATAACATTTAAAATGTTTAGAGACAACCCATTGAAGCCAAACTAACTTATGATTCCTACTAACCCCAATCAAGCCTTATTTGGCTTATATTGCCAACATTGGCAATTTACAATATTGTGCACTCTTTAGTGCTTTTAATCCCATTGAGAGGCTTTAACAGCCTTATTACATCAATTAAGACCTTTATAGGTCATTTTCAACAACCATTAACCTAGGATCAACAAAATCTATTCCTAGTGACCCCTATCCCATAAACCTTACACCTTAGCTATTTTGGCCTAGTTGCCAATCTTGGCAATCTATTACATTTTTAAGATTTTAACATTTCTATTACATCCCAATGGCTCAAAGGTCATGGTACATTATCAAATGACTTCATAGGTCCTCATTAGGTCTTCATTCCTCTTTTTAATTCATAGGTCTTCTCCTTAGGTCCTGATAGTGACCTTGTGTTCTTTATCCTCATAGGTTCCCCTACACCAAAAGGGATTTTGGTTCCCAGACCTAAAGATAAGAATGTGATTGGAATTAAGTGGGTATTTAGGAAAAAATTCAATGAATATGGTGAACTAGTAAGGAATAAAGATAAACTTGTTTGCAAAGGATATTCACAGATGGAAGGTATTGATTTTGAGGAGACGTTTTCTCTTGTTGCTAGAATTGAAGCAGTCAGAATTTTTCTTACATATGCTACTTACAAAGATTTCAAGGTATACTAGATGGATGTTAAGTCTGCATTCCTAAATGGAGAATTGGAAGAGGAAGTCTATGTTGAGAATTTTGATGGTTTTTCTTTGACTAATCAAGGTGATATGGTTTGTCAGTTGAATAAATCATTATATGGATTGAAACAAGCACCAAGAGCCTGGTATGAAAGGCTAGAAAAATATTTGTTGAGACTTGGTTTTAGTAAAGGTGAGATGAAATTATTTCTTGGTTCAAAAATTAGTCAATCTGAAAAGGGGATTTTCATATCATAGTCTAAGTACGTCAAAGATTTGTTGAATAAATTTGGTATGGATGACTCTAAACTAGTTGGTACCCCTATGGTTACTGGCTACAAGTTGACAAATAATGATGATTCACCTAATGCTAATCAAGAAAGGTATAGATCAATGATCAGTGGACTATTATACTTAACACAGACTAGACTTGATATAAAAAATGTAGTTTTTATTGTTGCAAGATTTCAATCGGAACCGAAGGAATAACATGTTATTTTTGTTAAGAGGATATTCAAATATTTGAAAGGAATAGTTGATTATGGAGTATGGTATGGAAAGGATGACTATTTTACACTGATTTCTTTTACCAATGTGGATTGGGCAGGTAATGTGGATGATAAAAAGAGTACAAGTGCAGGAGCATTCTTCTTGGGAAAAAGGTTAGTCTCTTGGTTCAGTAAAAAGAAAAGTTGTATATCACAATCTAATGTTGAGGCTGAGTATGTTTCTATTGTTGTTAACTATACACAAGTATTTTGGATGAAGCAATTATTGAAGGATATCAAAGTAAACATTGATGATCCTATTACTATTTACTTTGACAAATCAAGCACTATTAGTATTTCAAAGAATCTTGTATTGCATTCTACAACAAACCATATATCTATCAAGTTTTATTTCTTGAAAGACAAGGTGAGTGAAAGGGATGTTAGATTAGAACATGTTCCTACTAAAAAGTAGATTCCAAATATCTTCACGAAGCCCTTGCCAAAGGATACTTTTGAGTATCTTTGAGGTAAGCTTTGGGTGATGACCCCTCCTAATCAAAGCTATAGATACACAGATTTGTATCGATCCAGTGCTTTCGCGGAGATTATCATTTACCTAGATTGATGTTTTGGTGGCTACCACTCAGGGGGAGTAGTTAGTCTTGTGAGGTATGTTTCTTTTGAGATTTTTAGTAATTTTTGGCCTCTATGACCTAGTGCATATATGTGCCTTTGTCATTAATTTCAAAGGGGGAGAGATAGCCATGTAAAAAATAGTGTTGATCTTAGGGGTAGAGATTGTTCTTTGTTGCAGAAGATTTGGGGATAGATATATTATGGATATTGTTGGTAGTATTGTTGATATGATTTCTTTGTGCATTGATTTCATTTTTCACATCATATGTTGTCATCGATTCCAAAGGGGGAGATTTTTGGAGATTTCAAAGATATATTGCATATATGTGATGACATTGTTGTTTTGTCATTGATGTCAACATATTCTCTTATTTTGGACAATGTTCCTAGTTTGTTTAGCAAAGTATTTAGATTGATTCAGCTACTGTATTAAGTATCAGATGTTGTGGAGTTGCAAATATGTTGAGGGATGTATGTAATTTATCTTGTTCAATTTTCAAAGGTTTTCATTATTTTTTGAATAATTTTTAGAAGATTTATCAGAGGACTATTTTTGGATGTTGAGGAAGTGACAGTGTTGCAATTGTTAGATCGGTGTGAATCAATTATGCAATATTTTTTGTTGCTAATTTGGTGTCAATTTTAGGACATGGATGTGTGTCCTCAGCTTGAATGGTTCATTATTTGGATGTTAGGAAGCTATTTTTCTTGAGTGAAAGAGGTTTTTGTTGGTGTTCCTGATAAGTAGCACAAAGATCATTGTGGATTCTAAGACAGAGATGTTTGTGTTGCTAATGTGGTATTTCATGTTTCTTGCTAATGTTTCTAGATTGTAAACTATGTTATTGTTGGGAACCCATGCTTGCTATGAATTGCTTGCAATCATCACTCATGAGAATTCACATCCCACTGTTGTAATGAAGTGGGTGCCTTATTTTTTCCTTTAATTTCTTTAACACTTCAAAAATTATACCATTATTGAATGGATCATGTGTTTTATTATAACAAATTCCCCCTTTCTATATTCACCATCCCTTCAAGGAAGGAGTAGAAGTTTCTTTCCTCATCCTGTCAGTCCTAGGAAACAAAGGGTTTCGTTCATTTCCTAGAAGGAGGCTGCACTTGCAGTGACATATATTTAGATGAAGGCTTGATTTTCTCTAATTTTCTTCATTCTTCTTCAAAGCATATCATTCAATCATTTCCAATCTTTTCTTGGCATTATTTTTTCATCCCTATCCTTGCATTTATGGCTTCTACATCCTCATTTCATCAATGAAATATGTTTTCTAAAACTTGAACCTCCCAAAAAAAGGAGGAAAGTAGAAGAATATTCTAGATTGTTTGATGTGTTCATCAACCACAAAGGCCCCGATCATGTGAAACAAACTTTGGCTACTCATCTTTACAACTCTCTTGAGCAGCTGGGAATACTAGCATTTCTTGGTTTCCAAGAGAAGGAACTTGGATCTTCCTTTCCTTCTACCATAGATATTGTCATATGCTTTGTAAAGGTACACATAGCCCTCTTTTCTGAAAGATATACAGAGTCTCCATGGTCTCTGGCTGAGATGGTTCTCATGTTATAAACTAAGGCTAAGATTATTCTCAGGTTTTATCAAGTGGAACCATGGGAACTCCGCTACATAGAAAAGGGTGTATATGCTGGTGCATATCTTAGTTATGAAGAGAAGGGAAGGTATCTGGACAAGATTAAGGACTAGAAGGAATCCCTTCAACAAATTTCATATACCGTAGACTACAAACTCAAAACTTTAGGGTAAAGTTTCTAACTATTTTCAATTTACTTGGTAGATCTATTTCAAATTATTTTATCTTGTAAAAGAGGTTAATTAAAGCTCTCTCTCATAAAATTCCCATTTCTTTTAGGTCAACTCTTATGAATGCAAAGAAATAGTGTCTTCTCTCTTGAGTCAATTATAATTTTTTCTATTGACCAAGAGGTAGTAGACTCCCCTTTTAAACATTTTATTATATTACTTGAGTCCCCTTCTATCTAAACCTTCTTGCAATTTAGACGTCAAGAAATATTTAGGGTCTAATAGACACCCATGGCTTCTACATAGTAGTTAGAATGAATTCCCAAGGGAAGCGCCACCACAACCAAACCAATGCCATTTTCATCTCTGAATACTCCCCCACACCCAGCTGGCCCAAGATTTCTTAGTGTGTGTAAAACCATTAAAACTTCAGTGAGCACTTTGAAGAATGTTATTTTAAGTAGCAACCCATATAAGCCCAAATATAAATGACAATATCATGCACTTTCATAAATTAGAGGTGATCGGTTTTTTTAATTCAAATACGTAGTAGTTAAAGAAAATAAATATGAATTTGGAATTTTTTAATACAATTTCATGCCCGTGTGTATGTTTATAGTACTTGATCAATTTAGTGGGAAATACATGGTAACTATGTTATACCCGTGATTGCATGAGATCCATTTGAATGTGTTGATAATGAATTCTGATGATGAGCTTACAAATTAAAATCATTCTTGAAATTATTTTAGAATCTCTATTTTGACCTTGATGAAGTTTCAATTGGATATACTAATGTTATTGATTGCTTGTGCCTCAGTAAAAGTCAAAATATAGATTATGGTGCTAAAGAAGAGTTATGCTTTCATGAGAGCTCATTATTTATCTCTTAAGATGAAAACTTAGTGTCACAAGATTGCCCTAATGTAATCATCATTGTGATGAAGTGTGATTTATTTTGCGGGTAATATGAGCTCATTATTTCTTTATTTTATGTAAAATTACATAATTATTAAATATGATGATCTTTAGATAATCAATTACATTTGAGATTTGGATACAATTGTTTGTCAAGATACAATCATAGTATTTTTACCTTATTTTTTAACATGATGACAATGGGCTAGTATTCGTGGGCTTTAATCTATAATTAACAATAATTTGTGTCACCTAAATAACTCTATTACAAAATTTAGTGTCAAACAATCATATATCAATTAGGATAAGTCTATTGTTTAATATAAGTCTATTGCTTAATAGTTCAACACATACAAGGGTCTAACATAGATAATATATCTTTCTTGTGATTTTAATCTTGTATATAATGATCCACATTACTTTTAGGTACAAGATATCTATAATTCCCTATAATAAGATCCATAGGAGGCAAGATGAAAAACTAACGCACTTACCTTGACATCAACATCTATCTATATATTTATTTATGAATTTATATTTAAATATTTTAAAAGTTTCTAGTCTCAAGTATTATATTAGATAATTGTAGGTGACTCTTGAAGAATAAGTGTTTGATTTCATGACTATAAATATTTTTATTAATTTATTATAAGTGACAATCAGTTATAATCTTTTTTAATTATTAAATTGTGAATACAAATTTTGATTACTATTTTTATTCAGTCAATTTGAGTGGGCTTGATTGTGGCACTTACAACACATCGATATAGGTAAAAAAGGTTTTGAAAAGACCTGGTTAGATATATAAAAATATTTAATAAGGTTAATTGATACTCAAAAGAAATCATATTTATAAGATCCTTGATAAAGATGGACAATTGATACTCAGTAATCATTATTACTCAATTTTTAATAAAGATGTACAATTGAATAAGGAGAGACAATTGATACTCAACAACCAGACTACAACACAACTACAACTAAGCTACCAAATCACTACAATGCATAAAACCCATTAAATGCCTACACAACAAGAGGTTGCTAGTTTAGACTAAGTGGGTGGGGATGACTTGTCTTATTGGCAGTGTCATTTTTGTTGTATAAATTCTCTCTAGTTTCTTTGTGGCTACAATAGGACCACCTCCCTCTCTCATTGCTTACTAAATTACTAGTGTAATATTTTTTATCAAGGTTCAGCTGTGTAATTTTGACTCAAACTCATTGATCTGTATTGACTCAAAAACTACACAATTGAATTCTGATGACAATATCATAACTTGAATTGTAAAAAATATCTCCTCGATATTGCTAAATTACTCTTCCTTCGAAGAAAAACTAAGTAGCTCCTCTAGACTCTCCATTATGATGGTATTAGTGAATTGAACAACTTTAAATAGGGTTCTCTTCATTCAATTGATCTTGGGTAATGGTTAGATCAATGGACTTTTTCCCATCTTTCTGTTGCATGCAAGTCAAAATAAAGGAATCACTTTTCCATTAAAGAAAATGCTGGAAAAAAGCTATCCATTTTACATCAATACACCGAACTAAAGAGCTACCAACTTTAGAGATTCCACAAAATGTTTTAACTGGCATGGATATCAAGCAGTTCTACATCAGAATAAGATTAAAACAGCTAGTTTTAATGGTGGAAAGGTGAGAAGATAAACAACTAAGATTATGAATGATGTGATATAGTGGAACCAAAGTGGGGACCTAAAAAAGGTATCTATAAGGAAAAAATAGTGGGAAATGGGATTCCAAGATTTATACTAAAGCAAATTCAGAGTAGTTTAAGCTTTCTGCTATGATGGTGCAGTATAGAGCCAAAACGTCTCAATCTTGAAACCCAAAACAAAAGAAAAATGGAAAAAAGATTTTTGTAAATGCTCTAGAGTGAGATTGCAGGCTTCAAAAAATTCCAGCAAGTTGAAGTCAACCCTAAATTATTCCCTCTAGAGGCTCAGATTATCCTTTAGTCTTCATTGGCTGGCACATTGATCTAAAGTCTTATTGATAACAAAGTGTCTGAATCTTTATTTTTATGCCTCTTACAGATATACTAAGTTATAATTGGAAAGGTCTAAAAATAGATAAATGTTTCTCTAGTTGTAAGGAAAATAATTTTTATTTTATTTTTATTTTTTTTGTTGGATCTAAGGGTAAATAAGTTTTAAAAAATTTTTAAAATTCAGTAATAGCTACAAAATAGATTCTAGTAAATAGATTGTTAAGGGGATTGTTATAGTAAATAGATTATTAAGGGGGATTGAACTCATATAATTGTAATCTAATTATTATTGGTTCAAATGAATTAGTTAGATTTCAAATAGGATTGGAACTTAAAACAAAGATGCAATAGGAATCAAAGAAATTTTCATATCAAAAAACCTTGAAGATAGACACAAACTAGACCAATATTATACCTAAACCTAACAATTAACATACCTTTGGCTAGTGTGTGGGACTTAGAAACTAATTTAGGATGGTTTTTCTTCCTTCTTTGACCAATGCTCTAAGAAACATCATTCTCAAAATGCTTAGGCTAAGGAGAAAGGGGAAGTAAATTCACCACACAAGGATTCTAGATAGGAGAGGACAATCATCAAGTGGGAGTCATTATGAGAGCTGAAAAATGATCAACATCACTTGTTAGGAGATAATGAGATTTGAAAGGGGAAAAACCCTCATCTAATTAGGGGACAAATCCATAACAAGAAGCATAACAGACACCACCATAATGCCACATAGACACTTAATTGTCACTAACACAAAAACATCAATGATAGTATGTATGATAAGCCTTGTAGACACCTAAAAATCCATTTTCAATTAAGATTATTTTAGTTGACAAAAATCCTGATGACATCATCATTATTTATTTATTTATTTATTTAATTCATTCATTCATTTTTATTTTCATTATCCTTTCTCCTATTTTAATTAAAGAAATTTAATTAAAAAATCCCTCCCAAAAGCATTTAAATCCAATTTGAATGATATTCCCTCCAATTTATTAATTATTTAATAAATTATCCCTCAAAACCCCTTAAATAAATTAAATATTTATTTAAAAACCAAAAACCCTAGATATCTTCTAGAAAACCCTAAACCTATCCTCACTTTCCTAAACCCTCCCTAAACTTGCTTAGAGGGTGATTTCTAACCCTCTTAGTCTAAACCCTCATCCTTTGACTTCTGGTGAACCCCCTCATTAAAGAGCCTTACATGCTCATTGATGGCTCCTTACACCCTCATTTAAGGCTATTAAAGCCATAAATGAGAGCCTTGTTAGATAATTGAGAGGGGGGATGAATCAGTTAAATCAGTTATCCTATAGTCCCAAACTCTCAGATGTACTTTTCCAAAAATTATTCAACAATTCAAACAACTCGGTAAGATAAAATGTCTATCTTTTTGTTCATTTACCGAATACCAGTAATTATCCAAACTGTGATTACCGATCAATCAAATATATAGTATGTAAAGTATGATAGCAAAACAATCATAATAAATAACACATAACATAATGATTTAATGTGGAAACCCTGCTAAGGGAAAAACCACCTAGGACCGGTAATCCAAAATATTTCACTCTTCTGAAGTGAGCTCGGTTAGGAGCCAACCCTGTTAAAGCTTACAATGCACACTGCTAGATGTGAACTGGTTAGAGGATTTATCACTAACAATTAACTTTTGACCAGCATTCACTATGGGGTCAACAAGATAATAATTAACATTCCTTGAATGTCATATGGAAATACAAAAGACTGTTAAGTCCACTCGGTTAAGATATTTTTTTGAATCAATGGTTAAACTGATACAGTACTGATCTGATTCAAATACAACTCAATTGCAAATATTTAGATCTATGCTAAGCTCATAAAACTCATCTGATCAATAATCAATTCACTCCCTCATAATTCCCCAACTTACTTCACTCGATGTATAGTTCTTTGATGCTCGGTTATGCCTGCAGATCGGTTCTGTCTATAACCAGTTTGATCAGGAATGCATGAAAAATTTCTTCACGTGAAATCTTTTGTAGTCTCTATTCCTGTAGCATAATTCAACAATGAATTATATGTCTCTTATATAGACATGTAAACCGTTTTCATATCATCCATCAGATTTTGCCTCTTAATCTCCTTCATCCATTTTTCCACTTAAACCTTCCTCGGAAGATGTGTCAATAACACATTTCAATCTCTTCCCTTAGATCATCTCTAAATTTTTTCAGCCATGGATCTTATAAAAAACTTCATCGATTACCTCGAAATCATAACAATTTCCAGCTCATTAATTTCAGTCGGTTGTTCCAGCATTTAATGTTTTCATCCATACTCAGTTAATACTGAATGCATTGGTGATAACTAACTCAATTATTACTATCACTCAGTATACACAAGACTGACTTGGTGTATATAGAAATCTTCAATTACCAACCACATTAACCTATTCAATTTTTCTCTTCTTCATAATAGAATAATGTAACATGCTCAAGTCAACAATATAATGCCATAGACTCATCAATAAATTACCCAATGTATACCTTTTCCTTATCTGTCATATCCATCATTTCTTTATGTAGATACTTTATTTCTTCACCATTTCTTTCTTCTACAGATGTTCAGATGTTTGTACTTATCATGATAAGTATAGTCAAAACTAGTTGACATCAATGAAAATATATTGACTAATTTAATCATCTTACATATCACTTTAATAGCTTGGTGATCTCTAATCATTGTTCCTTCAGTTCATCAAGATATTCAATCAATTGTAGGTCATCAATCTCTCCCTTTGGCATTGATGGCAACACAAACAATATAAAATATTCCATACCATACAAAACATTTGTTCTACAACTATATAGGTAAAATTTGTAGCTCGTTAAGCTCTCCCTAGCTTGATATTTAATATGTTTAATCACTACAAACAGCATTCCATGCAGACTCTCCCTATGGATTTGATCTTCTTTAGTTTTCTGATTCTTTCTCTAATTCTCTCTCTCTTTTCATGTTCTCATCAACAGATATTTCATAGAAATCTCTCTCCCTTTGACAAAAATGCCAAAGAAAATAAATAGCTCTTCAATGGCCAATTATTTCTTTGTTGTTTGGTCCAGATCAATTACCTTCATGTACTAATTTACAATTCTCTATTCCAGCTTCTACAATCTTCTACAACCTTAGAAATCCTAAAGTGTCAGCTATGTGCACCAACATGAATGTTTTTCTAATAAAGTATAGGTGATGCAACCTCCTGATCACCTTAGTGATCGATAGACAAGGGACGGACCCCTAGTCTAGTCCTCAAGTACTCAAAAGTGTCCTTCAATAAGGGCTTGGTAAATATTGTAGCAACTTATTCTTTAGACTTCACAAATTCTAGTTTGACTTTATTTTCTTGTACTTGTTCCCTCAAATAGTGATACTTAATAGATATGTACTTTATTTTTGAATGTATCACCGAATTCTTGGAAATGTTTATAGACTTGTGTTGTCACAATATATAATCACTGGATCAGTGATCACTTCATTCATTCCTTCCAACAACTATTTTATCCATGCAATATTTGAACAATTAGTAGCAGTAGCAACATACTCTGCTTCAGCAGTAGACTGAGCAATACATGCTTATTTCTTGCTTATCCAAGTTACAAGTCTTTCTCCCAAAAAGAATTCTCTACCGGTTGTGCTCTCTTCATCGTCAATGTTGCTAACTCAATCTACATCAGTGTAAACTTGGAGTTCAAAATTATCTTCCTTTGTGTACCATAAACCATAATCTTTAGTTTTTTTTAAATATCTCAGAATCCTTTTAACAGCAACTATATGTGATTCCTTAGGATTAGAAGAAAATCTTGCCACAATCCCAACTACATGTGCTATATCAGGCCTACTGTGTACCACATACATCATTTTTCCAATCATTAATCTATACAGTGTCTAATTTACCTTGGTTGATTCATCATCTTTTGTCCATTTACATTCTGTCACCATCGGTGTACCTACCGATTTTGAATCTTCCATGCCAAAAGTCTTTAACACTTCCTTGATGTATTTTGATTAAGTTATGAAAATCCCATCATTCTATTGTATAATCTGCAATCCTAGAAAGAATTTAATCTCTCCAAAAATTGACATTTCAAACTCTTTTCTCATTTCATCAACAAATGATTTGCAAATCAAATCATGTCCTCCAAAGATTATATCATCATCAAAAATTTTAGCAATCAAAATATTATCATCATTGTCTCCTTTCATGTGCAAATTTTTATTGTCACTTGTCCTTACAAAGCTAATACTAATAAGATAAGCATGTAGCCTTTCATACCATGCTCTCGGTGCTTGTTTCAATCCATACAGTGCTTTGTGTAGTCTACATACCATGTTCTTCTTATTTGGATCAACAAAACCTTCAGTTTGTTCTATGTAGACCTCTTCCTCAATAATTCCATTTAGAAATGTTGATTTCACATCGATTTGATACACTTTGAATCCCTTATGTGCAGCATATGCAAGTAATACTCGGGCTCCTTCAAGTCTTGCTACTGGTGCAAAAGTTTCACCATAGTCTATACCTTCTTCTTGTGCACATCCCTTGCATACAAGTCTTTCCTTGTTTCTTGTTACCTCACCATTCTCATTCATCTTGTTTCTAAAAATCCACTTAGTATCTATTACATTTTTATCACTCAGTCTCGGTACCAATGTCCATGTTTTGTTTTTCTTAATCTGTTCAATTTCTTCATTTATGGCCTTAATCCATTCCTCATTTTCAAGTGCATCTCTAACATTCTTAGCCTCAAATTCAAAAACTAAGCATGTGTTTTGTCTCAACTTACTTTGTGTCATCATGCCAGCTTGCTTGTCTCCAATGATTTGGTTATGTGGATGGTGTCTTCTAACAAATCTCAACAATACTTGTTATCTTCTTTGCTCATCATTTGGTTCAAGTTCATTTTCTTCCTCGGTAGATTCTTCCTGGTTCTCGATTTTCATTTGTTGATTCTCGATAGAATTTTCCTATTGCTCAGTAGACTCAAGTTGTGGCTTGGGAAGATAGTCTGGATGCTCAACATAGTTAAATCTACCATATTCTTTTGGTTCCTTCATGATTTCTTCATCATTCTTTTCAGCAAACTCATCAAATTTCACATTAGCACTTTCAACCATTTTGTTAGTAACCTTGTTCAAACATTTGTATGCTTTTCTCTTAGTAGAGTATCCTAGAAATATTCCTTCATCACCTTTAGAGTCAAATTTACCATTTCTATCATCTTTCAGAATGTAACATTTTCTTCCAAAAATTCTGAAATTACTTTCATTCGGTGTGTAGCCAAACCATAACTCATAAGGTGTTTTATTTGTGTCTTTCTCCAGTTGAACTTGGTTCAACGTGTATATAGTAGTGCTAATAGCTTCTCTCTAGTATGTTTGTCTAGCATCCTTCTCAATCACCAATGTTCTGGCACAATCAACAATAGACTGGTTCCTTCTTTCTACACTACCATTCTTTTGTGGTGTCTTCGGTGCAGAAACCTATATTTTAATTCCATGCTCATTAAAGTAGTTAGTGAATTCATCATAAATAAGCTCACCTCCTCTATCAGATCTTAAGCATTTTAATTATTTCCTAGTTTTCCTTTCAACTTCATCTTTATACCTATTAAACAATTTGAATGCTTCAGATTTCTCTTTTAAGAACATAACTGCCATCATCCTAGAGTAGTCATCAACAAATAAAATGAAATATTTGTCACCATAATAACTCTAAGTTCTCATAGGACCCCATAATTCGATATGTACCAACTCCAAAATACTTCTAGATGAATCTTGTTTGCTTTTGAAACTAGATTTAGTCATTTTTCCTTTCTGACATTGATTGCACATAACATGGTCAAGTTTGGTTAGGCTTGGTAAACCTGCAATTTTTCTCTTCTTACTGATCTTAACCATGTTATCAAAGTTCACATGACATAGTCTCTTATGCCATAACCACACATCTTCATTTCTAGCCAACAAACAAGAAGTTTCAGCATTGTCAAGATTGAATACATTACATTTGGATTGTCCACCAATACCGACCAGCTTTCTGGTTTCATCATAGATTTTCACCTTCTTACTTTCAAATGCAACTTGGTGACTTGAATTATTCAGTTGTGCTACACTCAACAAATTGTAGTTAAGTCCTTTCACCCAATATGCATTATCACATCTAATCTTATCATTCAACAAGATAGATCAGTTTCCTTTCACTTGACAAGGTGTATCATTTCCCATTTTAACTAATCCTCCATTATAGTGCTCAAGGTATTCAAATTTATCCTCATCACTAGCCATATGATGTGTACAACCACTATCAATAATCCATGTATCATTTTTTATAACTTTAGATATAAGTGTTGTTTCTACATACGTTTCCTCTTCTTCTGAATCATCTTTCATTGCAACAAATACCACTTCAACTTCATCATCAGTGTCAGTGTCAGTGTCATTATCATCATCTCCAACAAGGTAACATGACTTCATGCCTTTGTCTTTGTAGTCTCAGTTGTCTCGGTTGTTTCTTTTGTCATAGTGTCAGTTTCCTCTGTTATTTCTTCTGACAAATTTTCCATCACCAAATCGATCATTGTCTTTATCTTCATCTTTCCTGTTAGGACATCTAGAATCAATATGGTCAATTTCTTTTACAATTAAAACAAGCTAGAGGTAACTTTCCCTTATACCTTCCTTTACCTTTCTAAAGTCTTCTGGCCATAAGTGCTTCAAGCTCATCAAGCTCATCTTCAGTGTCACTGCCACTTTCATTTCTTATGTTATGATTATTTCTAGACTTACCAATCTTCAAGGATGACATAAAAGAAGACTCAACACTCCTAAACCCACAATAGTGGGTTACACTTTTTTGCCTGAACGGACACTGAACTCTACATTTTGAAAAAAAATTTTAGATTCGGATGCATATTGTCGTTAAACTGTTTAAAATCGGAAGATGAAGTAAATTAGAGTCTTTTAGGATTTTCTATCTAGATTCTAAATATATTTTTTATTTTTATTTTTGAATTGATTTGAATGGTTTTTTCTTTCTCCCACAAAAACTGGTATGTGGCTGAAAACGTCATTTTCAAAGAGTTACATTATTTTCATAGAGCATAACTTTTTTTCTAAAATAGATATCAATGTAATTATTTTGAATTTAATTTTTTAACATCCATACGGAGGGCATGCAATTGGTTTTTTGACATTATCAATATTATTGCACATTTTATTAATGTTTGAAGTTGACTAAATCATAATTTTGACATACCTTGACTACATAGCTTATAACTTGTCGTGTATTTGTCCAATTTAATTTTTATTTTTGTTGATAGAAAGAGAACTTCAATACCTTGGGCATAGATATTTTTTAGAATTTTTTTTCTCTCATTTACTATTTTTCCATAAGTGTCAAACCTAGAGGTAGACATATGGTGAAATATCTATGTTTAGTAAAACTAAAAATACAAAGTCATAATAAACTTATTATATATTAACATTATAACCATTGGAAATATTTTTCTTAGTAGTACCTTACTATATAGATAGGTTTATCAAATGGATTCATTTGATCTACCAAAAGAAAAAGTCGAAGTGATTTTTTGTCAGCATTTTAATAGCTACAAAGGAGACTCCATTGTAGGTATGAACGAGGAGTATAGATGTTATATGAACATTTTTCTTATCTAAGAGGCTTTGAGCTAACTATTTGTAATTAATTCTTTCAAATGGAACCTATCAAGGCCTAAATCATCATATTTGATTAAAAATGTGTTATTTCAGCAAAAATCAACATGTCTAAAAAAGTGTAACCCACTATTGTGGGGTCGCCCTCGGACAAGGTATAATATTATTGTCATAATTATTCAGCTCAAAAGTACTCAAATTGCCAATTAGACTATCAAGAGTAAGAGTACTACCAGGTGCAGATCTCATTTCATGAATAGCAGATATTCTAATAGCATAGATAGGTAGCAAGGTTCTCAATATTTTACTTAAAACTATTTCTTCAGAAATAATACCTCCTACTCCTCAGATAGTATTGATGGCCTATTTGATTCAGTTAAAGTATTGTGTGATGTTCTCTCCTTCTTTCATCTTTTTGTTCATTTACCGAATACTAGTAATTATCCAAACTATGATTGTCGATCAACCAAATATGCAGTATGTAAAGTATGATAGCAAAAAATCATAACAAATAACACATAACACAATGATTTAATGTGAAAACCCTACTAAGGGAAAAAACACCTGGGACCGATAACCCAAAATATTTCACTCTTCTGAAGTGAGCTCAGTTAGGAGCCAACCATGTTAAAGGTTACAATGCACATTGTTAGGTGTTACCTAGTTAGAGGATTTATCACTAACAGTTAACTTTTGACTAGCATTCACTATGGGGTCAACAAGATAACAATTAACATTCCTTGAATGTCATATGGAAATAAAAAAGACTATTAAGTCCACTAGGTTAAGATATTTTTTTGAATCAATGGTTAAACTAATACAGTACTGATCTGATTCAAATACAACTCAATTGTAAATATTTAGATCTATGCTAAGCTCATAAAACTCATCTTATCAATAATCAATTCACTTCCTCATAATTCCCCAACTTACTTCACTCGGTGTATAGTTCTCTGATGCTTGATTATGCCTATAGCTCAGTTCTGTATGTAACTAGTTTGATCAAGAATGCATGAAAAATGTCTTCACATGAAATATTTTGTAGTCTCTATTCCTCTGGCATGATTCAACAATGAATTATATGTCTCTTATATAGACATGTAAATTGTTTTCATATCAACCATCAAATTTTGCCTCTTAATCTCCTTCGTCCATTTTGTCGCTTAAACCTTCCTCGGTAGATGTGTCAATAACACATTTCAATATCTTCCCTTAGATCATCTCTAAAAATTTTCAGCCATGGATCTTATAACAAACTTCATCTGTTACCTCGAAATCATAACAATTTCCAGCTCATCAATTTCAGTCGGTTCTTCTAGCATTTAATGTCTTCATCCATACTCGATTAATACTGAATGCATCAGTGATAACTAACTCAGTTATTACTATCACTCGGTATACACAAGACTGACTCAGTGTATATGTTAGAATAACTAAGAGGGGGGTTAATCAGTTATCCACAGTCCCAATCACAAAATGTATATCCAAAACAATTTACTAAAACTTTTGTAGCTCGGTAAACTAAAATAGTAATTTGTCTGTGCTTTTACTGATTACCAGTTAATAACATATAATGATTACCGATCAAATCCAATATGCAACATGTAAAGTATGACATCAAAAAACCATCACAATCAACACATAACACAAGAGATTTAACGTGAAAACCCTGTGAAAGGAAAAACCACATGGGACCGGCAACCCAAAAATTGTTCACTCTTCTAAAGTGAGGTCGGTGAAGACCCAACCCTATTAAAGGTTACAAACACACTGTGAGCTGTGACCTTGTTAGAGGATTTTAGACAAACCGTTATCGTCCAACCAGCATTCACTATGGGGTTGACAGGATAACAAATGTACACTCTATGAATGACATTACAAGACTTTCTAATCCACTATGTTAAGAGATTTATCTATTTACAATGGTTAAAATGTAACAGCAGTTGATTTGATTACAACACAACTTCAATTGCAAATTATTAGATCTATGTTAAGCTCATTCAAATCCTCTGATCAATATATCAATTATATTTCTATCAATATTCAGTAACTTACTGTTGCTCGGTAATAGCTTTCTGACGCTCGGTAATCTCTGCAGTTCGGTTCTCTTTAACCAATATGATTAGGCATGCATGAAGCTTGTTCACATGATATGTCTGTAGTCTCCTTCTTCTGGCATAATTTCATCATGAAATCCTAGTCTCTTAAATAGACAAGTAAACCATTTTAATTCCATCCATTAGATTTTGCCGCTTAATCTCCTTTGTTGATTTTTCCGCTTAAACCTTCCTTGGTTGATGTGTCAGTAACATGTTTTGTTTCAATCCCTTAGATCTTCTTCAAATTATGTTAGTCGTCGATCTTCATAACAAACAATATCTTCATCTCTGATTTTGAGGTACTTTACAACTCATCAACTTCCATCGGCTAAACTAGTCATTTAGTTCTTTTCTTCTATTCGATTAATAAAGAAATGTGTCGGTGAACACAAGCTCGATTTATACTATGATCGGTATACACTACACTACGTCAGTGTATACTAAAATGGTTCTTTAACTAACAACATTGCCTTGTGCATTTTTCTCTATCCTTCATCATAGATGAATGCAACATAATCAAGTCAATAATATAAGGTCATAGACTCATCCATAAGTTACCCAATGTGTTCCTTATCCTTATCTATCATATCCATCTTTCTCATGTAGATATATTATGTTCTTCATCTTTTTTCTTCTTCTTTCTACAGATGTTTGGGTATAGTAACTTACAAGATAAGTACTGTCAAAACTAGTTGACATCAATGACAACATATTATTGATTTAACCATCTTACATATCTAATCAGCAACTCAGTGATCTAAATTCACAGATCTTCAAGTTATACAATGTATTCAAATCAATTGTAGTTCATCAGTATACAGGAATCTTCAATTTCCAACCACATTAACTTGTTCAATTTTGATCTCTCCTTCATAATAGAATAATGTAACATGCTCTCAAGTCATCAATATAATGCCATAGACTCATCAATAAGTTACCCAATGTATACCTTATCCTTATCTATCATATCCATCTTTTCCTTATGTATATACCTCATTTCTTGAGCATTTATTTCTTCTATAGATGTTTAGATGTTTGTAACTATCATGATAAGTATAGTCAAAACTAGTTTACATCAATTACAATATATTGACTGATTTAATCATCTTACATATCACTTTAATAGCTCGGTGATCTCTAATCATTGTTTATTCAGTTCATCAAGATATTCAATCAATTGTATGTCATCAAACATATGTCTCCTCTTCCACCATTATTCCCTAGGCATACTTCCCTAGTGTTTCTCACACATGTGTGAGCAACCCTTAACCCTTATCCCCTTGACCATACCTCTAACCATACCCCTATCTCTACTCTTAACCCTGACTCTGACTCTAAATCCCCTTTCTAACCCAAGCCCTTCCTCAAATCCTATAAATATCCTCCCTTCCAAGATAATTTCACCAATTCACATAATCATTTCATGCATTGTTATAATGTTAAATTACTTCTAGATTATCTTAGCACATCTCCTAATTGTTAGATTTACTTATCTTTCAAGCTTCATAACTCACACTAGATTAGCTTAATGGATTAAATATAGTTCATTTTCAATCTTTTCATATCATTTTCATCCATATCACTCTTATCTTTGGTTAAAATCAACTTAACATAAGCATTCATAGCTCAAATTTGCATTCTAACTTCATTTGGTTCCTTGGGACTCTAGGGGAAAATCAGGTTCAACATACCTAATTTTGTGCCACTATGGGGTATCCATGGTTCCTAAATAGTCCTAATCCTTCCTAAATAGCATTGGTGACATGCTTGTTTTGTTTCGAGAGCACTCCCACATCCCTCCTATCAGAGAAAATCAAACGGTGACAGGGCACTCCCATTTAAGCTCTATCTAAGGTGTCTTTGCAAATATTTTTACTATATGTTAGTTATATTATGCTTAGACTAATTTTTTAATGTCTATGCATGTTCTGAATAGGTTAGGTTTTCACTTATCACATTCTATCACACCCGATGGGTCCCCACCACGTTTCAAAATTGCTTTTTTTAGGGTTTTTGAGCCAAAAACCCACTTTTTTTTGCAAATCTCATCCTTCCTACGGTGAGATCTCATATGAGTAAAATAATTTGCATTTTTTCTTATATTAGTACTTATCTATTCTCATACCAGAGGTTCCCATTACTCGTATGGGACTTCTGCATGTATTTTAGACCTCTTTTAAGCCTTCTGGCCCTATTTGCTCATACCAGGAGTCAAAGTTACTCGTATGAGCCTCCATCCTAACTTTTACAAGTAAAGGACATGAAATACCCTGCCCTTTTTACATTTATGGGAAACAAGGGGCATGTGTAAGGCCTTAAACTTGGGCTGAGTTGGTTTTTAGGGTTCATTTGGGCCTCCTAGCACCTCTAGGCTTCAAATTTTCAGTTTCTAACTCCATGCTCTCGCAGGTACTCATTGGAAGAAATTTTATCACCAAAAAATAAAATCATTAAGTCTCATTAACTATCTTTCATGGTTAGGAACTAACAAACCTCATTTTTTGGGCTTAAAAAGAACTTTTCATACAATCTTGAGTGCTTAATGAAAAGAATCTGCATATCTTTCCTAAACATTCCCTAATCAATCCTAAATAGATCAAACTCACTCTTGATATTTTTCTTTTGACTAAAAATAACTTCATTCATCCAAACTTAAGTGTTTTAGGGTTTTTTCATGCGATCTAGGAACATTTCAAAATTTGAGTGCTTAAAAAGGACTAAATTTGTATGTCATTTCTAAATATTTCCTAATCAATCCTAATCAATCCTAAAGTTTCCTAAATCAATCTTAAATCTTTTTCCTTGGCTAAAATAAACTTCATTTGCAAAATCTTGAGTGTTTTTAAGGTTTTATGCATTCCTAAGGCAATCTAGGAACACCTCATTTTGGCTTTAAAAGTGAATCCTAAAACACAAAATCTTGAATGACCCTAAATAAATGAATCAAAGTAAAATATCAAAAGTCATTACATTATATTCCTAAATCAAAACACAATCTTGAATACACAAAGTCAAAACAAAGCAACTTCATTTCACTTCAAAGTTCAATTTGGGATCCTAAAAGGCAAACTCAATCTTGAATGCAAAAGGGTAAAACACTTGCAACATATTTTCAAAGAGATTTCTTTTTTTTCTTTCAAAAAATGAACAAATCAAAATCCTAAACATGTGTGTTTGAAAATCTTGGTTTGAAAAAACACTTAATCAATTTGGAAATGAACTATTCATGATGTGGTTCTAGGAGTTTTCCAAATTTTGTAAAACCTATTTAGACCAAGTGATGTAAAACAAACTTAACTAGGACAAGCTCATTTGTTCTACTTCTAGCGAGGTCTGTATAGAGAGAAAAGTGCTTCCTCTTTGGAGAATGACCTCAAACTGGTACTTCCCTGATCGGTATAGAAATAAAGCATTGAGAAAAGTCTCGCTTCATCCCCTCAAGCTCGGGTGATGCGTGTTGATGGTAGCCCGAGGTAGGTGAATATCCCTACTATTTCGGCATGGTCAACTAGGATCTTAAGTGAGTCACACATGTAAAAACTGATTTTGAGGACACCACAGATCAAATCAAACATCTATTAATCAGAGGCTTCCTGATCTACTCCCGAAAGTATCAAAATCTTTGTGCAAGGACCAACCCAAGTGGTTTCTTGTGTAATACCCCTCTAACCCTAATATAAGTTTTGTGTTTTTGAAAGAATTAAGATCCTTCGATATTTTCTTATAGCTTAAGTTGTACACGATACTTGTTTGATCTATTCCTATAGTTTTTTATAATAATTTCATAAGCTAGTACTCAATGATTCTAATATCAGACATACTATCTAAAGGTATCACTTTTGTATGTATTTATCTCCATGTATGTATTGAGTACCTACAAGACCTTTATGAACATAGTTAGGATGTTATATGATATGTACTTGATAGATATATATAAGTGGTTATTTATATTTTCTTCTATTAAGGTTATTTTGGATGAATCTTGTATCTCACTTGATGATTTGATTATGTTGATTTATTATTAGTATTGATAAGAGACTAACACAATGCTTGAGATTCTAACCTTCATTATGATGATGCTACATGCTTTGAGTGTATATATGTACATGATGTGTTTTCATGATTCAGGACGAAGTCGTAGTTACTCACATAGCTGAGGTCCACACGATGTATCGATCCTAGTCATCTGTCTGCAATGTTTTCTTTTATATGTATATCCGTGCATATGTATTTCTTCTTTGTGATGCAGGCTTGCAGGTACCGGGCATCAACTTCACCTGGCTTCACAGGTCTGAGCATGCCCTCAAATCCTCGATGGTTGTTGTTATGGAGATAGTACTAAGGCCCCTACATGAGTCTTCCTTTGTCATTATTCCAATTTAGGAATATTAGGGTTCCTTCTTTGTCAGTCAACCTTTGGGTCAAAAACCTAGATCTAAAGCACCCGGTTGGGCATAGTTGTAGTTAGTGCCTTGTGGCCACTTGAATTCATTTGGTTGTATGATTTGTTTACTCATTTTATTTATTTCTCCTTCTTGGTATGATTCTTAGTTAATCTTTCTATGTTGTGTTTCAGGAGTTTGGCTTGACTTTCCTTGTTGACTTTGGTTGACCTTGTTTGATCTTATGGTTTTCTCGATATGTTTCATAGTTGATTTTTATGGCCTCTTTCGATGATTAGATTTATTTTGAGGCATGTGATTTTATTCTACCTCAGTGTTATATCCTATAGTAATTATAAATAGGTAATAATATTGTGATCTATTACTTCATAATCTTATAGATTATAGTGTTTGGTATTTGGCATGTATCTATATAAATATAAATATATATATATAGAAATATATATATGGGTGCACACATATATGTATTTATATGTATATATAATTTATATGTGATTATATGTTAATTATTGTAGATATTGTTGATGGTGTATATTTTGGGATTAATGTAAAGTATAATATTATTAATAATTAAATATTAAATAATGCGAGGTATATTATTCTCAATTGTTAATTATTAATAATGAGGATAGGTTATATATATAGATATTGATGTAATTAATGATGGCATATGCATATATGTTAGGATAATATTACATATGTGTATGAATGAATATAAATAATCTTTTATTGTATATTTGAGTAATATAGTTGTATGATATTAAGTTATTTTATAATACCCTTTAGTTAAGAGTTAGTTGGGAGTTGGTTACTTTTCCTCTCAACCTTTGGAAATCTATTTATATGCACTACTTTCTCATTTGAAAGGAGGAGATTTTGGGGCTGAAGCATTGAGGAGAGGATGGCCTTACTTTTCATGGAGATTTTGGAGAGAAAACTTGGAGATGTGAAGGAGAGTTTGTAACCATATGTCTTTAAGAATTTTTGGTTATCTTTGCTTTTGGGAGAGAGACATTTTTGTGAGAATTTCAGTAGTTGAGAGAGGGATTCTTTGCTGTGGAATTATTTCTTTCTTTCATGTAGATTTCTGAAAGTGGATAGGGTTTGAAGGATGCATCTCAAGTTTGAATTTGTCTTCTCTTTTGTTTCCTTCCTTCTTCGATTCAACCTTCGTAGGACATGAGGTATGGATTGAATATTTTAGTTACTTGATGTATCTGATAGATTATAGATCTATTTATATATTATCATTATTTATTATATCTATACTTTTCATTTGTATGGTTATTTTAAAGTTTTGAGTTTTTGTTTGTAAGAATTGGCATGTGTTTTCCTAGGGTTTTTAGCAATCTATTTTTGGAGATCTATTATTATAACAATTTAAATTGCATCTATGGTTTTACTAAATTCATTTTCTGGAAGTAAATTCACAGATCTCAAATGGGTATCTCTCTGATTTTATTTTTAGGGTCTAATTAATGCCTTATTTTTGACATTTTGGCAGACTATGCCTGTCCATTCTTGATTCCGAATTTTCTGTCAAATGTATTCGTATGCTACAGGCTGATATGATTATATAAAAGTATAAATTTGATATCATATATTCTCTTAAGTCTTATCTTTCATTTCCAATTATTTTGGTGAATTTTAATTATTTTTTGTGAAAATTACAACCATTTTAGTGAAGGCAGGTCTGAACCCTAACCAGAATTTTCTGTTTTAAACCAGAAGTCATAACTTTCTTTCCCACCGTTGGATCTTCCTAAAAATAAGATTGAGAGTCCATAATTATGTTATCTAAATCTCCACTGAAGAGATTTCATTTATTTTATGTTTTGTGGAATATATGGATGATTGTTCTATGATGACTATTCTTTGCATTTAATCCTTGCTTGAAATAATTCAATTTAAGAACATCATTAAGTTTTAAGGTTTCGTATGGTTACCAGAGGCTATTAGAATTTTTTTTTGGTTAATTAGATCTATGTATATTCTGAATATATTTATAATATCACTTGGATGTCTTCTTATATGTTTGGAACATTCTGAATGCCATATTGGGTTTAGGGTTGTCAAGTGGACTAGGGACAACATATGTTTTCCTAAACTCAATCAAATGTTGTTATGGAATTGATATGAATTCTTGATGATGAATCTATTATGTTCTTATGATTTTTATATGTATGTTAGGGAACCTAAGTACACTAGGTGAGTGGCTCATAGTGAGGGGCTGGGGCCCTAAGTGGCTAGTACCAGGATAACCTACTATGAGTTATTTAATCAAATGATAACCTAAATAAATGAATTGGGAATGGGAGATTATTGGAATGGGAAATTACATATTAATCAAGATTAATTGTGCCTCGCCCATGCCTTTAGTGCTAGTAAAGACTAAGGATGGGAGTGGGAGAAGGTACCTATGCGTAGGTACAACTAAATGACCTTGTCTATACGAGAGGCATTCGGTTCCGCATGTGCCTACTTGGGGGCCGGGGCCAAGAGTGGCTAGTACCAGGACAACCCAAGGGGTGAGGGCTATGCGATGACACTCACCTAGCTTGTAGCTTAGAGTCTCTATCAAATTTGATCATGCCTCTGGTATTCCTTGTGGTCTTCTTGTCTTTTCCTTTTTGTTGTGACTTTGGGGAACTTTTATCACCACCTTAGGAATTTTCTAGTTGTTACCTCTTGTATGGGCCTTTGGTTCTATCTCCTAGCTCAGGGGAGTGGGCCTATTGGTTCCACATGGTTGGGTGGTTAATATTTATATCGAGGTATTGTTCGTGATTCTCTGGATGATCCTGGCACATATTCCTTTCCAGATCTACAGTTGAAGATTTCTTATTGGATATTTTAATATGTTGAGATGTACTTATGTATTTGAATTCATGTAATTTTTAATCTCCTAAAAAGAGTCTTGTAGTATTGATGTAATCTCAATTCAAAGCAATGCATAAGGGAATGGGTAGTTCTAGGTAAAAGAAAGGGAAAATAATGTGGAATATTAGACATGTTACTAGCATTAAAAGAAAGTGTTTATGTTATTTCTCCTATCCTCTTATGTTGTCCATATGTAAAGGAAATAATCTTAAATATAGTTATATATAATGATGTATCACAAAAATAATGTATTCTCTCTTGATGAAAGGATCCAAAGAAATTATTGAGAAATGATAGGTTAGTGATTGGAATTATTAACAATGAATGGTTATGAAACAATGCAATAAAATAGTAACTTGATTATAATGTTAATACTTGGTTCATGTTAATGAAATACCTAGGATAATGCCTACCTTAATGAATATTAATCTCTTACCTAAATTATTAGAGAAAAGTGATATAAAGGATAGTAGATGTAGATGAAATCAATATGAATTTATGGAATGAGTTGATAAAAGGAATAATGATGTTGGATGATTAACCTATGTTTAATAAAAGAAATAAGTTAGGGACATTTAACTTGGTGCATTAAAATGAATGTAGATCTTTTAAGCTCATGATTCTGTGAATATCTTATGCATGTAAATGGTTTATATGATGTTGCTTAGGTAGCGACGTTAGGGAACCCGGGAGGACTTAAGTTGTATAAATCTTACATTCAAGTAGTAGAAAATTATTTCTTCTTTTAGAAATATGAAGTGTAATGATGAATATTATTCTAGTTAAAATAAATAAATAAATTAATAAAAAATTCACTACTTTCATTTTATAGAGGTTTTATGTCTTGTCCTCTTGGGTTGCCTGGCGGGGCGTTACATCTTGGATCACCTTAATATTACTCACCATCTATATTCCTTTGGGATACCAAGCTATGAGAAAATATTTTAATACTAGCATGTCTTCTAGGTAGTTCCTTCTTGATGTGTTTTCAAAAGTTTTAGAACTCATTGAAAAACATTTTTTGAACATACACAAGTGAAGAGTTCTACACATAAATCTTTTTTCATGTCAATCCAATCCTCCAAAATCTAGAAGTCATCCAAGCTTGTAGAATCTTTTCATCCTAGGTTCATAATCATGGTCCTCCTTTCATCTCGTATCTATTCCATCCAACATTTTCCTCCTTTCCTCCCCATATCCTAGGTTAGCAATTTCATCTTAGTCATCCCCCATCCCCTTTCATCTTAATTTAGAGTCAGTCATTCCTCCTATCCTAAGCTTAATACAAATCCTAATCTGAGCTTGTCAGTCACCCCAATCTAATTCTTAGTCTTCCTTCCATCTTCATCCTTCATCCCCATCCAACTCATCCTTAAGTCAGCATGTCTCAAATCTATTATGATGAGTTTGGTTGTCATGTCTTTTCTCCCACTCTATCCTATTCCAAGGATGATGATAGTCTTGTTGATCATGATGAGTACTTTGAAAATCTTAGAAGGCTTGCTCAAAACATCCCCTAGAATCCAATCATTCCTCCAAAATACCCCATCAGTTCTCTATACATGCCCACTAGCACTCCTTATCATACCTTTGACAAGGGAAATCTATCAACCATACCTTCTTCCTATCTTGAGCCTGCATATCCTCCACATACATCCTTCCTACCTCCATCTTCTCACATGGTCATATCCCAAACAACACTTTTCTACAATGAACCTACACGCTACATCTCTTATCCAAATCCTCCATCTCCTTATCCTCCAAATTTTAACCAAAGATAAGTGTGATATGGATGAAAATGATATGAAAATATTTTAAATGAACTATATTCAATACATTAAACTAATCTAGTGTGAGTTATGAAGCTTGAAAGATAAGTAAATCTAACAATTAGAAGATGTGCTAAGATAATCTAGAAGTAATTTAACATTATAATAATGCATGAAATGATTATGTGAATTGGTGAAATGCTCTTGTAAGGGAGGCTATTTATAGGATTTGAGGAAGGGCTTGGGTTAGAAAGGGGAGTTAGATTCAGAATCAGGGTTAAGGGTAGAGTTAGGGGTATGGTTAGAGGTATGGTCAAGGGGATAAGGGTTAAGGGTTACTCACACGTGTGTGAGCAACACTAGGGAAGTGTTCCTAGGGGAAAATGGTGGAAGAGGAGACAAAGGCTCTCATTTATGGCTATAAGAGCCTTAAATGAGGGTGTATGGATCCATTAATGAGCATGTAAGGCTCATTAATGAGGGGGTTGACCAAAAGTCAAAGGATGAGGGTTTAGACTAAGAGGGTTAGGAATCACCCTCTAAGAAGGTTTAGGGAGGGTTTAGGAAAGTGAGGATAGGTTTAGGGTTTTCTAGAAGATATCTAGGGTTTTTGGTTTTTAAATAAATATTTAATTTATTTAAGGGGTTTTGAGGGATAATTTATTAAATAATTAATAAATTGGAGGGAATATCATTCAAATTGGATTTAAATACTTTTGGGAGGGATTTTTTAATTAAATATCTATAATTAAAATAGGAGTGTAGACACCGAAAAATCCTTCAGAAAATAAATTATTTTTATTTTTTTTGAAAATCCTTGATGACATCATCATTTATTAATTAATTATTTATTTAATTAATTAATTTATTTTTATGGCATTAAATCCCTCTCTCTTAATTAAAAATCTTTAATTAAGGAATCTAGCCTAAAAATGTCATTTGGACATTATCCCTAATTTATTAATTATTTAATTAATAAATTGACCAAAAACCTCAAAAATAAATTAATTTATTTTTAATTTATTTTTTATCCCAAACTTGGCCAATTTCCTCTAGACCACTAACCTCTTCCAAAATCTTCTAATCCCTTCTTAATTTTGATTAAAAGGCTAATCCCATCTTTTCTAACCCTAATCCCAAGGTTAAATATTTAATTAAGGTTAAATATTTAATTTCCATATTTATTGAAAATACTTTAATAAATATTCCTAAGACTTAAGCTTTTGGAATGAATAACCTTTTATTCCAAGGAGAAATCTAGACTCTTCTAGAATCTTCTCAAATCCACCCTCTTCACCCATCCTAATCCTTTTCTTTGTCCTAATCTAATCCTAATCCTAACCTTAAACCTTTGTGCAATCCTAACCAAGCTTAAGACTTTCCTAAACCAAATCAAAGTCTTTCCCTCCAAATATCTCAACCACAAAGCATTTATTGCTTCCCCAAAGTCTTCAAAACCTCTTAAAGCCCATTCATTGCTCTTACAAGCATTTATTTGGGGAGTTATGAGCTTGGAGCCCCCTTTGTTGACTCCTTTTTGCCCTTCCCTTCATCCACTCACCTTGTGACATGTGTCACCTCCTGATTGGCTGAGAACTAGCACAATCCATGTGCTTCCCTTTGAGTGAATCTTGGCCTCTCTTAAGGATTTCAATCCTGGCCATTCATTCCTCCTACCCCAAGCCTTAGAAATCCTATAAATACCCTCACTTCCTAAGGCAAATCATCTCTCAACTCTCAAACTCAATAGCAAAGTTATAATGCCATTTTCATTCTAGCATAAGCATAAGCTCATCTTTTTTAGATCATTTTCAAGCTTAAATAACATCTAAATTAGCTTTAATGGGATTAACATAGATTCATTTCT
Source organism: Chamaecyparis obtusa (assembly GCA_027943335.1). Classification (NCBI taxonomy): domain Eukaryota; kingdom Viridiplantae; phylum Streptophyta; class Pinopsida; order Cupressales; family Cupressaceae; genus Chamaecyparis; species Chamaecyparis obtusa. Next base: position 35,938 of record BSBK01003624.1, on the reverse strand, counting down.
TGTTTTAATCTTAGTTCTTTCATTTAGCTTTGCATATTTGTGTGTTCTTGAGGCCTTTGAGGCAAAATAGGTTCCTCATACCTATTTTGTGTCATTTTGGGTCTTCTTGATCCTCAAATCATCCATTTTGCATGCTCCAAGTGCTTGAGTTTGCACACCCACATCCCTCTATATCTAAGCATATCAAACGGTGCATGGGCGCATCCGTTTTAAGCTTAAACTGAGGTGGCTTTGATTTTAGTTTGTTTACCTTTGAATTTGATTTGATAATATGCTATGACATTTGTTTGTTTTTGGCCTTCAAAACAGGTTTAGGTGCACTCACAAATCTTAGTCTACATTCTGGCACGCCCGGTGGGACACAAACCACAATCATTTTGATGAAATTATGCTTTATATGCTTTTTTTTTTTGCAGGAAATAAAGAAATGTCGCCTTCATGAAAAGAAATGACGCCTACAGCAATTAAATGTCGCCTTCATGAAAAGAAATGTCGCCTTCAACAAAAGAAATGTCGCCTACAAACAATTTAGTCACGCCTTCATGGAATTAAATCACGCCTTTGAGGAAAGAAATGACGCCTGTGAACTCTGTTTTCACGCCTGCATAACTGAGATTTTCCTGTTGTCGGCAATTTCTGTTACGTCCCAGAATTCTTCTTCTGTCGCCTGCATGTAAAGAAATCACGCCTGTAACAAAAGAAATCACGCCTCTGTGATTTTTATCTGTCGCCTTTTGAGGTACAGAATGTCGCCTGTAGGAATTAAATGTCACCTCTGCACTTTCCAGCGTCGCCTATAAGCTGGACAGTGTCGCCTTTTGTCTTTTGCTTGGGACTGGTTTTTCATTTCTTTTATTACAGCAAAGGTCAAATTCAATCTTGAATGACATTAAGGAAATGAACTTAGGTCCTAAGTGTCATTGTCAATTTGAAAATCAAACTCAATCTTGAATGCACTAAAAGGAACAAACAACTCTATTCCCTCATCTGTTTCAGTTTTCAAAGCAAGCAAACAAATTCAATCTTGAGTGATCTAAGGGACAAAACAAAGCTTTTTCAAAAGTTCTTAAGACAACTCGCTAATCAAATCTTGAATGCACAAAAGAAAAGAACTTGCAACCGTTTGAATCATTTACATTTTGAGGAAAAGAACAAATCAAAAGCTAAACACGTGTGTCTTCATTTTTTTCAAAGTTCAAACAAACTTAATCAAATTTGGGGAAAATGAACAAAATCTGCTTGATGTGCATGTAGGAGTTTTTCAATTCTTGCATAATCCTTGTTAGAGTAAGCAACGTGGAACATTTGAACTTGGACAAGTTCACTTGTTCTACTTTTAGCGAGGCCTATCCAAGGAGAAGCGCTTCCTCCTCGGAGAACGACCTCAAACCGGTATCCCCCCCGGCCGGTATACAAATAAGTGAATACCAAAAGAATCACTTACATCTCCTAATCGCCGGGCGTTCGTGCCAAACACGTGTCTGGGGATGGTAAACATTCCTCTCCCCCAGCATAATTGGCAAGGCTCTTAAGTGAGTCACGGATGATCAGCATAACCGGGTATGGAGACACCACGGAATCATTAGCAACCTGATAAAATAGAGGCTACCCTATCTACATCTGAAAGTATCAAAATCCTTGTACAAGGACCGATTCCAAGGGGTTTACCGGGTCGCCTCAAGATTACTCACCATTTGTATTCCCTTCTGGGGGATACCAAGCTGTGGGCAAGCGATTTTGATACTCACCTTCCTTAGGTAGATCTGTTTGAAGTGCTTGATAGTCAAAGACTCCGTGAAAACACTTGTTGAAACATACACTTTCAAAGCTTTGTCAGAGTCAGTTGTCTTTGTTTGTATCCCGCAGGGTTGCTTTGTCCCTTGTGGAGATTGCTTTGACTTTAACTTTTGCCATTGGAAACCTTTGCCTCAAAATCAGAAGCCTCTTTTCCAAAGTGATGCCCAGCAAGAACAAACATCCTAAAGCAAAGTTGCCCAAATCCCAAGCCTATCAAGAGCAAAAACTTATCAAGAAGAACACCAAGAGCTATCAAGCCATTATCCAAGCAAACCAAGCAGAAGAGAAGTCCCAAACCAGACTTGAGAACATTGCCCATAACGCCCGCATCAAACAGTTCGCCTTCCGTTTCCGAGTTAACCATCGTTTCATTAACCTTGAGCTAGAAAATTAGCCAAATCCTTGTTCATGTCTTGTTCCATCTTCAGATCTTGAAAATCTTGTCTCAAACAGCCTTGCATCTTAGTTTCATCCTAGTTTCATCCTTTGCATCAGCATCAAAAACCTTAGTTGCATTTCAAAACATCATAAAGTTGCATTTGCATTCACCTTCCTACCAGCATTCTAGAATCAGCCCTTGTCATTTGCACTTGCATCATCCTTCTAGAGCATTGTCCCTTCACCCTTCAAAACCTTTTCCAACAGCATCCCCCCATCAGCTTTCCATATCTTTTCAGCAGATCCATCATCCTTGTTCCAAATCCAGAGATCCACCAACACTTAGTGTTCTACCTTTTTGAGTTGTTCCTACCCCATATCCAAGATCAGAGACCATCATCTTCTTTTTTGGCACAACGTGTTGTCATAAAGAAATCAAACCTTGTCCTTGCATAGCCATCATCTCGAGCAAGAGATTGGAGTGTATTGATAAGAAACTAGTTGACCAAAGATCATCAGTCTATCTTAGGTTGACCCCATCATATCTCTGATCCTCCATTTGGGAAAAACAGCAGCTCATTTGTTGACCACTCAGTAATCTTTCACCAGCTTTCCACCAGCAACCTATCTTTCCTCCACCATCTTGATCCATATCAGTTCCATCCAGCTTCCATCATCGCCATCTTGATCCATCCTTGCATTGCATCCTAGAAAGTCATCATCTTTAGAAGTTCATCAACTTTGCATCCATCAACGTCTTTTAGCCAAACATCTTGCATCCATTTAGCACTTGCATCTCCATGCCTATTGAGACCAGATCTCGGAAAAGAAGAAGCATGAATCCTTATCCACCAACAACCTCATCTGATCCCAACCTTTTCACCAACGCCATGATGACCTACAATCCCCAAATCCGAGCCAGTAACCCATGTGAAGATCCAAATATCCCTTCATCCCCGTTGGCAATCCAAGCATTTGAAAATCCTCCAGAAAGCCCACCAGCGACCAATGCCCTTATACCGCAACATCAACAAAGCACGTTTGTTCACTACCTACCAGAAAGTACCTCCATCCCACCATCTCTCTATCCACGCATCCCCATCAAAACTATCCAAGTTCCAGCCCAAGCGTATTCTCCATTTGTCCAATCATTCCCCGATCCTATCATACAAACATCCCAAGAGCTTTCCACCATTCCCCTTTTCTTGCAAGGAAGCCTCACCAGTCCCACGACACAAGCTGCAGCGCCATCCGCTCCATCTCATACCCCTTTTGCTTCATCATCTGCTATGGCTGCCCAAGCCCAAATCCAACACTTAACCCAAAGTCAGCTTCCACCTCTCACACAAGCTTTTACACCACCACCATCCGCAAGTCAAGCAACACCTTTCACCATCAAAGGAGCACCGCCACCCTTCACCCCCCAAGCACCCGTACCTTCTTCTTTGGGGTTAGCGCAATCGCTCCCCATTCCAACCTCATCTTTCTCTTGGGTGTTTCCTTCATTTTCCTCTTCACAAGCATCCGCTCAACCACAACCTCAACAAGCTCCTCTCTCTCAACCATCATTCGTGTCCCAAGCTCCCGTTGCTCCTACCAATCCATCATCTGCTGCAGTGCACCCTAACACAAGCTCTCAATGGGGCCTTACGCAAGAAGAAATGAAGGCATGGGGGATCCCATCTCAATCCCCTACATCTATGGTTGCAAGTCAACAAACCGCCTTCACCCAAGCAGCACGGCAGCAACTACCCCAAACACCGCCAGCTTCAACCTATTCATCCCAAATCCCAAAAACCTTCCAGCAAGCTCCACCACCTCAACAGCCAACTTTCCCCAGCTATCTTACCCCATCGCCCTTTGCTTCTAGCTTTCCCACATCTGCTCCACCTCTAAGTAACGCAGGCATGCACCCAGCTTATATCAGCCAAACCCAAAGTCAACCTCAGCAACTACCATCATACCCACAAGCAGCATCGTTCCAACAACCTCCCCCACAGCAACCACATGTCCCCTTTCAACAAACACCCATCATTCCTCCACAACAGCAAGTCCCTTGCTATCAGCACCAGCAACAAATCCCTATCATCCCCCAGCAACAACAAGTTCCCACCTATCAGTTACAACAACAAGTTCCAAATGACCAAAATCAGCAAGCAGTCCCACAACAATCGCCAGTTCAACAACAGCAAGTAGCCCAACAACATCAAGCGGTCCCATATCAATATCCCCCTATGCCACACCAGCAATATCCCCAACAACCATTGCCCCAAAATCAGTTCCAACCTATTTATCCACAGCAAGCACCATATCCAGTTCCACAACTTCCATCACGAGCAGAAGTTCCAGTTCCCTCACCACTCAATGCTGAGTGGGAAGCAATGAAAAATGCTCTAAAGGAGCTACAAAGTGGAACAGAGAATAAAACCTACAAGTTCGAAGAGGTGTGCTCATATCCCTTCGATCGGTCCATAGCAACTATCCCTTTCCCCAAGCATTTTGAGATGCCTAAGTTTGACAAGTATCGGGGGAAAGGAGATCCAGTAAACCATATCAAAGAGTTCTACATGGCGTGCCAAGAAGTGGCTTACAGTGATAACTATCTCCTGCACCTGTTTCCCAAGAGCTTGGGAGGAACTGCTGTTGAGTGGTTTTACAAAATACCACATGGGACAATAAACACCTTTGCTGAACTCTCTGAGAAGTTCATCACACACTATGCCCATAATGTGGAGAATGAGTTGTCTTTGCTAGACCTATGCAACTCAAAGCAGAAAGACGGAGAAAGCCTTGCAGAATACTTGCAAAGGTGGCAGAATCTTACAACCAGGTTATCATATCAGCCGCCAGAGAAGCATCTAACAAAGATCTTCATTGATAACCTGCATCCAAAGCTATCCCATCACATGCGAATGAACTGTCTCCAGACGTACCAAGATATCAAGAGCAAGGGCATAGGCATCGAGAAAGCTCTCCTAGACGAAGGCACTATTCGTCACTTCAAGGATGATTCCAAGAATAAACCCAACAATGATAAATCTCGTTACTGGAATCGTAACAAGAATGTTGTTACAGATGGAGCCACTGACACTAAGAATGTACAATTCGTTGTGGCTAGTCCTACACCAGCTCAAACATACCAACCGCCACAAGCACCCATCTATCAGCAACCCCCAGCTCCCGCATATCAAGCACCTATTTATCAGCAACCTCCGCAAGCTCATCAACCACCTGTGCAACAGTATCAGCAGCAATACCAACAGCAGCAGCCAGCACGTCAAGGCAATCCTGTTAATACAGTTAACGTTGCCCCAAGGCAGAACAAGCCCAATAATCAGAACAATCCAAAGAGGACTTTCACACCTTTAGGTGAGCCTCTAGATCAGATCTTTTATCGGCTAGCCAAAGCAAATATGATCACATATCCGCCCATCCCACAGAAGGATGACAACGCACCAAAGTCTGATTGGTATAAAGAAAATGAATACTGTGATTATCATCGTGTGAAGGGGCACACAACATTGAAGTGCATGCGGCTTAAGCACTACATCCAGGATCTCATCGATCGCAAGGAAATCCAGGTCGATGCACCAACTCACGCTTCACCCAATGCCGGTTTGCAAATATATCAAAATGTGTTCCCTCAACACGATACCGGGAAGAATCAAGCCAACGCCAATAAGCCCCAAAATCATGGCAAAGGCAAGCAGGAAGATCACACAGCGGCTTACATCAACTATGACAAGTATGTCGGATGCATAACTCAAGTTGAGCCCATCCAAGATGAGCCCACCATCAATACCATCCACGTCAGAGGGCCGGATCGACAATGTGCTGCAACTACCCGCAGTGGTAGGATAACTGTTGCCGGTGCTCCTCCGAGACCAGCTGCTCCTCCAAGGCCAACATCTACTACATCCACAGCACAGTCTAACACCAGGCCAGCATCAAATGCACGTGCAACACAGCATAATGCACCAAGAGCATAATACAATATCATAGAGCATCTTGGGAACATGCCAGCCCAAATATCTATCTTGGATTTGCTCCGCACATCACCCATCCATCAGGAGATCCTGGACAAAGCTCTAAAAGAAGGCCATGTCCCCACGGACATTAACACAACTCAGTTTGAAACTCTTGTGGGACACCTATCAGCAGCATGTGCCTTATCCTTCAAGGAATCTGATATACCAGATGTCGCTCCTGACCATACTCTCCCTCTCCGCATTGCCGTCATGGTCAGAGATTTCGCCATCAAACGAGTTCTAGTGGATAATGGCTCAGCCCTCAACTTGTGCACCTTAAAATTCATCAAGAAGATCGGGTTCACGGAGGCTGACATACAACATGAGCAAATCACTATCAAAGCATATGATAACTTGGAGCGTACCTCTGAAGGTACTATGACCTTGCCTATCCAGCTAGGCCCAGCAACGCAAGATACTCTCTGCCACGTTGTTGATCTTGACCTACCGTTCAATATCCTCCTCGGTCGTCCATGGATCCATTCCATTAAGGCCGTACCATCTACTTACCATCAGTGCATCAAGTTTCCACATCAAGGCACTGAGGTTACCATCCACGCTGATCCAAACCCCTTCGCATACTGCCTTGCGATGGAAACATCTTTCCCTCATTCTACTCATTGTCCTGGAACCGATATTGGTACTTCTATTGCTAGCTCATCCCGATCCCATCGCGATCCAGAGACCATCCTCTCTTCCACCTTATCATCCATCAAGATCAACAACCAGGGTTGTGGCGAATATAGCCTCAGTGATGCATTTGCTATAGGAGCTCTTCCACGTGATCCACATACTCAAGGGCACCCAAGTTGTCAAAACAAGCCTACTGAAGAGCATCATAAGCTCAAGCAAATTGGAAACATGACTTTTGAGTCTCATGGCAACATCAACAGCAAAGAAATGGATCCAGATATTAACAAATGGTTATACAAAGATCCCCCATCCCGTGACACCCAACTTCTTGAGTACTTCAAAGAGAAATATCCAATCCCCTACAAGAATGTCACAGAACACTATAACTATCAAGGTGGTGGTCTAGGACCACAAGAGGATGGAAACTTATTTCCTATCATACCATCCCAAAATCCAGAAAAGCAAGGACTTGGCTTTAATACCCCTCGCCTGCTTGAACAAGAGCCCAATACCATAACTGCGGGCACTAACATGACCAACGTGAACTTTTCAAATAGCCAGGATGACCTCGTGGAAATCGAAGACATCCCCGAAGAGAAAGACATCCGATCCTACGATGATATCTTTGCCTACGACACCCTCCTGGGGACTTCTGTTCTCCAACAACTCTCCATTAACCTCATAGATCTTCCCCTCACAAACCCCGACCTCATAGATTGGGACCAACCAAGCATTGCACACATCGACGAGTTCCAAAGCGCACAAGCACTCCTAGAATTCATGGGGGCATCAGGTCCAGCAAGCTATCAGGATTCAACATCAACCTCTGTCTATCAGCTTCACCCAGAAGGATATTTTGGGGAAGAGGCAAGCTTTAGTCGCAAAAGTGAAATAGCAAGAGAACATCATGAGTCTTTATGTGAAAACCCCCTTGGGGCACATTCTGATTCCAAAATAGTAAAAATAAAGGGCGTATCTTCTAGTGAAAACCTGGCAATTCAGGCGCTAGAAGATGAAGCCTTGCCTCTTCCCCCTATCCACGATTATAGACCAGAGCAGTCGCCAATCATCATAGAGGAGACCAAGCCAATCAACTTGGGAACAGAAGAATGTCCAAAGATCACCTATATTGCAGTCAACCTAACAGAAGGAGAAGAAATCGCTCTCAGTGCCTTGCTCAAGGAATCAGTTATCAACTTTGCATGGTCATACGCCCACATGCCTGGGCTTGATCCTAATCTTGTTGTTCATCATCTAGTAGTGGATCCTAATATCAAGCCAGTGAAGCAAAAGCTAAGGAAAATGCATCCAAAGGTAGCATTGCTCGTTAAAGCAGAGCTTGAGAAGCTCCTCCAAGCTAAGATCATCAGAGCAATAGATTATTCAGAGTGGATCTCTAACATGGTGCCCGTCACAAAGCCTTCTGGCGACATCAGAATATGCACAGATTTCAGGGACTTAAACAAGGCATGTCCTAAAGATGACTTCCCATTGCCAAACATAGACATGCTTGTAGACCTCACAGCGGGTCATGAAATGCTATCACTCATGGATGGCTTTTCAGGCTACAATCAGATTCATATAGCAGAAGCAGATCAACATAAAACAGCATTCACAACCCCATGGGGTACCTTTTGCTACAACATGATGCCATTTGGGCTAAAGAATGCAGGGGCCACATATCAGAGAGCAATGACAGCGATCTTCCATGACATGATCCACAAGATCCTTGAAGACTATGTGGATGATATCCTTGCAAAATCCAAAACAAGGGATGAACACCTCAACATCCTAGAACGTGTGTTTGATCGTCTGAATCATTATGGCTTAAAGCTTAATCCTAAGAAATGTGTCTTTGGTGTTACATCTGGCAAGCTTCTAGGCTTCATCGTCTCTAGACGAGGCATAGAGATTGATCCTAAAAAGGTAAAAGCAATAACGGAGATGCCTCCACCAAGAAATCTCAAACAACTCAGAAGCCTACAGGGCAAGCTTCAATCAGTTCGGCGGTTCATCTCACAACTAGCAGACAAGTGTCAACCATTCTCACATCTCTTATGCAAAGACACCAACTTCAAGTGGGATCCCATATGTCAAAGAAGCTTTGATAAGCTCAAGGAGTATCTAGCTAATGCTCCAATCCTAGTACCACCGGTTTCAGGATGCCCACTCATCCTTTACATCTCAACAACAGCTACAGCACTAGGGGCACTCCTAGCACAACATGATGATGAAAATAGAGAACGAGCTATCTACTACATCAGTCGCACTCTTGTGGGCTATGAGCTTAACTATTCACCCATGGAGAAAGCATGCCTAGCAGTGGTCTTTGCCACTCAAAAACTTAGACATTACATGCTTAGCCACACAATCAAGCTCATATCAAAGGTGGACCCTCTTAAGTATCTGTTATCAAAGACAACTCTCACAGGCCGTATGGAAAAATGGGTCATGTTACTCAGTGAATTTGACATTCAATATGTAGATCGCAAAGCAATCAAAGGGCAAGTCATTGCCGATCAACTAGCAGAAGCACCACTGGTGGATGCCTATCCACTAATCATGGAATTCCCCGATGAACATTTATGCATGATTGAAGAGCAGCCCATGTGGAAACTATACTTTGATGGTTCCAACACATCCCATAGCTCTGGGGCAGGAATCCTATTCGTCACACCTCAAGGTGACTATATTCCAAAATCATTCAAGTTGGGATTCCCATGTACCAATAATATTGCAGAATATGAGGCACTCATCTTAGGTCTCAAAACAGCTATCCAATGGAACATCACAGAACTACAAGTCTTTGGAGATTCACAGCTGATTATCAAACAAGTCCTAGATGAATATCAGACAAAGGACGACAAATTGCTACCCTACAAGCAACTGGTGGATAAACTGAAAGAGCATTTCCTACATCTACAATTCAATCAGATCCCAAGGCTTCAGAACAAAGCAGCAGATGCAATGGCAACCATCGGATCCTTATTGGAAATACCACGAGACGCATCACAGTATGAATTTCTAGTCGAGCAGCTACATTCACCAGCTTATGAGAACGTCGATGCAGACATGGTGTGTGTCTTGGTTGGTCCTCAATCCCCATGGTACCACGAAATCCATGCATATCTAAAAAATGGTATCATATCTCCCCATCTCACCAATAACCAACGCCAAAACCTTATTCGCAGAGCTTCCCGCTACACTCTCGTAGCCAACACCCTATATCGTCGTGGGTATCATAATGTCCTATCTAGATGTTTAGACTCAAACGAGGCCGTCCTGGCCTTACAAGAAGTTCACACTGGAATTTGCGGTGCCCACACGAGTGGCATGGTTCTAGCAAAGCAGCTGCTTAGAGTTGGATATTATTGGCCAACAATGGAACATGATGCGTGTGAATTTGTCAAGAAATGTCTCCCATGTCAACAGCATGCCAATTTGATACATGCACCAGCACAGGATCTACAGCCTATTGCACCACCGTGGCCTTTTTCATGTTGGGGCCTCGACCTCGTTGGCTTGATCACCCCCCTCTCTTCGGATGGACACAAGTATATCATAACAGCCACAGAGTATTTTACCAAATGGGTTGAAGCGATTCCGCTCACCCTTACTACTGGCATCCAAATATCCAAGTTCATCCTCTACCACATCATTTGCCGCTTCGGCATACCATCTACCATTTTCACAGACCATGGCACACCTTTTGAAAACCAGCATGTGGATGATCTATGTGCCAGACTCCACATCCATCACCGTTTTTCCAGTCCATATTTCCCTCAAGGAAATGGCCAAGCTGAGGCAACCAACAAAACTATCTTGAAAATCCTCAAGAAGGTTGTCAATGATTCTGGTCGTGACTGGCACCTCCAAATCAATCCTGCCCTTTGGGCCTACCGCACTTCTTATCGCACTCCCACAGGCACCACCCCATACTCCCTTGTATATGGTGTTGAAGCTGTTCTACCAATCGAGGTTGAGCTCCCATCCTTGCACGTCTCCATGAAGAACTATACAACTGATGAAGACTATCGTGTGGCCCGGCTCACACAGCTAGATCTGCTAGATGAAAAGAGACAGCAAGCCTACGATCACCTGGTTGCATACCAGAATCGACTCAAAAGGAGTTATAACAAAAAGGTCCATCCTAGACAATTCCAGGTTGGTGACATGGTCCTTAAAGAAAATCAGAAGGTCCTAGCAAATAGAGAAAAGAAAGGCAAGTTTGAGCCTACTTGGTTGGGCCCCTATGTTGTCACTGCATCCTTTGGCTCCGGAGCCTATCATCTATCAACACCAGAAGGCGAGCCCTTGAATGATCCTATCAACATCATCCATCTGAAGAGGTTCTATGCCTGAACCTGATCCTGCATATATCAGAAAATCCAAAAACATTCAAAAAAGCAAAAAAAGCAAAAAAAGCAAAAAAGAGAAAAGAAGAAAAGAGAAAGAGAAAATAATCGTCCAACGGTGAAAACTTGGCAATTCAAGCGCCTTGGACAAGTATGTTGGTGAAAACCTGGCAAACAGGCGCCAACATAGTAAACTGAGCTATTTATCTATTCAGTTGTCCTTTCAGCTACCGTCCTCATCCTCCATTCCATAACAGATCTCCCAGCAGTTCCATCTCCCCTATCTTCCACGCATTCAGCTCCCATCTTCCTCCAACTCATCTGCAATCCATATTTTGTTCCAAAGCTTTGTACCATATCTTGTACCATATCCCTTTCCCTTTTCTGTACAGCGCAATCCTCCCTGTATTTATCCTCCTTGTCTCCGTCCTAGTGAGAGTCCCGCTGAGTGTGATCTTCCTATCCCCAATCCTGAGCTTCTGTACATATCCCTTGTGCATATCGTTCCTCCTTGTTGTACATAGCCTTTGTCCGTCCTGCAGCAGTGTTTGATCAAATATCTTGTCCCATCCCCAGCCTCAGAAAATTTGTAGTCCCACTCGGGCCTTGTGCTTCAGCAACATCAATTGTCGACTTATCCTTGCTCATCCTGATTATTCCTTGAACTTCAGCTTTTGCCAGCAAACAACTACACTCATTCTCTCACCAACCCATGGGTCCTTGAGGATATATCGTTCCTCCTGTCTGACCTAATCTTCCATCCTGGTCCTTGAGGATATATCGTTCCTCCTGTCCGACCAATCTTCCCACCATCAATCAAACCTAATCTCTCTCCTTGGCAAAGGATGTCTTTTTGGAGTTATCATTTTGATCTTGGATTTTTGTCCTTTGGGTCTTGTTAATCTTTTTTGGCTTCTCATTATCCCATCAGGGTCACCACGATTCATTATATCACGGTGTGCTGCGTGTGCGGATAATCTGGGGCAAGGTCTTTTGATCTTTCGCTTCTGCCTGTGAGTCAGTTGTGTGTTTGTGGTTCCTTCAGCATCGGTTCCGCCATGTCGCCTCTGTGCTTCATGTGTGATGTTGGGGCAACCCTGTGTGTTTGTTTAGCGTCAGTCCTCATCAGTCCTCTGCAACACTGGTGACAAGGCCTCGTGATCCTAGTATCCTTGGCAGGTCTCTAGCATTGCTATATTAAATCTAGGTTGTGCACTCCCATTTGCACTTGGAGCTATCTGGTCCCTTACATTTATCATATAGATTAATCTTGCATCTTTGCATACAGCTGCATCTTGCATTTCCATCTCATCTTGCATATCATCCATATTTGTTCTTAGAAGTGAGGTTATTTATCTCCCCTTTCTTCCTAGGCCTTTCCTTCCTCGTCCCACCGGGCACACTCTGTCCCACTAGGCGCATCTTCCTTGATTTTGTCCCACTGGGGCATGTTCTCCTCTTTCTTCTAGACCACCCGGGTGTCGTTACCCTCTTCTTCTGATTCTAGCCTCGGCATCTTGTTTTCTTGTCTTTGACGCCATGCCACTTGCGGCATCGCATCAAAGAGGGGCAAAATGTAGACACCGAAAAATCCTTCAGAAAATAAATTATTTTTATTTTTTTTGAAAATCCTTGATGACATCATCATTTATTAATTAATTATTTATTTAATTAATTAATTTATTTTTATGGCATTAAATCCCTCTCTCTTAATTAAAAATCTTTAATTAAGGAATCTAGCCTAAAAATGTCATTTGGACATTATCCCTAATTTATTAATTATTTAATTAATAAATTGACCAAAAACCTCAAAAATAAATTAATTTATTTTTAATTTATTTTTTATCCCAAACTTGGCCAATTTCCTCTAGACCACTAACCTCTTCCAAAATCTTCTAATCCCTTCTTAATTTCGATTAAAAGGCTAATCCCATCTTTTCTAACCCTAATCCCAAGGTTAAATATTTAATTAAGGTTAAATATTTAATTTCCATATTTATTGAAAATACTTTAATAAATATTCCTAAGACTTAAGCTTTTGGAATGAATAACCTTTTATTCCAAGGAGAAATCTAGACTCTTCTAGAATCTTCTCAAATCCACCCTCTTCACCCATCCTAATCCTTTTCTTTGTCCTAATCTAATCCTAATCCTAACCTTAAACCTTTGTGCAATCCTAACCAAGCTTAAGACTTTCCTAAACCAAATCAAAGTCTTTCCCTCCAAATATCTCAACCACAAAGCATTTATTGCTTCCCCAAAGTCTTCAAAACCTCTTAAAGCCCATTCATTGCTCTTACAAGCATTTATTTGGGGAGTTATGAGCTTGGAGCCCCCTTTGTTGACTCTTTTTTGCCCTTCCCTTCATCCACTCACCTTGTGACATGTGTCACCTCCTGATTGGCTGAGAACTAGCACAATCCATGTGCTTCCCTTTGAGTGAATCTTGGCCTCTCTTAAGGATTTCAATCCTGGCCATTCATTCCTCCTACCCCAAGCCTTAGAAATCCTATAAATACCCTCACTTCCTAAGGCAAATCATCTCTCAACTCTCAAACTCAATAGCAAAGTTATAATGCCATTTTCATTCTAGCATAAGCATAAGCTCATCTTTTTTAGATCATTTTCAAGCTTAAATAACATCTAAATTAGCTTTAATGGGATTAACATAGATTCATTTCTTGTTTTAATCTTAGTTCTTTCATTTAGCTTTGCATATTTGTGTGTTCTTGAGGCCTTTGAGGCAAAATAGGTTCCTCATACCTATTTTGTGTCATTTTGGGTCTTCTTGATCCTCAAATCATCCATTTTGCATGCTCCAAGTGCTTGAGTTTGCACACCCACATCCCTCTATATCTAAGCATATCAAACGGTGCATGGGCGCATCCGTTTTAAGCTTAAACTGAGGTGGCTTTGATTTTAGTTTGTTTACCTTTGAATTTGATTTGATAATATGCTATGACATTTGTTTGTTTTTGGCCTTCAAAATAGGTTTAGGTGCACTCACAAATCTTAGTCTACAAGGAGAAGGGATAATGACAATAAAAATGAATGAATTAATTAATAAATGTTGATGTCATCAGGACTTTTGTCAACTAAAATAATCTTAATTGACATATGGATTTTTAGGTGTCTACATTCTGTCCCTCTTTTATGCGGTGCCGCAAGTGGCGTGGCATCAAAGACAATAAAATAAGATGCCCCAGGCTAGAATTAGATGGGTAAGGGGTTGTACCCCCTCGAGAAAATAATGCAAAGAGAAAATGTTGTGGAATTTTCTAAAAAAGTACACAAAGAAGAAAGGAAAGGATGATGAAAGATGGGAAGGGGGGATAAACAGACGTCCTTCCAGGAGAAAAGATGCATGAATGCAATATGATGTGAGATGCAGGATGCGGGATGAAGCTATATGAATGATGCAAGATGTAAGATTAATCTATATGATGCAGGATGAGAGGGATTTGGGGAGCTCATTGTGTTGGATATTTTTGAGAGCACAACCTAGTTTGATATAGCAATAATAGAGACATGTCAAGGTTACTGGGAACACAAGGCCTTATTACCAGCATTGCATAGGACTGGTGCAAAAAAAGATAAGCATGAAAAGGGTTGCCCCAACATCACACATGAAACCTAGAGGAGGCATGGTGGAAACAATACTGGAGAAACCACAAATAGATGACTAATGTGCAAGCATAAAGATGATAAAAAAACCTTGCCCCAGATTGTCCTCATTCACAGTGCACCATGATATAAAGGATTGTGATGACTTTAAGGAGAGGAACAATGAGAAGCCGTAAAAGATAAATAAGATCCAAAGGATAAAATCCAAGATCAGAATGATAACTCCAAAAGACATCCTTTTCCAAGGAGAAATATTGATGGATTGATGGGGGGAGATTAGGTCAGAACATGAGGAAGGATACATCCTACATAGACCCAGTTGATTGTGTTGGAAAAATGGTCAGTGCTCCCCTCTAGATTCACAACATGGCTTAACCACCTTGTGTGTCTTCTATAATTTTAGTGGTTGTATCGGGCATTAACATGTTGATCTTTTGGTGCAATGACAACCACTACTTGTAACAAGTGGTATCAGAGCTTGGTCATAGGTTTGAATCCCCTCAGGTACCACTGAGGGGGAGATTGTTGGGAAAATGGTTAGTGCTCCCCTCAGGATTTCTGACATGGATTAACCACCTCCTATGTCTTCTATAATTCTAGTGGTTGTATTGGGAATTAATAGGTTGATCTTTTGGTGCAATGACAACCACTACTTGTGATGCAGGAGCATCTTGGGTTTTGAGAAATCTTGCATCAACCAAAAACATTTCCTATTTTTTGTACCTATATTTTGTTTGCATTATAGCCATTTCAGTTGTTGGTTTCAAGCTAACACAATGTTGAGGATCTATTCTGGAATCTTCTCATATGAGCGCGTAAGGATTGGATGGATCATGTCAAAGTTAGAGTTGTTTTTCGTTGCTGGTGGAGCCGTATTTTCCCACTTTCTACCTATTGATTGCGTGTTGTGTAGCCATTGATCCTTAATGAATCAGACTTTGAGATCTTGAGGTCTTAAAGAGGACCTAAAATACTATCTTCTCCTAAGACTGTAAATCCTAATTCATCAGGAGTTAGGAGTTATCACCATTTTCCTTGGGTATTGATTTTCAGCCAGTTTCTCATGAAACGTGGAGTTTTTCATCTTTCCTGATTCCATATGATGAAATGGGATCTTGCTAAGTTAGGAAAATGTTATTGGGTCATGTGTGGACCTAAATGTAGCCTTGCATCAAGTTTTGTTCTTGTTTTATTTAGTTTTGGTTTACTCTTCCTGCTTGGACCTATAATGTAATTAAATGCTTGACTGAGCAACTTGTGGCTTAGCTGGCTATATATTGGGAGCTTGGGTTGATGTAGAGAGGAGGGTAGTAGAGTGAAAAGAGATAGATAGGAAGGTAGAGAAGATATGATGAGAGTTGAGTCTCTATTTTTATAATTTCATTGTATAAGGCCGAAACCTGGAAGGCCTAACAGTCGGGCATGTTGAATGAAATTCTATTTGGAAGCATTATATTGTTGTATTTCATTGGGGTTATTGTTGTTGTTATAAGTACTGGTGTAGGTTTGAACTACCCATTATTGGATCCTCCATCCCTACCCTACGTCAGGTAGTATCAGAGCTTGAAGATCCTAAGTGTGTGGACAGATCGTAGAAGGTGAGGCAATTTGCACCAGGACCTTGGATTGAAGATGCCTCTGAGGAGAGCTTGAGAGATCTCAAAAGAGGAACCTACTGGGGAAATCAATCATGATGATTTTAGGGCTTTGAAGAAACAAGTGCAAGATCTACAAGAGGAATTGAGAAATAAGAATACATTGAAAGAAGATAGTGAAGATGAGTATGAGGGAGAAGATCATTTTGAAGAAGCTATAGAAGAAGCCAGGGATCCAGAAGAGACTAGAATCCTGAAGGCTATGTCTAAAATTGGGAAAAGACCTAAGATCAAAGTTTCTACATTTGTTGAAAGCCTTAGGCTAGAAGAGTTGATTGATTGGATTAATGAGATAGATGAATACTTTGAGTATGGAGAAATAGAAGATCATAATAGATTTCAATTTGAAAGGACTAAGTTGAAGGGTCATGCAAATATTTGGTGGAGAGAACTTCAATTGGAAAGAAGTAGGAGTGGAAAAGAAAAGATCACTAGATGGAACGAATGGTTGACAAATTGAAAAATAAATTCATCCCAGTGGATTATGATTAGAGATGTTTAAGAAGATGCGAGCCTTGAAGCAGACCAACAAATTAGTGCAAGAGTATATCGAGGAGTTTTACAGAATCCATATTAGGACTAGTCATTCTAAAGTTGATAAAGAGAAGGTTACTAGGTATGTTTATGGCTTGAGACCTAGTATTCAAGAAGAGTTACTTACTATTCGGCTGACAACTATAGAAGATTCTTATCAGATGGCATTGAAGATTCAGGAGAATCTGAACAATAGGTTTGAAGGAAGACAAAATAAGAGGAACCGAGGTGGTAAGACTGGTGAAACAATTGCTGGAGGTAATGTGATAGAGAATCCTAAGAAGACTAATGAAGGATCTGGTAGTGGTCAAGATGCTAATAACTACAATAATGGACAAAGGGGGAGATGGAGAAATGAGTTCATAGGTACTTGTTTTCAGTGTGGTGAGAAGGGTCATAGAAGTTTTCAATGCCCTAGAAAAAGAGTTGTACTAACTGCCGAAGAAGACATAGAGAATGTTGCAGAAAAAGGTGAATTTCTTATCACTAGGAGGTTGGCTACATGTGCTAAGCAACTGGTGCAAAGAAGAAAAATTTTTAGAACTAGATGTAAGTGCAAGAATAAGGTATGTAATGTTATATTTGATGGTGGTAGTTCTAAAAAATTTGTTTCAGAAGAGATGGTTAGTAAATTGAACTTGGAAAGGAAGAAACACCCTAACCCTTATCGGATTAGTTGGATACAAGATGTGTCTAAGGTTAGGATTGAAGAGAAATTCTTGGTAAATTTTCAGATTGGATCTTATCATGATGAAATATTATGTGATGCATTGCCTATGAATGTTTGTCATATGTTATTTGGGAGACCTTGGCAATTTGATAGGCATGCTATGTCTGATGGTCGTGCAAATACATATGTGGTAATGCATGGTGGATCCAGACATAAGTTATTACCTTTGCAAGAAGTAGGGGCTAGGGGATGTGGAGTTGTCAGGTGTTGTCTGTGTGAAAGTGAAAAACATTAGGAGCATAGAGTTGATGAACCTATTCCTATGGATGAAAGGGAGCCGAGTTTGAAAGGAAAAGAGAATGATATAGCTAAGGAATTTATATAGATTAAGAGGCAGATGGTCTTTTTGTCAAAGATAGTGTAGAAAATGATGGCACTAGTGACACATAGAGATGCAAATGGTGCCGAGTTGATTAGTAAGTCTAGAGAAGATATGATTCACTAAAGTTCTAGTGTAATCGACAGTGGAAAAGATGGTCAAAGTCAGTTTCTATCAGTTACAGAAAGGAAAGATGAGAAAAATGCAGGGCAAGATGATTTGCTAGGTGTGACAATGGGTAAAGTGAAGACAACATGGAATGAAGGTCAAGAGGAGATATGGGTTAAGAAAAGATATGGTATACATGTCCTAACTCCCTTAAGATGTTCATGAGAACTTTTTATTTACTTGGGGTGTCTAATGCAAGAGCATCTTGGGTTTTGAGCAATCTTGCATCAACCAAAAACATTTCCTAATTTATGTACCTCTATGTTATTTTCATTATATCCATTATGGTTGATGGTTTCATGTTTTGTAAAGCTAACATAATTTTGAGGACCTATTCTAGAATCTTCTCCTATGAGTGCATAAGGATTGCATGGATCATGTCGAAGTTAGAGTTGTTTTGCCTTGTTGTTGGAGCTTTATTTTCCTACTTTTCGCGTGTTGATTGTGCATTGTGTAGCCATTGATCCTTAATGAATCAAACTTTAAGATCTTGGGGTCTTAAAGAGGACCTAAAATAATATCTTCTCCTAAGATTGTAAATCCTAATTCATCAAGATTTAGGAGTTATCACCATTTTCCTCGGGTATCAATTTTCAACTAGTTTCACATGAAACGTGGAGTTTTTTATCTTGCGTGGTTCTGTATGATGAAGTGGGATCTTTCTAAGCTAGGAATATGTTCTTGGGTCATGTGTGGACCTAAATTTAGCCTCATATCAATTTTTGTTCTTTCTTTCTTTAGTTTTGGTTTAATCTTCCTGGTTGGACCCATAATGTAATTAAATGCCTGAATGGCCGACTTGTGGCTTAGCTGGCTATATATTGGGAGCTTGGGTTGATGTAGAGAGCGGGTAAATAGAGTGCACATAGATAGATAGGAAGGTAGAGAAGATATGATGAGGGCTGAGCCTCTATTTTCATAATTTCATTGTATAAGGCTGAAACCTGAAAGGCCTCACAGGTGGGCATGTTGAATGGAATTCTATTTTGAAGCATTATATTGTTGTATTCCACTATAGTTGTTGTTGTTATAAGTGTTGGTGTAGGTTTGGACTATCAATTATTGGATCCTCCATCCTTTCCCTACATCAACTTGTAACAAATTGATGGGGTATTAGGCTGGACAGGAGGAAGGATATATCCTCAAGGACCCATATGATGACGTGAATGTTGTGCTATTGTTGGCAAATGATGAATCAAGGATAATCACAAGATCAAGCATAGTCAACAAAAGATGTTGTTGGAGTACAAGGCTAGGTGGGACAAGTTATTTGATCAAATATGTTGCAGGACTAATGAGGATATGCACAACAGTACAAGAAGATATGTATAAAGGACAAGGAAATATGTACAAGGGAGTTCAAAAGATAAACAAAAGATCCAAAGGAACAAATGAAATAAAAAGTATCTTGCAAACCTTTTTCCATAGGTAGGATGATGGATGAGGATTGATGGAAGATTCTGGATGATGAGGATGGTGGAGGATTACTAAGTGTCAAGAATGAGTTGTTGCTTCCTAATGTAGGATTAGATAGGATATGATTGTCAATGTAAGATAGACTGTTGATCTTTGGAAGATGGGATCCTTGCCAGTGTATGCCAATCTCTTGATCGAGATGATGATGCCTACAAAGACAAGTACAAGATGCCCTAGACAATGCTTAGTCAAAGGGTAGTGCTAGGATGATTCTAATTTAGGATAAGGATTAAGGCAACTCAAAGGATATGATAGAAATCGCATGGTGGATAACTGGATAAGGATTCCTATGACAAGAGATATGTAAGACACTCAAACCTCAAAAGGACCAGAGGATGATTGCTAAAGCACGTAGCTAGATAGGTCATGATGACTCAAGGGCTAACTGATGTAGAGGATGAGACCTAAAGACACATATGTACAAATGAGCTTAGGTGGAGACATGACTAACGCTAGGGTACAAGACTTAGGATGGGATGTACAAGGGATTGGGGATGAAGATGATGTTGCAAATATATGCAAATATATGCAAGATGATGCCCTAGTTGGGCTGGAAAGTTAGGGTGGACTGATGGTGGATAGGGTGATGATGGATGATGTGTCCTAAAATGACACAGATTTGGGAAGTATCCCAATGATGATGATTGGATTGAGATCAACACTTGCCACAAGACTAGGAACAAGACTAAGGATGGGATTGGATGGGTTGACGTGATGTTGGATTTGGGATAGCTAGAGGATATGGATAGGATTTGCATGCATTAGAAGATTTCTAGGAGAATTAAGATATGGATGAATGTTATTGGATTCATGGGGGTAGCCTATAGCTAGATACCAATGCCAAGCAAAGTACCAGGTGATGACAAGATGGAGGAAATGCTAAGGGATGTGCCTGGAGAAAACACTGAGGGATTTGGATGGGAATATGGGAGGAATATAAGGATTTGGATGAAGGAAATACTTGGAGATTTGGATAGACAAATGCTTAGGGATTGGAGGAAATGATTTAGGGATGAGGATAGAGGAAATGCTTGGGATTGTGGATAGAGGAATTGTTGAAGGATTTGGATAGAGGTAATGCTTTGGATTTGGGAGATGGAAGATTTGGATGGGGAGATGGAAAGGTGGATGTGATAAGATCTCTGAGGAATATGTCACCAAGGAATAAGATGACCCTGCATAGGATATTTCATGCATTCAAAGGAATTAGGAGGGGGTACGATTGGATGAAAGATAAGACATTAAAAGGATGAGGAGAGTGGATGGAAGCTTTAGATATGTGGATGAGAGAAGTGGATAAAAGGATGGATGGATAGGAGATAGGTGGCTAGATGCAGAGAGGGGCCCAAAAGAATGTATACCTAGTGGTCTTTGTTTTTGTATCAAGATCTAAAGGAGGATGAAGGAAGTAAGAGACAAATGGGATGAAGGAGATGCTGGATACAATGTGCTAGAAGGAAATTACCCCCAATTGCAGAGAGGAACTGGATGAAGGGATTACACATGACGCCTATTTGCTAGGTTTTCATCATGGTACTTGTCCAAGGCACTTGAATTGCCAAGTTTTCACCATTGGACGAATGTTTTTCTCTTTTCTTTTCTTCTTCTTTTTATTTTTTCTTGATTTTTGACTCTTTTTTTAATGACTTTTGACTTGTTGTTGACTTTTTGATTTGTTGTTGGATGTTGGTACAACCTTATTGGGATGGATGGATTATGCAAATGCATGGATGAGATGGGGTAGATGGGAGATATGCATGTGGTGAGAGAGATGGTGGTAGAAAGAGTTTGGATGGGATGATGGAAAGTTAGCATGACAGGGAGATGTTGTCAAGACCAACATTGGCACATGTTGTGAGATGGGTGTATGAAGTGGATGATATGTGGAGGGTACATGTGGATATGATAGAGGATTCATGCTAGGAGATCTTGGGATATAAGGACCCAAAATGGATTTAGAAGATGAAGGAGGTGAATGAGTAGCTGGTGGATTAGCAATCTTGGATGCCATTGTGGATATTTCTTTTAGATGCATTGTATCTTTTTGCTTTGGGATCCACATAGTTTTTTCTTTTGCTTTGGCGGGCCTTTGTGACCATTGAGATGCAATGGATTTTGTGTTTTCTTTGATGGGCCTTTGTGGCAATTTGGATTTAGTAGATCTTTTGATTGGATTTTTCTTTGCTTGAGCATGTCTTTTAGAGTGGACATGGCAATCTTTAGATCTTTGTGGATAGTTACCTTTATGCATCTTGGATATGGCATCCAAATTGTTATGAGGAGCATTGAAAGGAATATGAGGAGGTGTGCGAGATGGAGGAGATATGGATGGAGAGATGGAAGGAGATTGATAGATAGGAGATGTAGTAATGCACCTTTGTTGATCCTGACTAGGCATGTATGAAATTGGATTTTTATGCTGGGTGTTAGGAAGATGAGTAGGATAAGATGGGGGATGATATTTTGGGATGTAGGGGCCCAAAATGGATTTGGCATCTGGGGGATATGCAATAGTATATTTTGGGACATAGGGACTCAAAATGGACTTAGAAGATGAAGGAGGAATGTGATAGGTTGTCTTGCAGGGTTGCAATAATGGAGGAGGAGGAATGCCATTGTATACTTTGGAGGGACAATGGGAAGATGTAGTGGAATTCTTGAAAGGATGCTTGAATCTGGCTTTAGTTGTACCAACATTTCTGGAGGAAGTTTCTTCAGATGTCTGACCAATACCACATGATTTTGGATGTTTTTTGTCCTGTATGGGCTCTAGATTTCCTTGTTCATGAGTGCCCAAGCATTTTCCTTGATAATTCCATTTCTTTAGCATTTTATCCAAGTAAGGATATTTTTGACTTGGGGAATAAGATAAACAACCTGTATTAGGTACCATGGTGGAAGATATGAAACTCATTTCTTCTACTTCAAGTGAGCTTTCCTTGACAAATATAAGTGGACCAATGGGATAGAGTGATGCTAGTAGGATAGGTGTTAGAGGATCATCAAGTGGAGAAGATGAAAGGATAGGATCTTGACTGGGATTGGGAGATAGTAATGGATCTTGGGATGGAGGAATTGGGATGGTAGGTTCTTGGATTTTAGGAATTGGGATGGTAGGATGTTGGATTGAGGGTGATGGAAGTAATGGATCATGCAACAAAGGAAGTGAATCGATAGGATCTTGATTTAGTTTGATGAATATTTCAACATGATTTTGGACCAGATCTTGGCTGGATAGGATTGATGTGGATGGAATGATGGGGGATGTATGGATGGATTCTTTAGATGGGGTGGATGAAAGGATGGGAGATTCTAAAATTGTGATAGAGGGAAGAAGGGTGAACTCATGAGGCTCATTGGATATGCTTTGGATAATTCTAGGAGACATAGACATGGTGATACAGAAGCATCCTAGGTGTAAGAGCAATCTTGCATCACCCAAAAATATTTATGTTTTTGTATTCAATAAGGGCTATCTTGTGCAGAGCTGCTATTTATTGAAACTTTCTATTTTTAGTAAGTTGGTCATATGATCTTGGAATGTTCTGACTTTACATGTGGAGGTTCATCTCAGTCATATCAGCCTACCAGTAAAGTTTCATGGCTAGATCAGGTCTAGTTTTGAAGATATTGAAGATTTTCAGTATTGGTAGCGGGGTACAAAAACTTTGAACTTAGTTTTGAAGGCTTTAGAGGCCCCAGATGAGGTCGACAATTTGGGTGACAGGTGCTTGTGCAAGTCAAGCCTGTAGAGCGCTTCGTGGCCTTTCCAAAATGGGGTTATAATAGTCAATTGGGTCAACTGGTGATGACTTATGGTCTCTGGAAGTTAGGTCACTTGAAATGGCAAAAAATAATTTTCCTTCAAAATTTTTGTTTAGGTTTCAAAAGTTATTTTGAGCCGACTTTGATGTAATAAATTGAAAAATAAAATAATTCTAAGTTTGGTTGGCCCTAAGGGCTAAATTTCTGGAACCTTCTCGAGTGGTGGAAAATGCCTATAAAAAGAAGGCTCATAGTGTTGTCTAGGGTAGTTCTGGATATAGATCTGGGTATTGATTTGAGGCCTTATCCTATAGAATATTGTAAGGGAATGCCCATGTGGCTTTGCATATTGTAATTCTAAAATTTTGTAATTCCACATTTGTGGAGATAATAAGAAGCCAATTTTCTATTCTTGCATATTGTTGTTGTTCTCTATTTTTGTTATGTGTTTTTGGTATTAAGGGGAGCACCCTTCATCAAGTGGTATCAAAGAAGGAGTTCCTGAGTGTGTAAATAGATCACCGACTGTGAGGCAGTTTGCACCAGGATCATGGTTAGGGTTTCAGCACGCATCGTGAAAATGCCTCCATGAAGGGAACGTGGCGGAAGAGCTGGTGTTGTAACACCTGAGGTTAGAGTGCTCCAGAGACAAGTGCAAGCATTGCAAGAGGAGATTCATAGAGGAATGAATTTTAATGTCAGAGATGAAAGTGAGGATGAAGCCGAAGAAGGAAATGATCATCAAGAATAAGAATGTGAAATTTTGAATCAAGAAGAAGAAAGGCTTTTCCGGGCCATTTCCAAGATCAGGAAAAGACCTAAGATCGAGGTTCTGACATTTTTTAGAAATCTTAACCCAGAAGAATTGATCGATTGGATCAATCAATGTGAAGAATATTTTGAGTATGAAGATATTGAGGATCCTGATAGGGTCAAATTCGTGAAGGCCAAACTGAAAGGTCATGAGAAGATCTGGTGGCAAGAGATTCAATTGGAGCAAAATAGAAGAGGGAAAGATAAAATCACAAGATGGGATTGAATGGTGGATAAATTGAAGCGGCAATTCATTCCTATTGATTATGAGCTTGACCTACTGAAGAAGATGCAAAGTTTGAAGTAGGCAGGAAGATCTATTTAGGAGTATACGGAGGAGTTATATCGAATCCTCATCAGAACAAGCCATGCAAAAGCTGACAAGGAGAAAGTTTCTCGATACCTTAATGGGTTAAGGTCGAGCATTCAGGAGGAGCTGAATTTAGTTTGAATGAACATTATTGAAGAGGCATACCAATTTTCCCTAAAAGTAGAGGAAAACCTAAACAAGAAGTTCGAGAGCAGACAAAATGGAAGAGGTCATGGTGGATGATCTACTGGATGGTCATATGGAGGCCGAAATGAAGATCCGAAAAAGAAGGATGAGGCCAGTACCAGTCAAAATCAAAGAGGAAACAATTCCAATCATTTCCAAGATCATAACAATAGAGATCGGAGAGGAAGAGGAAGAGGACAAGGTTCAGGAAGAGGAGGCTTCCGTGGAACATGCTTTCACTGTGGAGAAGAAGGTCATTGGGCATTTGAATGTCCTCAACACCAAGGAAGGATGGATAGGAGGAGTGAAGGCCAGACTAGAGTGGCACATGTAGATGAAGATGTCAAATCCTCAAATTCTAAAGATGTTGAAAAAGGAGAAATGTTGATTAATAGAAGAGTCCTGCTAAGTGGTGGGAATGATCCTGAACAAAGGAGGAGCCTATTTCACACTAGATGCAAGTGCAAGGGTAAATATTTTGATGTGATTATTGATAGTCGAAGCACTAACAATTTGGTGTTAGAAGAGATGGTGACAAAGTTGAAGCTCAAGAGACAAAAACATCCACATGCATATCGAATTGCCTGGGTACAGGATGACCACAAGGTCATGGTCGGTAAACAGTGCCTAGTAAAGTTCAAGATTAGCGAGTACCATGATGAGGTACTATGTGATATCATACCTATGGATGCATGTCACATGTTGTTGGGTAGGCCATGGTAGTTTGACAGATGTGTTGTACATGATGGTCATGTGAATACCTATTCCCTGACAAAGGATGGAGTGCAACATAAGCTAAAGCCATTGAAGGAGACCGAAGAAAAGGTATGTGGTAATGCAAGAATAACTTTTGTTGATGGAAGGAAATTCCTAGATGGTATGAGGCATGAGCATGTGTGTTTTTCTTTAATTCCAAAAGTTGGTAAAGAAGAAGTAGAGGATGTACCTATAGAGGTTGCAGATTGTTGAATGAGTTTCAGGATATTGTATCTGATAATGTACCTGATGGATTACCACCAGTGAGGAAGATCAGTCATCAGATGGATTTGATTCCAGGACCCAGTTTGCCAAACAAGGTAGCACACAGAATGACACCAGCGGAAAGTGAAGAGTTGAATAGACAAGTACATGAGTTATTGTAGAAGGGGTTGATTCGGGAGATCTTGAGTCCATGTGTTGTACCAGCAGTATTAGTACCAAAGAAGAATGGAGAATGGAGGATGTGTATAGACTCCAGGGCAATAAACAAGATCACAATCAAGTACAGGTTTCCATTGCCACAAATGGATGATATTATGGATTATTTGAGTGGAGCTGTGTATTTCTCAAAGATAGATCTAAAGAGTAGATATCACCAGATTTGGATTAGAGAAGGAGATGAATGGAAGACTACCTTCAAGACAAAGGAAGGACTCTATGAGTGGTTAGTCATGCATTTTGGGCTAACCAATGCACTGAGCACTTTCATGAGGCTCATGAATGAGGTTTTGAAAGAATTTATGGGTAAGTTTTTCATTGTTTACTTGGATAATATTTTGATATTTAGCAAGACATTGGAGGAACATATGATGCATATTCATATGGTGTTTGAGAAGCTGAGAGATGAGAAATTGTTGATTAATTTGAAGAAGTGCAGTTTTGTGAAGAAGGAATTAGTGTATTTGGGATTTGTAGTTTTAGTAGAAGATCTGAAAATGGATCCAGAGAAAGTACAGGCTATCCTTGAATGGCCTACTCCAAGGAGTGCTACTGAGGTAAGATCTTTTCATGGTTTGGCTAGTTTTTACAGAAAGTTTATCAGAAATTTTAGCAGTATTTGTGGACCCTTGACTAAAATAAGAGGGGATAGAAAAGAGTTCAAGTGGACTAATGGGGCAGAAAAGAGTTTTCAATTGTTGAAACAAAAAGTTATAGAACAACCTATTTTAGCACTTCCAGATTTTAATAAGGTGTTTCAAGTAGATTGTGATGCTAGTGGTACTGCAATAGGAGCTGTTATGAGCCAAGAAGCTAAACCTATTGCTTATTTTAGTGAGAAGTTGAATGATGCCAAGAGAAAATATTTTGTTTATGATCAGGAATTTTATGCTATAGTTCAGGCATTGAAGAAGTGGAGACACTATCTGCTTCCTAAGGAGTTTTTTTTGTATACTGATCATCAAGCTTTGCAATATTTGAATAGTCAAGGAAAGTTAAATCAAAGGCATTTGAAATGGGTAGAGTTTTTACAGAGTTATACATTTTTTTTGACACACAGGAGTGGAAAGTCTAACAGGGTTGCAGATGCTCTTAGCGGATTGAGGTGGTTCAAGGAACTCGAGAATTTGTATCTAGAGGATCCTGATTTTGGTGAAGCTTGGAAAGTTTGTAAAGAACCTATTACTCTAGACAGGATGAAGTGGCTGGATTTCATCATTCAGGATGATATGCTATTCAGATGGAGTCAGTTGTGCATTCCAAGAAGTTTTATGAGGGAGAATCTCATCAAGGAGAAGCATAGCGGAGGATTGGCTAGACATTTTGGTCGAGATAAAACCCTTGCTTTGGTTAGTGAGAATTATTATTGGCCATAGTTGCAACAAGATGTCAAGAAGTTTTTACAGAGTTGTAGATTATGTCAAATGGTGAAAGGAGTGAAGCAGAATTCAGGGTTGTATCAACCATTACCTATACCAAAGAAGCCTTGGGAGGATATCAGCATGGACTTTGTTCTTGGATTACCGAGGACACAGTGGGGACATGATTCAATTTTTGTGGTAGTTGATAGATTTTTGAAGATGGCACATTTTATTCCCTACAAGAAGACTAATGATGTTGTTCATGTAGCAGAATTGTTTTTCAGAGAAGTAGTGAGACTACATGGTTTTCCAAAGACCATAGTTTCAGATTGGGACACTAAGTTCGTTGGATAATTCTAGTGTACATTGTGGAAGAAGTTGAAAATAGATTTAAAGTTTAGTTCATCACATCATCCACAGACTGATGGATAGACAGAGGTGGTGAATAGGAGTTTGGGAAATTTGCTAAGATGTTTGGTTGGAGATAATCCAACAGGATGGGATTTGATTTTACCACAAGTAGAATTTTCATATAATAATTCTGTCAACAGGAGCACTGGTAAATCACCATTCCAGATTGTATATGGTAGTAGTCCCAGAAATGCATCTGAGTTGAGAAAGATAGATAAAGGAGAAATAAGTATTGTTGAAGCTTAGGATTTTGCAGAACACTTGAAGAACATCCATGAGGAGGTGAGGAAGCATATTACCAAGATGAATGCGTAGTATAAGGCTAAGGCAGATGTGAAAAGGAGGCATAAGGAATTTCAGGTTGGAGATGAAGTCATGGTTCATTTGCAGAAGGAGCGATTTCCAGTTGGTACATATAACAAATTGAAAATGAAGAAGTTTGGGCCATGTAGGATACTGAAGAAGCACGATTCAGGAAATGCATATGAGGTCGAGTTTCCTACTGAGCTAAATATTTCACCAGTATTTAATGTTTTAAATCTAATAGAGTCTCATGAAGGAGGTGTTGAAGATGAGGTTACAGCAGCACAATGGAGTATTCCAGCAACCAGTTCAGATAACAAGGAGATTGAAGACATACTGGATAGTCATGTTGGCAGAAGCACAAGGAACAGGACATATGAAGAATATCTGGTCAAGTGGAAAGGATGACCTATTGAAGATTCATCATGGCTGACAAGGGAGGAGGTTAACCATCTTGGTTTTCCTCTACACACTTGAGATGTGATGGGGTCACTTCTCAAATTACCCCAAGTGTCTGATGTAGGAGCATCCTGGGTGTAAGAGCAATCCTGCATCACCCAAAAATATTTATGTTTTTGTATTCAATAAGGGCTATCTTGTGTAGAGCTGCTATTTATGGAAACTTTCTATTTTTAGTATGTTGGTCATACGATCTCAGAATGTTCTAACTTTACATGTGGAGGTTCATCTCAGTCATATCAGCTTGCCAGTAAAGTTTCATGGCTAGATCAGGTCTAGTTTTGAAGATATTGAAGATTTTCGGTATTGGCAGCAGGGTACAAAAACTTTGAACTCATTTTTTAAGGCTTTAGAGGCCCCAGATGAGGTTGAAAATTTAGGTGACAAGCCCTTGCATGAGTCAAGCTTGTAGAGCGCTTTGTGGCATTTCTGAAATGGGGTTATAATAGTCAATCGAGTCAACTGGTGATGACTTATGGTCTCCGGAAGTTGGGTCACCTAAAATGGTGGAAAATAATTTTCCTTCAAAATTTATGTTCGGGTTTCAAAAGTTATTTTGAGCCGACTTTGATGTAATAAATTGAAAAATAAAATAATTCTAAGTTTGGTCGGCCCTAAGGGCTAAATTTCTGGAACCTTCTCGGGTGATGGAAAATGCCTATATAAAGAAGGCTTGTAGGGTTGTTTAGGGAAGTTCTGGATATACAGTTGGGTATTGATTCGAGGATTTGTCCTACAAAATATTGTAAGGGAATGCCAATGTGGCTTTGCATATTGTAATTCTGAAAGTTTGTAATTCCACATTTGTGGAGATAATAAGAAGCAAATTTTATGTTCTTTCATATTCTTGTTGTTCTTTGTTTCTGTTATGTGTTTGTGGTATTAAGGGGAGCACCCTTCATCACATGTGTAACGCCTCGCCAGGGAACCCAAGAGAAGTGAACCTATAACTTGATACTAAGTTTGGTGAACATTTTTTTTTTAATAGTTAACAAACAAGATACACAACAGTACGGAAGCAATTACCATTTATTCACATTTGAACAACATCCAACATAGATTACAAAACTCGAGGGTCCCATGATGTAGAATTACTTAAGAACAAAATAAAACAACTAAAGAAAGATAACAAAAGATTCCATAACATGAATGATACAATTACAGCTTACATCAATATAACAAATCTCATGGACAACCATGATAATAAATAAACTGACATCCACTGCACATGTCGCAGGGTATGTAATAATAAAACTAACATAAAAGTACAATGTCCATATTAGGTATCACATGCGATACTCTAATATAGGACTACAATAAAGAAACTATGATAAGAAACCAAAAATGAAGAACAATGAAGAGCCAAGAAGGCATCCAACTGCAGAGGTATCAATACCAGCACCAGGACGTCAAATCTCAAATGGTAAAGAATCACTACCACCCGACCTCGTGAACCTAAACGGTCCACTCCCACCGTGCTGAGGAGATAACCACAAACCCCAATCGGATGACCAAAACCAAACAAGGATAAAACCACTGAGCATGGAATCTTGGAAGCTCTCTACTCAAGGTACACAATAATAAAGTGAAAGGAGAAACACACTAATACAGAGGCATAAACAAAAAAACTCAGGAGATGACTTAAGGCTACATGCTATGGGAGTGTCATCACATGTCTAACTACTTGAGATACCCTAGACTGGTCACTCTGGACCCCGGACCCTCAAGCATTGAGTTACCCTGGACTGGCCACTCTGGGCCCCGGACCCTCAATACGAACCATGTGGGATTAGAATACTCTCTCTCTCAGATATGAGGAGTTCTAATCATAACCATACTCTAACTTATCTTTTTAATGAACTCTCAAAATTTTAATTACTAAGTTATCACTTAATTACATAACCTACAATAGGTTACCCAGGTGCTGACCACTTCGGGTCCCGGCCCCTATTGTAAGCCACTCCCCTAAGATGCACTTAATCAATCCCTCCTAGGCTCAAAATCACATAAACATCCAACAGGAATACAATCAGGTAATCCTAGATGCAGTTTCACACATAGAAACCCAAATGATTACACAGATACCAAATACCGATATTAACTAATAAGAGCCCATAAGATTGATTCATAAATGAAAATCAGAATAAACACTCACATAAACATGATATTGAAATACAATTCGACTGATACAAAAACCCTGCCTCTGTTTCCCCTAGGCCATCTAATGCCCGAAAACACATAATGCACAGAAATACAGTTCAGGCACGAAGAAGACACAAAGCATCATATACCACTTAAATTCATAAGAATATCCAATTCCATTTTGAACATAATTGATTTCAAGTACATATACAAAGAATCCCACTAGAATAATCAGAACATAATCATTACATTAGCACCACAATTTAGAAATTATTCCTTAGTATTGCCTTATATTTTTGACAAAATAAAAGACCCAATTTGTCTAGCAATTTAATTAAATATACCAATTATCTATACTAAATTAGGTAACCAATTAGCTAAACCAACTAATCAAAATGATGATAAAATACATATAGATTAATTTCTACATTAACTCATATTGCTTCCTAAATGAGTTATAAATAAACTAAATTTCAATTATATAAATTACCAATAAAACAAATTATATATATTATATTCTAAACTAACTAAATTTAATAACAATTTAAATTACTAAATTTAAATATTAATTAAAAATTAATAAAATAAAATAACTAACATAAAAAAAATTAACTAACATAAAAATTTAACTAACATAAAAATAAAATTTACATAAAATAAAATTTACAAAAGCAAAGTTTGTGGGGCCCGCGGCTCTTATCCCCACGGCAGTACCCTGGTACTGCTGCCGCAGCACCTTCGGGTACTGCGCACGGTAGTACCCAGAGCCTGCCGTGACAGTCCCAAAGGGACTGCTCACGGTACCCTTGGGTGTCATGAGGTGGATGGGTAGGGGACAGGTGGTCCCCGCCCACCACTAACTATTAAAATTTTTTTAATAAAACATTTCTTTAACATAATTCTGAAAATATATTTTTTTTTTTTCAATTTTATTTATTTTTATATAAGATTTAACTTATATGCAAAGTCATATGTATATATATATTTTTAAATAAGAATTAATTTATATATATTTGTTTACTGTGTTTTCAATACACAGTCAATCTGCACTTTTTAACAGTAAATCTATATATATTATTTTTTATATATATATTTTGCAATCTTATTCACAATGAGATTCTTTTGGTAAAGAATCTATTCCTTCCTCATATCAACTTTAAGCATATACAAACAATTTATTCTTCCTATGCAAATTTGCACAGTAATATATTTTTAACCAGAATAGAATATTTTGTACTAAGATTGGGTTTTTTGTCCTAAATTTGATTTCTCTTAAACCAGAATAAATTTATTTCATTTTCTATAGTCTAACTTTTGCCCAGATTTATTTTTTTTTAATTTGTAGGAAAACAACAAACAATCATTCAAAGAAATTTTGCCAGAGTAACACTACAATGCCAAGTAATGATAAAATACAGAAAACAACTACACTAGGGTTTTAGAATACCCAATTCCATTATAAACAAAGATCTATCAAAATTGAAAACATAGATCACTATAAATCACAGAAAGATAAACATATGTAGAAGTAAATCTAATAAACAAATCCAAGCCTACCTCAGATCCAATGCCAGATACAGAATAAAATAGAAACCCCTGTAGATATGAGAACCAAATCCTCTCCAAATTCAAACACAACCTGCAGATTTGAAAACTAATTTGCAACCAGGTGCCCAATCCAGAAGCATGGAGAGATTCAATTCAACAAGCAGCCACAACATTCCACAAATCTTCAAAATACCAAAAACACAAGCCTTCTCCAAAATCCCTCTCCAAAACCTGTCTCCCAAAAATGAAAGCAAAATTCCCCTAATAGGAATTCAATTCCAACATCCAAGCAATCACAGAAGACAACTCAACAGATAACTCAGAGTTCAACTCCAATCAGAAAAGTGACTCATAAGACAACTCCTAATTCAACTCAAACTCCAAAATTGAAAGAAATTACAATTAATTAATTTAAAAATATCATTTATATGCACAACTCAACTTAACTTTCTAAAACTAGTTGTTAACTTTTTGAGAACAATTCCCTTTTCTAATTTGCACATGTTTTAATTTAAATTCAATTATTAAATAAATTAAATAATCAATGCATCACAAATTTATGCACTTAATTATTTAATTACTTAATAATATAAACAAGCATAATTCTAAATATATTCTATTTGAGCACATGTTAATAATTAAAACCTAGATTAAATAAATTAAATATTTAATACATCCTAAAGCATGCATTAAAATATTCAATTATTTAATTATACATTCAAACATAGTTAAATCCAACTTCAATTAAATAATCAATTAATTCCTTTTAATCAAATAATTATCTTTGGACAATATTCTAAATTACATAGGAAAATAATTAAATCATTAATTTCAACTATAGTCCTAACATAAATAAACACATAAAATCACCTGAATAATCATAAATCCATTAAATCAAGCACAATCAAATTCAAGCACAATAAACCAAGCAAATTGAAAATGCATGCACAGACTCAAGAATGGGATCCACGAATTCATACCAACCAGGTGAATTCGGGTAAGGTAGTCATACTGGTATTTGTCCAATTCTAGGACAACTGGCTAGGGTTAGGGTTTGGGTCTGTGAATTATCTCCCCTCTTTACCATTGAGATGAATGTTTGTGGGCATGCTCACTCCTACCAATTCAGGGAAGATGATGCCCTGTACCTGCGAACCTATCATCAGAAGACAAAGCATGTACATACAATATATAACAAACAATGATAGGGTACGGTCGGACGTGTGGATCTTGACTATGTGAGTAACTACACCTCCATCCTCTACCACACAAGCACGTCAAATAGATACAGACACATAATCACCATACACATGCAAGTATGGGGTAAGTACATCGTATTCAATACAAAACATGTAATCTAACATCATGAAGCATCATCATCTAATCTACGCATACACTTGATAAACATATAATAATAATCCTCAATCATCATTAATGAAACAATAATCGATCACATGGAAAGTGACCTAAAAGAATTCGATCATACATCTAAAACATAAAGCAAACTAAAAAGCATCCTACGGGTGGGTGTTACAACATGGATGGGGTTTGGATGGAGTCCATGCATGGAAGGGACTCAATGATGCTATGAGATGGAAGAGGATCAACATATGGGATATATGGAAGAAGGATAATGGATGGGGGTGATGGAAGAGGAATGATGGATGGGGGAGGTGGATGGTCATCATCACTGGTGGCTTCATATGAGGGAGTGAGATGGAATGACTCATTAACTATAGGAGAGGGATTTGCTAATGGTTTCCTTGTAAAACTCCTTGGAGACTTTCATGATGGAGGTTGAGGTGAAGGATTAGGATGTGTAGAAGGTGGGGAGCTAGGATAGTCCACACATTCAGGTGGGGCAATGGATTGTGAGCTTGGTTGAGGGGATGAATGTGTAGAAGAAGGTTTGGAGGATGACATGACTAGATAGTTCACATAGGTAGGCATAGATGAAGCTTGTGAACTGGATTGACTAACTGATGGGATAGTGATGCTAGATTGAGGTATGAGATATGAAGTGGATTGAAGGATGTATTCTTCTTGTGAAAGGGGATTTGTGACAATGTAGGTAAGAATAGAAGATGTTGCATTGAGATAGGATATAGTGGTTGGTGGATCGAGATAGTATGGGCAATTGGGGTAATGGATGGAAGACTAGGATTTTGGATTTGAAGATGGTCAACTTAACATAAGCATTCATAGCTCAAATCTACATTCTAGCTTCATTTGGTTCCTTGGGACTCTAGGGGCATATCAGGTTCACCATACCTAATTATGTGCCACTATGAGGTATCCATGGTTCCTAAATGGTCATAACCTTCCTAAATAGCATTGGGGACATGCTTGTTATGTTTTGAGAGCACACCCACATCCCTCCTATCAAAGCAAATCAAACGATGACAGGGTGCTAATGTTTAAGCTCTATCTGAGGTGTCTTTGCAAATAGTTTTACTATATGTTAGGTATATACTGCTTAGACTAATGTTTGAATGTCTACACATGTTCCGAATAGGTTAGGTTTGCACTAATCACAAGCCTCATTTTCTATTAGAGTATATTTCCACCAAGTTGAAGATTTCAAGACTTTGTAGCATCTAGGAACTCGTATATGTCAAATATCCTATAAAAAATCATCTTCAACAATTGAAGGGGTTGCCTTCATAATTAAGAACCTACGTTCAAAACAAATCTACCACCTATAGTACTATCTCCATAGGAAGGGGTTTAGACAAATCCAAATCCACTACAACATGAGCAAAGGTAGTATGAGATCGCGTCCACCTTAATAATTTGACCTACTAAATTAACAATAGCCTCATAAGTGGGATGAAACCAAAAATAGAGAGAGGGGTTTGGGAGACGAATCCAAACTAGAAAAAAGAGGTGAAAGATTTGATAAGAGTATTAAAAGAGCAGTACTACAACTTTAATAAGAGACGTGATTGTTCAAAAACCTAGAATGCCCTTCCACCATAACATCTCAATAAAAAACCTTAAAACCATCATAAAAATTATTTGAATAGGGGTAAATTTTCATTTTCCCATCCATTTGAGAGTGTCACAACTCTACAATCTAGATTAATCTGAACAAAAAAATAAGACAATAATTTATTGATTATAAATTACTCTATTTTTTAAAAATATTTTTTTTATCTAAAATATTATACTATTTAAACATATTAATATAACGTTTAATAAGGATATTCATTTTCTAAATATTAAAAAAAAACACTAAAGTAGAATATGTTGGACTACAGATTCACCAAATCTAATGTGGGCATTTGAAGGTACAATACCCACAAATCCCTAAACCAAAGAGCCAACAACACCAAACGAGTAGTTAAACTTATAAATTCATAGAAGAAAACACAAAAACATTACCATCAAACAAAACACAAATGAATTTATGCTTCCTAGATATATTACTTATCAAATTCATGGATATATTACTTATAGATCTAAGGAAAATTTATTCTTCCTGGTAGGAATCAGCCATTAAATTTCTAGTTGATCAATATATTTAAATATTTTAATCTAATGGATATATATTTAAATATAATTAAAATATTTATTTATTTTTTGTACATGCATATATTACTTATAGATCTAAGGAAAATTTATGCTTCCTGATAGGAATCAGCCATTAAATTTCTAGTTGATTTATTCTATAGAATATATATATAAAGAAAAGCATTCACCTATATATGTATGTATGTATGTATGTACACAGGTGAATGCTCTTC